>JAOWBW010000421.1:0-600000 GCA_026119855.1 Campanula takesimana | reverse complement strand
AATCCTCTAAAATTAACCTACTAAATTTAATGACGAAAATACAAATAAAATAATAAAAGATACTAAAATAATTAATATCCCGTCCTACATTATTCACCACCGCTTCAAAAGAACTCGTCCCCGAGTTCATCTCCGAGGCTTGAAAAGTTCCGTCACACTTGAATAAATATTTTGAGAAGATCTGCTCTTTAAGAAAAAATTGAGGTAGAACGAATTTTTCAAAATAAATAATCAAACCTTCATTATTTGACTCTAAAATTGTTTCTTTTGAAGCTGAATCTTCAACCATGGACAAAAAATTATTACTAATCTTCTCTCCTTTGAAACCTTCATTCATTATTTGTAGTTCCCGATTCGCGGATTTGACTGCAACTAAATCTTCTCCGTTTGAATTTGAATCTTTCCCTTCAATAGGCTCGACGCGGTGGAGATTTTCCCCGTGAGTACCTGCTCGATTTTCTGGGTTGACACTATTTTGGTTATTCTGCAATAATGCGAACTGACCTGAATATGATTACGAAGCTCTTCATTAGCACGTTGAGAGGCAAGTCGCGTTCTTCATCAAGACGATCATATTTCGTAGATTTTTGTGCTTCTAATCTCGGAATTAATACATCTATCAAATAATCAAGTTTGTCAGCATTAATGTCAATTTTCATCCTATACTCATGCTTAGCCGTTTGTTCGGACTCTACGTTTTTCCAATCTCCTAGTGATTTATAACGTTGCAAACGTTGATCGGCACCTTCCCCCAAATCAAGGAGTTGATATGCCAACTGGAGAAGGTAATTTTCCTTTCGTCTAGCACGATCCAATCGAAGATTGATTGCATTAATAACCTCGTCATCGGAACTGGAATCCTCATCATCCCGATTTTCTGCCCTTTGAGGGGGTCGAACCGGTTCATTCACCATGTCTCTCTCACCACCACGGTTCCGATTAGCATTAGCGTTTTGACCTTGTTGAGCAGCCACCAACGCTGTAATCTGCGTTGTCAAGGCAGCAATATCTGTGGTTATGCCACAGATATCTGCCTTTGTCGCTCCTTGATCTCCCATAATGACTCAGTGACGAAAAGACAGGATAAGACCTGCTCTGATGCCAACTGACGCAGAACGGAAGCAATATTCGTGAATAGCAAGCGCTAAACACAAGAGTTTACCAGCTATAAACCTTAAAACGATAAAACTGGAATCCACCAGAGAATAAGAGAAAACTCTCGAATTTTATTGAATAAAAGTCTAATTTTCAGAATACAACCTATTTTATAGTGCCCATAAAACTCGAAAAACAATCTAAAACCTTCTAAAATTACTCCTAACCTATATTGTAACCTAATATGACTTAAAAACTAGTAAATTGACTCAAAATCTATCCTAGAATCCTCTAAAATTAACCTACTAAATTTAATGACGAAAATACAAATAAAATAATAAAAGATAAGAAAATAATTAATATCCCGTCCTACATCAAACACCTACATCCCTTTCTATCTCATTCGTACCTCACTTTCTCTCATATCTCACTTTTCACACTACGACACCTATCCCACTAGCACATTTAAAAAAAAAATATGTGTCCAAGCCAAAATGTATAGTTTAATTGGGATGTTGGGGGTATTGTTCTTTTCTTAAGAAACTAGTCTAAATACAATATATTTTAAAGGAAAAAATGCACCAAAAGTACCTGAACTATAAGGGCTGTTTGGATTTAGTAACTTATCTATTTTTTGACCTATGAAAAATACCTTAACTCTTTTTTTGTGCAGCGGAGGTACCTATTGCTAACGCTGTCCACTTTTTGCCGTTAAGTTATCATGTGCCACGCACATGACTAATTTTTTGAGGATAAAAATGTCAAAACATAACAAGGATAGCGTGAGAATATTTTACAAAGACAAAGGGGTTTAAATAAATTTTTTACTTTCAAATAACCCCCTCCCATTCCCCTTCCTCTTCCCCTTCTCAGTTCTAACAATGAATCTCAACCACTTCTACCTCTCCCCCTTTCATCCCCACCCCCATCCGAACCCCCACACCCATCTGAACCCTTACCCCTTGCACCTCTCTTTCAATAAATGCCACAAATCAAATTTCTCTCTCCTACAACTTCAAAATCATAGCCAAAACAAATCCTCCATTATAGAAAAAAGCTTGAAATTTCATCAATGGCCGCCTGAAAGAATCGTCTTAATAATCTCCTTCTCGAGCTTCGATTCCTCTTTCGCGAGTTGGGTTTTGCTGCCGTCGGTCCCGTCTTCATCATCATCACCGTCGTCTTCGGAGCCGGAGAGGTTGTTGATGGTTTCAAGGAGGAGGTCTTCTAGGGTTTGTTTAAGGAAGGGCAGGGGCCTGGAGCGGGGATTCCGGGCGGAGTTGGAGCCTGCCAATTAGGGATTGGAGGAGGAGGTTGTCGAAATTTGGGGTGGATCTTATTTGCTGCCGTCGGTCCCGTCTTCATCATCATCAGATATTGATGCTTTCTAAGGTCAGATCTGATTTTGATTTTTTTTTTTTTTTTTTTTTTTGGGGGGGGGGGGGTTGAAGGATTGTACAATCTGGGTTTGTACATTGTTAATTCTTGGACTTTTTTTGTTTTTAATTCCTGACGATTTTGGTGGTGATGGTAGTTCTGACTGGTGGTGTTATTTTGATGGTGGCTGTGAATGACGGTGGTGAGGGGCAGTACTGGGTGTTGGGTGTTGGTGGCGAATAGTGTGGTGGTGAACTGGTGATGATGGTGACTGCCGTTCCTGGACATGAGCGGTGGTGGGTGGCGGTTTGGCTAGGACTGGGAAAGAGAAGGGGAAGGGGAAGGGGAAGGGGGTTAATTGAAACTAGAAAAATTACTTTTAACCCCTTTATTTTGTGAAATGATATCACACTATCCTTATTGTGTTTTGACCTTTTTGCCCTCAAAAAATTAGTCATGTGCGTGGCACATGATAACTTAACGGCAAAAAGTGGACGGCATTAGCAATAGGTACCTCCGCTGCACAAAAAAAGAGTTAAGGTATTTTTCATGGGTCAAAAAAGAGATAAGTTACTAAATCCAAACAACACCTATAGTTCAGGTACTTTTGGTGCATTTTCTCCAATTTTAAAACCTTAAAAAATTGATCGTTTCATCAAAATAAATGTCTACTTTTTAACAAAAATATACTGCATCAAAGAGTGAGACAAGTTAAAAGTGTCAAATTTACTGTAAATAGCGTTAATCCATAAGTTAAAACTATCACATTCGAAAAATAATAATTTTAGAAAATTTAACAATTTTTATATTAAAATATAGTTTAACCATAAGTATGACAATTTCAAGGCCTTAAAAATATTATTTTTCTGCTATTAAAATAAGTAATTTCCTATAAGATTTAATCTTAATAATGCCTAAAAGTTAAAATTCCAGAATGCCCTTGACAAATGGAAGGAGTAACTTCTTAAACCTTGAACAATGAAAAGTATATGTATATATAATATACTGTACTTGTATAAAGATCAAATATTATACAAATACGGAGTATACAATTATTTTGTCAGATGTTGTTTTTGCTCCCTTTTTTTTTTTCAATTGCATAAGTTTTTTTTTTTTTTTTTGAAGGAATTGCATAAGATTGTTGTATTATGTGTTAAAATAAATGTATATACAATATAGAAAGAGTATATGTTCAGTATAAATTATAAATTTACTAATTTAATATATTTATAGCTTGTAAACAATTGTAGAATATATTTTAGAGATAACAAATTGTCCTTTAACACTAACCATGTTCAATCATAAACTAATCATTTAGAGTTAGTCTTTTAGATTTTTCTTAAGGGCTTGGGACTCTAGAGCCCCTCACTACCAACTTATATTCTAAATAAGGACTCAACAGATCACTAATACCAGAGACACCCCTCACTTACAAAAAGATGCAAGATGACTAAAATGCCCCCATATCTCCTCTCACCCTTACTTTTTTGGTCAAATCATAGTCAAACTCTTATAAATAACATATAAGACCAATAATTAACATATACGAGTCGATTTTTTCAACTTTTAAGAAAAATAAATAATATTATTCGGTCAAATCTCGGTCAAACTCTTATAAATGACATATAAGACCAATAATTAACATATAAGAGTCGATTTTTTTCAACTTTTAAGAAAAAAACATATTATTATTCGGTCAAATCTCGGTCAAACTCTTATAAATGACATATAAAACCAATAATTAACATATAAGAGTCGATTTTTTCAACTTTTAAGAAAAATAAATAATATTATTCGGTCAAATCTCGGTCAAACTCTTATAAATGACATATAAGACCAATAATTAACATATAAGAGTCGATTTTTTCTACTTTTAAGAAAAATAAATAATATTATTCGGTCAAACTCTTATAACTGACATATAAAACCAACAATTAACATATAGGGCTTCGGACTCTAGGACCCCTCACTACCAACTTATATTCTAAATAAGGACTCAACAGATCACTAATACCAGAGACACCCCTCACTTGCAAAAAGATGTAAGATGACTAAAAAGCCCTCATATCTCCTCTCACCCTTATTTTTTGGTCAAATCATAGTCAAACTCTTATAACTGACACATAATTAACATATAAGAGTAAAAAAAAAATCATTTTTTTCATTTTTTTTAGAAAAATAATAATATTATTTGGTCAAATATGGTCAAACTTAGTCAAACAACAGTCAAACTCTTATAAATGACATATAAGACCAATAATTAACATATAAGAGTCGATTTTTTCAACTTTTGAGAAAAAAATATAATTTTATTCGGTCAAATCCCGGTCAAACTCTTATAAATGACATATAAGACCAATAATTAACATATAAGAGTCGATTTTTTCAACTTTTGAGAAAAATATATAATTTTATTCGGTAAAATCCCGATCAAACTCTTATAAATGACATATAAGACAAATAATTAACATATAAGAGTTAGTTTTTTTAGTTTTTTTTCAACTTTTAAGAAAAAAACATAATATTATTCGGTCAAACTCTTATAAATGACATATAAGACCAATAATTAACATATAAGAGTCGATTTTTTCAACTTTTGAGAAAAAAATATAATTTTATTCGGTCAAATCCCGGTCAAACTCTTATAAATGACATATAAGACCAATAATTAACATATAAGAGTCAGTTTTTTTTTGTTTTTTTTCAACTTTTAAGAAAAAAACATAATATTATTCGGTCAAATCTCGGCCAAACTCTTATAACTGACATATAAGACCAACAATTAACATATAAGAGTCGATTTTTTTCACTTTTTTCAACATTTAAGAAAAAAACATAATATTATTCGGTCAAATCTCGGTCAAACTCTTATAAATGACATATAAGACCGATAATTAACATATAAGAGTCGATTTTTTCAACTTTTAAGAAAAAAACATAATACTATTCGGTCAAATCCCGGTCAAACTCTTATAAATGACATATTTGACCAATAATTAACATATAAGAGTCGATTTTTTTTCAACTTTTGAGAAAAAAATATAATTTTATTCGGTCAAATCCCGGTCAAACTCTTATAAATGATATATAAGACCAATAATTAACATATAAGAGTCTGTTTTTTTTGTTTTTTTTTCAACTTTTAAGAAAAAAACATAATATTATTCGGTCAAATCTCGGCCAAACTCTTATAACTGACATATAAGACCAACAATTAACATATAAGAGTCGATTTTTTTTTCACTTTTTTCAACATTTAAGAAAAAAACATAATATTATTCGGTCAAATCTCGGTCAAACTCTTATAAATGACATATAAGACCGATAATTAACATATAAGAGTCGATTTTTTCAACTTTTGAGAAAAAAAATATAATTTTATTCGGTCAAATCCCGGTCAAACTCTTATAAATGACATATAAGACCAATAATTAACATATAAGAGTCAGTTTTTTTTTTCAACTTTTAAGAAAAAAATATAATATTATTCGGTCAAATCTCGGTCAAACTCTTATAACTGACATATAAGACCAACAATTAACATATAAAAGTCGATTTTTTCACTTTTTTCAACTTTTAAGAAAAAAACATAATATTATTCGGTCAAATCTCGGTCAAACTCTTATAAATGACATATAAGATCAATAATTAACATATAAGAGTCGATTTTTTGAACTTTTAAGAAAAAAACATAATAATATTCGGTCAAATCTCGGTCAAACTCTTATAAATGACATATAAGACCAATAATTAACATATAAGAGTCGATTTTTTCAACTTTTAAGAAAAAAACATAATACTCCCTCCGTCCAATAACAATGGGAACAAAATGGCTCTTGCACAAGAATTAAGAAAAGTATAAATGTTGTGAGTATGAAAAGTGAGTGTGAGAGAGAGTGTAAATGTTGTGAGTGTAAAAGTAAAGTATGAGAGAAAGTGAGTAGGATAAATAGTAAAGATTCTTTCCATTTTTAGTAATGTGCCCATTTGAATGGGACGCCCAAAATGGAAGTTTGTGCCCATTGTTATGGGACGGAGGGAGTATTATTCGGTCAAATCCCGGTCAAACTCTTATAAATGACACATAAGACCAATAATTAACATATAAGAGTCGATTTTTTTCACTTTTTTCAACTATTTTTTTTAGCTGAATCGTTAAATCTCAACCCAATTCGATTTTTTATTTGTGAATTATTTGCTGTTATTTTCGGAAATTCTTTCTTTGCTTCACTGCAAGTTATTCCTGCGGATTGGTGTTACTAGATTTTAGGTTGATCTTGATTTAGTATGGGATAGTACAAGTTGCAAATATGAATCAGGATTGAGTTCTTAACAGGCATCAATTCGGGATAATTTGGATGATTTGTACTTTCTGAGCATAGTGCATTCATTTTATAGAGGATCAATTGGTTAGTTCTTAGTGGTAGTGTGTGCGTGTGTATGTGTTTTAGGGAGTTTGAGGTGGAGCAAGAAGGGTGTGGGCAGGGCCCATAAATAATTACTCAACGCCGGAGTAGTAAATCTACTCGCCGGAGTAGTAGATCTACTCGTCGGCGTTGTAGATCTTGTCACCGGCGTTGTAGATCTAGGCCGGAGAAAAAATAAAGGTAGAAGGTCACGCCGACATCCATGGCCTCCATTGAAATTGTGGGAGGAGAGAGAGAGCGGAAAGGGAGGGAGATAGTGAATCGCCGGGGAGTTGACCGGAAAGTGTGTTTCCAGCGAGATATAGAGAGAGAGTGAGCGAGTGAGAGAGAAAGCGAGAGAGGGAGATAGAGAGCGAGTGCTGAAATCGCCGGTGCCATTGACATCGCCGTCGCCGGCGGAGGGAGCTGGAGAGAGTGTGTGTCCCCTTTAGAGAGGGAGAAAGGGGATCTGAAAAAAAAAATAGCAGGGGGGAGAGGGAGGTTAGGACGTTAGGGTTTTATTTGGGGAGGGGGTAGTTTAGGTATTTAGGTTTTTTGTTTTTTTGACTGGTCAAATGGGGGTGAGGGGTGTCTGGGGAATTAAGATCTGTTAAGAACTCCTTATTAGGAAATTAGAACAAGCCTCTCCTTAAAACGGGATAACGCATGCCTAGTGTAGGAGGCATTCCCGCATAGTGAGAGTCAAGGGAAAGATCTTCACCACAAAGGTGAAATGTAGGCAAACGTTACGCTGCAGATATTATGCAGGAGGCTGCTCAAGTATCATACTTCAAATTAAATGGAAAAATTAAATTACAGTTTTGCAACGTTAATAATCACTTCATTTTTATTTTTGTCCTTTTTGGTATTTCCAAATCAATTATGTTGAATTATGCTGAAATAAATCGTCATTTGAAGTAATGGAGGAGGAGGAGCTCACTTCTTTTACTCGCCGCCGAAAAAGAAAGAATAACAACACGCAAATAAATTACTCGAGAAGGTGACATGGGCTTTCATGATCATTTTCATTTAATAATTATAAATTTTGAAGACGAAATTTGATTGATACAAATGTGGTAATATAAAATAGTCCAATATTGATATTTTGTATAATGAACTGTGAAAATATTGAGTATAACGGTGATAACACATTATAATTGTAATAAACCACTGAAGAGGTGGAAGAATGTCAAGATTGATTGTGGGTCAGACCGTCTTGGATGAGAAAGGTTTGAACACTTTGAATGATCATTTGGATTGCTCGGCTTGTGATTGCTAGCAGTGGAGCCGAGCAAGGCGATGCTCGGTTTAGGATTTGCTAGCGGTGCGCTAGTCTTTTGGAGAACCTGTCCAACTGCTCGACTTGGTCGTGACGAGCTTGCGGCCCCAAATTTCCTGGGCTTTGCTATTGCTGTATGCTTGCGAGTGTCATTTGACAGGACCCTCGGTGTTCTCATACAGGTGGCCCGTTGGTGTGTCCGTGGTTTAGTTAACATGTCGGATTTGTTCCTTTTTCTTATATTTTCGTGCAAGACGGTGATCGAGTGAAGTTATTTCCCGGATGTGTCAAAGCAGCAAGCTCTTCGTCTTCTTATGAACTTCGGAGCCTAAGGTCCTTCCAGTGTCGGCCTACCAAGTGCTCGGCTTCTTCATGACGAGTTCGTGGCACTTACTGCGAAGTGAACCGAGCTTTGAAGGTGAGATGCGGCTCGACTTTGGTGTGATGAGCTGCAAAGTGGTGCTGTCTTTCTTTCAGTAACAATTTACTATGTTCCGTCGAAGCATATTTGAGTAGATCGACCTTTGCTTGCTCGCGTCTGCTTCGGGAGATCTCATTGGTTATGCTCGTCGTTTATGGCTCAATTTGCTAACTTCCCACAGCCGTGAGCATTCTGGTAATTACTTTCTCAAGTGAGAAGGCAACCGCATTTACGTAGAATTTGGGTTTCTCCGCGGTTCAGCAGTATGCTTGCTCTTCATTCTGCTCGGCTATCGCAACCTCGTCAAGGGGGGTCTGCTATGGTTTTTGTTTGCAATTTTCGCTGCTGTTGAGAGCTCGTTTACCAGAATAGTTTGTTTGGCTGAGTGAGGAGTCGTTAATTAGTCATGGCGACTCTGGGGGTGGTAATTTTGACTCGAGCTTAATTCTGTGGCGAGAATCTGTCGAACCCAATTATTGAGAAGTGGAGCTCCCGTTGATTTCTTCGCTTTGATTATTAGGGAGCTTGTGGGTAAAGATATGATCGACCTTCACGGTACCGGGGTACCTAATCAGTCGGGAACGCGGCGATGGATAATCCTGGACGAACGAACGGACGATCTGCAAAACAAACACCGTTAGGGCGCAAGGGAGTTACCCCCGCGAAAACCCTCCGGTGTGAGAATAAGCATCGTGTAGAAAGATGATATAAACCGGAAGGAAAAACGTATTATAGTATTGAGAGGGTATTTTTTGTGTGTACCTTTGTGTGAGGGATTGAACCTTTATTTATAGATTTAGGGTGGAGTGTCCACCAAGAATAGGAGATCCACAGTTGATGTGTATTAGGAGAGTGAATCCTTGTATAAGTTAGGATCCTTAGCCCGGTAGGTGTCCCTTTGTACATAAATCGTAGTAGGATTTTATCCCGTAATATTAGGTGAAAATATATTCCGTTCAAAAGAGTATATGTTCAGTATAAATTATAAATTTACTAATTTAATATATTTATAGCTCGTAAACAATTGTAGAATGGAGTACTATTTTAGAGATAACAAATTGTCCTTTAACACTAACCATGTTCAATCATAAACTAATCATTTAGAGTTAGTCTTTTAGATTTTTCTTTATAACTAATTTCCCTTCAAGTATATACTTCAAAGGGGCAAATGGCAGCCCCCGTACACAAGCGTGGTGTACGAGGCATTCTCGCATAGTGAGTCAAGGGAAAGATCTTCACCACAAAGGTGAAATGTAGGCAAACGTTACGCTGCAGATATTATGCAGGAGGCTGCTCAAGTATCATACTTCAAATTAAATGGAAAAATTAAATTACAGTTTTGCAATGTTAATAATCATTTCATTTTTATTTTTGTCCTTTTTGGTATTTCCAAATCAATTATGTTGAATTATGCTGAAATAAATCGTCCTTTGAAGTAATGGAGGAGGAGGAGTTCACTTCTTTTGCTCGCCGCCGAAAAAGAGAATAACAACACGCAAATAAATTACTCGAGAAGGTGACATGGGCTTTCATGATCATTTTCATTTAATAATTATAAATTTCGAAGACGAAATTTGATTGATACAAATGTGGTAATATAAAATAGTCCAATCTTGATATTTTGTATAATGCACTGTGAAAATATTGAGTATAACGGTGATATCACGTTATAATCGTAATAAACCACTGAAGAGGTGGAAGAATGTCAAATTTGCACATGTGGAAAGCAAAGCTAATGCCCAAGCTTGCCACCATATAATTATACTTATAAGTAATTAAATTAGCCTCTACAAAACAATGCTGGAAAAAAGATTCATGGGAGATAGATGGATCCAATTTGTTAACAGTAATACTCCCCCGACCCAGAAAGATAGTCTTTTTTTTTCGTTGTTATTATGAGGGAACTTTGAGCAAGTATAAATGCTACTTATAATTATGTTAATGTGAATCTAAAAATTGATATTAATAGTATTTATAATGGTGTATCAAGAACAATTTCAAAAATTTCATTAGAATAATTAAAAGTAGCCTTAATTATTACTCAAAGTTCCTTCGTAAAACCCATGAAAATAGGGGGACTATCATTCTAGGACAGAGGGAGTATTTGCGAATCTTTATGAATTTGGGGAATCAGTTAGATTTTTCCCAACAAATTTAAACTTTTATCACGAATTAGTTTCTTATTAAAAAGTGATGTAGTGTACCTAACTGGGAAAAAAATAAAGAACAGAAGAACTCCCAATAAGTAATCAAACAACTTTCATTAATTTATTAATGAGCCACTAATTAGTGAAACTAAAACACACATACAGGAGAAGTGTGAATATCATCACTTTATTCTTACTCATACTACTATAACATTTTAATTCAAAGACGACGGCAAAGACACTTAGCTGCCGGAGCAGTTTCAAATCTCCTATGTTATATCTTCATTCATTCTTATTGAATGGAAATTCAATCAAGAGTTGGGACGAAACCCATGTCGTCGAGGACTTGTTTGCATCCAGCCAAAGATTCCTTGGCCAAGAGGCCTAGGGGGTTGACGTAACGGAATTTCTGGTTGATCCCTTCGTCGAGGGCCAAGTCGACTTGAGCTTTGTTCAAATCCTCCATTATTTCCTTGCAACTCTCATCGGGACTTTCCACCACTGACACCTCGCATATCTCATCGGAGTGATCTCCAGTTGCGTGGATTGTGTAGTATCCGGTGGAGTTGGTTTGACCAGTGATCTCGTATTTTTTGGCTTGGGTCATTGGGTCCCGGCATACCAGTGCAACTTTTGCCCCTGTACGTGTAATCGATAGAAAATGAGATTATCTTTCTGATAGCATGGATATCTCATAATAGAATATACAAAACAATGAGAATATAATATGCATGTGTAACAAAAACAAGAATTTACCTTCAATGTTCCTGCTGAGCTTGGTCTCAAACTGAATGCGACATGTGTCACAGTAAACTCTGCCCTCAACATCGATATGTTGAGGCTCACCTTGGTGAGCGTGGGCGGCAATGGCAAGGACAAAGAGGGCAGAGACGATGAGGGCAACAGCCTTTGCCATTTTTCTTTTTTTTCTCTTTTTCTTTTTCTTTTTCTTCTCTTTTTTTTTTTTTTTTTTTTTTGCTTCTCTTGCTTGTGTGTGATTTTGAAGGAATGTCAAAGCTGGCTTTTATAAGAGGCTGGAATAAGAGAACGGTTAGTTTTGTGTGGTATATATTTGAGATTTGACTTCTTCTTTTTTTTTTTTTTCCTTTTTTTTTTTGGTTCATTTTCATTTTAATGGCACACTTTTCTCCCTCCCTTTCGGCATCAAGTTTTACCATCCAACTATAACAAACTTATACCGATTCTAGTGTGCATGTGTGTGCATGACATTTAACTGTATACTCCCTCCGTCTCACCTCACTTGACATCAAGTATGTGGGCACAATAACTAAGTAAAAGAATAAAATAAGAAAAATGTGTGGTAGAAAATGAAGAGAGAGAATGAGTGGGGTAATTAGTTGTAGTGGTTGAATAAACTGAGTGGTGGAATATGAAGATAGAGAGAATGAGTGGTCGAGTAGAGTGAATATAAAATTATAAAAAAAATGTTATTTTGGAAAGTGTCTGTCAAGTGAGCTGGGACGGACCAAAATAAAGATAAGTGTCAAGTGAGCTGAGACGGAGGAAATATATCAATACATATAGGAGGGGTATATATTAAAATAAATATGTAACATTAACAATACCTTTTTTTAACATTGAGGAAATTTTTATGGCGTTTACTCAAACAACATAATCACAAATGACCCTAATCTGTCATCAGCATAAGATTTTTAATTTTGGACTTCTAGGCAAAATTTTGCATTTCTTTCTCCCTCATATTGTCCGTTTAAGTGCCATATATCAATCTTCAACCATGTTCAACTTATTGCAACGGTGGATTTTGAACTTTATTGTTTTTAAAGATGTTAGTATTATTCATGAAAAAAAATATACTCCGTCCCACCTCACTTGACACCCAAGAAATGGACACAATGAAAAAGAATAAAATAAAGAAAATGTGTGGTAGAAAATGAAGAGAGAGAATGGATGGGGTAAATAATAGTGTTGATTAAACAAATTGAGTGGTGGAAAATGAAGAGAGGGAATGAGTGGTGGGGTAGAGTGAATATAAAATTATAATATAGGCTATTTTGGGAAGTGTCAAGTGAGTTGGTACAAACCAAAATAGAAATAAATATCAAATGAGCTGGGACGGAGAGTATATATTTAGTTGGAGAAATTTGGCACAAAGACGGTAAAAAAGATAGTGCAAAGTTTACCACATGTATTAATCGTACATTTAACAGTTAAAGCTACTAAAATGCTAGTATTTCTCAAAAAAGCTAGTATTTCTCAAAATTATCTTAGTCAAATGACCCTTTCTCATAGTATGTAGCTTCGCCACTAACTTAATGAAAATGCATTTTCACATCACATACTAGTGTCTTGTAACCATATACCATTTTCCCATATACCCTCTTTAAATAATTATGGGTACCTTCCTTTTGTTCTTCCTCAAATTGACAGAGAATAATCAATTGGCTGTCCCGAGCGTCTAGAGCCGTGCAAAAATCAAGTGCCTAGAGGCTGTTTTCGAAGTAATTCTCAACTAAACTATCCAATTCTTTGATTTTCTGCATGTCATTCTTGCATATGACTTTGACTACCTCTTGGTTCATTTCTAGCAAAGATTCCGTACTTCACAGAGGGAATCAAGAGAAACTGGGCGACGTTTACCAACCATCGGATAATGATTTCCAAAACAATTTTCTAAAATTTACAAAGTAGCATATGAAAACAATACAAACACTTTAGGATATTGCCAGACTTTAGGAAGGAACACTTTTCGTCATATGACATCTAATCTAGCAATAAATCGAGTTTTAAGTGGTGTAAAGGGACGAAATGATAAAACATTTTAACTGTAATTAAACACAATAAAATGTAAACTCTTAGTTCTATTTGAATATCATGTATTTCAATTATTTGCATCCACTGCGGTACAATAGATTCAATGATATGCTTGAGGAAATCAGCATGTTGAGGTTGATGCCTTAATATATTTGAGAAATATTTGAAGGGGAGGTTGCTGGCTAAAATTCTAGTAATACCTTCATATTCGTGGTGTTGTCCATTTTCAGAATTATAAAAAGAGACAAAATAATGTAAACAAAACAATGATGAATGATTTTAATCCTAAAAGTTAGTTTACTCCAACATCTCTAAGAGAGGTAATATATTCTTCTTCTAAAACAAAAGCTATTTTGAATTATAATAAAAATCTCTCCTATCATTTTCTAGTTATAAAAGGTTCTACCTCATTCAACAAGTGTTTAGGGATAGGAAATGAACACTGCATGATAAATAATCAAGACAGTTAAAAAGCATGAGACCAATATGTAAATTTAATTTTATTCAAGTATTTTCGTTTAGAGGGTTTATTTAGATGGATGTGAAACTTTTGTTTCGTAAACATAGTATTGTGAGTTGGCAAGAGAAGTTACAGAAAGGGTTTGAAAGCCGGAGTAGAATTGGTTACCGAGTTCATTGGGGGAGGAGGAGATTATTGGAGATGGTTTCAATAAGCACGGCGGACGCGGCTACAGAAGGAGCTGTTGATAACATGGTTTTTTGCGTTTAGCCTCTTAAGAGCCATTAATTTCTTGAAAATATGAGGGTATTTACAAGCACTTGTAATGGAATTTGTGTGCTTGTGCTAAATTGAATATCAGTGCAATAGATTATACGAAGCCATGTTTAAAAAGATATACATATTTCTAAATTTGGTGCGTTAAAATGATTGAACTTCCAAACTTAACCTTGAGATGAATCTATCTAGTAATGCATGGTTGTTGCAACAGAGAGTTTAGCGGGAGTAATAATTGGACCTCATTCATTAAGGGTAGAAATGAAAATGGCAATAGGTTGTTTATATGTCTGAATGGTCAATGCGACTATCATTATGGGGTGAAGGGAGTATGAAGCTATGTCTGACCAATTACGTAGGCTACTAAGTTAAGATAGAAAGTTGAAATTAACGCAATGTCTAACAAATTATGTAGGCAAGGCGCGATGTCTCACAAATTATGTAGGCTACTAACTTGAGTAGAAAGTTGAAATTAACGCAATGTCTAACAAACTATGTAGGCAAGGAGCGATGTCTCACAAATTATGTAGGCACTAACTTAGAAAGTTGAAATAACGCAATGTCCAACAAATTATGTAGGCAAGGCGCGATGTCTCACAAATAATGTAGGCTACTAACTTAAGATGGAACATTGAAATAAAGTCAGATAACGCTTGAGCATTACTCCTCAAAGAATGCTTACGATAATACTCTATCACCCTAACCTAACTAGCGGCACGAACTGTTATCTATGAGCATAAACCGCAAAGCAAAGTAGGTTAGGATGATTGTTTAGTGCCAAAACAAGAAATTTGAATGTGCACTTTTGTCAGTAATCCTATACAGTATGTTGGAATGAAAATCCTTTCCATTTATATACATACAGTACATAGGTAGGATGAACCAAGGATCATTCCTTTTCATTTTGCTGCATTTCCATCAAAACAAAACATAGACAAATGGTAAAACAAAGACGATAAGAACGAAAGCCTCCTAAATCAACTGATATAGTTCTTTCAGTTCTAACACGCCGTAATGTCAGGTCGGAAAACACTAGAGGGGCACGTAAAGGAATGCCAATTTTAAAACATTTACAACTACTCCCTCCGTCCCAAAATGATCTTCGCGTTTGACTATTCAAACTTTTTAAGGATATGAACACTTGCTTCACCAGCCATGCTTTGTTTAAACCTAAAATGTAGAAATGTGAAGAACTTTTTGGGACAATGAGAAATGGCAAATGAGAAGATCATTTTGGGACGGAGGGAGTATAAAGCACCAATAAAATAAGATTAAATAGGGAAAACAGTCGAGTACATAGAGTTCTCCCAAATAATTCTTTAAAAAGTCTTGAGACTTACAAATACAGTACCAAAGACTAGAGAAGGAATCGTTCTTTCTTGGTCTACACCTTTTAAGAACATAACACTCTGGTGCAATATAACTGCATTGATAAAAAACAAACAGTTCATGTATTAGTAAAGGTTCAGTAGCCTACTTGTATCATTCATAACTTTTTTGACACGGGGAGAGAAAATAAAATTACCAAATTTTACAACTCACCTATTCATCATCGCCCTTGCCAGAGATCTCCATCTTTTGGTCTTCTGTAGCAGTAAATATTCCACGAATTAGTAATGAAGAAAACAGAATTTCCCTTAGAGGGTACACCAAAATAAAATAAACATGTCGAAGATAATTCCACTTGAATGTACATATAAGTACCTAGGTTCTTCAAAAAAAAAATCACGAGAAAAGAAACTAATCCCGACACTTAAACTAATTCCATGAACCCATGTTGTTTGCTCCAAGCAGAATCACAAGCTGACATTGAAGTAATGGGGGGTGGGGGGGGGGGGGGGTGGAGCAGAGCAAAGTTGGCAATTTAACAGCATATCACTAGTGTGTTCATTAACATTTGACAATATCTAAGTGTGTTACTAGCCATAAAACATTGCATGTGGTTTGCCCAAGTGAAACTGAAGAAAGTAGCATTTAATCAAGTAAAACCCAGATTGGAACTATGTAATGTCATATGAGTGTAAAACTATTAGTTATTCAACCATCTGCCTAAAAAAGATTTCAGAAATTCAATCCATTATACACCAACTAGTTAATAGTTGAGAAAATTACCACCTAGTCCCTCATCCTAAGCTAAATTACCACCTAGTCCAGGCGCCTATTTCCATTGACCATCTAGTCCAAGCTAATTTTCATATTTACCACCTAGTCCTTCAGAATTATGAAATCCCTAAACTACCCTCGTATAAATACAACGCTGCCCCCTTCCTCACCGCACAAACATGTCTTCTTCCTCTCTCTACTTTCCCTCTCTATTACTTGCGCCCTCTCCCCTACTCCGGCCACCTCTCCGGCGACGCCTCACCCCCTCCTCCGGCGACCGTCACCTCCCCTAGCCCCGATAACATTCCTCCCGTCACCACCGGCGACCCCACCCATCCCGTACACCGACGACCCACACCTCACCAATAAACCCTCTCTTTCTCTTCTAGCACGCGTCCGGCGACTCGTCGTCTCCCATCTCCGGCGGCCCGTCAACTCCATATCTCCGGCAACCTTCTTCCTTCCCCTATCTCCGGCGACATTCTCCCTAACCTCGGAGACCGTCTTCTTCTCTATACTTCCCCGATCTCCGATCAGATCCGGCTAGATCTGACCAGATCCAACTAGATCCGGCTCTCCCTTCACTTGAACAACTCCGGTGAGCCCGAAAAAGCTCAGAAATTACTCCCTGTCCCTTTTCTGCATTTCATCCTCTTTCTCCCCCCTCCCTCCCTCAATTTCCTTGTTGCTACCAGTATGATTGTTATGTGCTTTAGGTCTTATGGTTTGATCTCTGAAACCGTTCATCTGGATTAGTTGTAAACAGTTTAGAGCTTTTTTGGTTCCTCTGATGTGTTTATTGAGTGATCTTCGTCGTTCCTTTGTTCAATTTTGTAGGGTGATCCCTGAATTATTGCTCAGGGAAGATGATGTGAGCATTTTTAATATCCTACTTCTCGCAAAATATATATATATATATTATTCAGTTGCCACCTCACTACATTTTTCTCTTGTGATTGCTCAGGTATGGCAGAGTTGGTCTTTGGTTGAGTTGTCATTTTAACACTTTATGTGATGACCATATTCCAGTTTATCCATTCTGGTTTAGTGTTTTTATTCCACATCTCAAAAATGCCTTTATTTGAACTTACATTTTTGAACTTAGTCTTGAACTTACAATTTATAAAGATTTGTAAACTTACAACTGTGAACTTGTTCGAACAATTGCGAACTTGAACAATTGTGAACTTGTTCTTAAAAAAAATTGCTTTTGGAACAAGAACAATTGCGAACTTGTTCTTGGAACAACTGTGAACTTGTCTTGAAACAATTGCGAACTTACAATTGTGAACTTATAATTGCGAACTTACAAGTGCGAACTTACAATTGCGAACTTATTTTTGGAACAAGTGCGAACTTGCTATTGGAACAAGTGCGAACTTGTTCTTGGAACAATTGCGAACTTGTTTTTGGAACAAGTGCGAACTTGTTCTTTGGAACAAGTGCGAACTTACAACTGTGAACTTGTTCTTTTAAACAAATAGTAATTTTTTTTTAAATGTGAATATGTTCTTGGAACAAGTGCGAAATTACAATTGCAAACTTGTTTTTGAAATAATTGCGAACTTACAATTGCAAACTTACAATTGCGAACTTACAACTATCAACTTGTTCTTGAAGAAAAATAGTTTTTTTCTTTTTTTTTTCTTTTTTTTAATGTTTGAATTTGTTCTTGGAATAACTGTAAACTTGTTTTAGAACAACTGTGAACTTGTTCTTAAACAACTGTGAACTTACTGATTAGTTCACAGTTGTTTGGTCGTCAGAGTTGGTGGTCGCCGGATTCGATTGTGTTCTTAGTAGTTTTGTTGACAACTGTGAACTTACTGATTAGTTCACAGTTGTTTGGTCACCGGAAATGGTCGCCAGAGGTGGTCGTCGGAAAATGTTGGCAGGAGGTGGTCGTCGGAAAATGTTGGCCGGAGGTGGTCGCCGAAAATGGTGGCCGAAATATGGCCGTCGGAAAATGGTGGCCGGAGGTGGTCGCCGGAAAATGGTGGACGGAGGTGGTCGCCGGAAATGGTGGACGGAATATGGTCGCCGAAAAATGGTGGCCGGAGGTGGTCGCCGGAAATGGTCGCCAGAGGCGGCCGCCTGAAAATGTTGGCCGGAGGTGGTGGCCGGAAAATGATGGCCGGAGGTGGTGGCCGGAAAATAGTCGCCGGAGGTAGTCGCCGCAAAACGGTGGCCGGGGGTGGTTGCCGGAAAACGGTGGTCGGAAAACGGTTGCCGGGAAACGGTGACCGGAGGTGGTGCCGGAAAATGGTAGCCGGAAAATAGTCGCCGACGGGAAAAGGTGGCCAAAAGTGGTCGCCGGAAAAAGTCGCCGGAAAAGTCGCCGGAAGGTGGCCGGAAAATGTCGTCGGAAAATGTCGCCGGAGGTGGTTGCCGGAAAAAGGTGGCCGGAGGTGGTGGCCGGTCGGTCAAAGTTGTTGACCGGTGAGAAGGTGAAAGGTTGAGGAGGGAGGGAGGGGTACTCATGTAATTTTCAGTCATTTAGTAAGGGCATTCATGCCCTTTTAATATCCCTTGGACTAGGTGGTAATATTGAAAATACCTTGGAGTAGGTGGTAATTTAGATTCTATTGAGGGACTAAATGGGAGTTGCCCCTTAATAGATCCACGAAGAAAGTGGTTTATTTCACAAATCTGGTAGCTGGACATGTAATATTTCAGATCTATATTCAGATTTAATAGCAATGCACACTTTTTCACTTGGTAATCTGCCCCCTCACCGAGAAAGGTAGGAACGAAATACGAGTAAATTTGGAACACCCTAAACCGCCTTAAGAAGGAAAATACAGATTAATTTTATATTTACATATGTACTATTTAAGACATCAGACACATGTCAAATGATCATTTCAAGGTTATGACACATGGCTCTACGGTAGTCACAGACTATAAGTATAACCAGTCAGTGAGGTCAAAAGTTGTAGCCAGGAATTGTACATGGACTAACAAGAAAGGCACACACACACACACATAAAGAATAACCACTACTGTACATATTTACCTCCATCCTCAGGAATGTCAGAAGTCCATAAAGTGAGATTGTCCCTTAGTAGCTGCATGATCAAAGTGCTATCTTTGTAAGACTCCTCACTTAGGGAATCCAGCTCTGAGATAGCTTCATCAAAAGCTTGCTTGGCAAGGTGGCATGCCCTAAAAGACGAAGACAAAGGACAGCCGTGAAGTAGATTGACTAAAAACCAAATGATTAAGAAACTAAGAAACTAATAGAAACATATACTCCCTCCACCCCAACCGAATTAGGATTTTTGGGTTGGGCACGGGGATTAAGGAAAAAGTGTTAGTGGAGTAGGTGTTGTGAGTATGAAAAGTGAAGTAGGAGAGAGAAAGTGTGGTAGAGAATAATGAGTGGAAAGTTGTTGTGAGTGTGAATGTGGGTCCCATCAAATAAAACACTTCCATTTTTGGGTTGTCCTAATTCGAATGGGACATCCAAAATGGAAATTTGTCCTAATTCGAGTGGGACGGAGGGAGTAAATGATAACACTAAGGACATTGATCAAGCTTACACTTCGTTTGAAAAGAGAGAAGGGGAAGAAAAATTATAGATGAAAGTCATATAGTACCTTTCAGGGGAGTTCATGATCTCATAATAAAACACTGAGAAGTTTAATGCCAAACCCAGGCGGATGGGGTGAGTAGGAGATAAATCTGATTCAGCAGTGGTAGAAGCCAACTACAAACAAGAAACGAAATGCAACAACTCAATTACATATAAAAGTACAGAAACGTGTCATGATTCTCCTTAGTTATCCAGTAGAAAAGAACAGAGGTTAATGAACCTAAGATAAAACCAGCGGAAAAACAACACTTCCTCTAACTAAAAACACGAAAAAGGATACTAGAAACAAATACATACAGCATTACTCCTTTGACATGCATCATAAAAAATTATTGAAACATATCAGGTACAGTTAGGCATTATGTTATTCTTTGAGTTAATACTTGGTCTAGGTAGTGGCAAAGGGGTCAAATTTATGAAATAGTGATATCTTTTCCTAAACCAAAGGGGGTCGATTTGATTAAAGTTGTCATTTTTTTTTTATCTTTAAAGAGGTAAAAGCAGCATAGTTCCAAAATCAAGGGGGTCTGACACCATGTGGCCAATGTCGCTTCGCCACAGGGTCAAGGCATCTTGGAAACGGGAATCAGTATGACTTAAATTAAGGATATTGCCACTTGTCCATGGAGACAATAAGGAGGAGGATTCATACAAGACGATAGCAATTTTGAACATCGAGTTAACGTCAAGAAAGAGTAAGCTCTCCACGAGCCATAAATTGAAAACATCAGTGAGTGGAAAATACATGGAAAATCCGAAGCAAATGAATGAAGGAAATGAATCCTACTTACAGAATGATAAGCCCATATTTAGTCATGACATAATTAAACAAATACTAGACAACTTACCCAAGCCAAAAATCATGAGAAAACGAAAGAACTAACAACATAAACTCAAAATAAAATGCCAACTCTTCTAAACTATCCAACAAAATGATACTCCTCAACCCAAATGACACTTAAATGAATTTCTTTCATGAAGAGACAAAAACAATGGAAGCTACTCACTTGATAGGCTTTTAGTGATTGATCAGCTGCCTCCTTCTTTTCACTACCAGCTTTGAACTCTGCGAGATACCTATAGTAGTCCCCTTTCCTACAATCAATGGAAGGCCCCACAAAAAAGTTTAGAACCCACAAAACATCAAGACAAATATTGAACCTCTTTGGACTGCAAAAAAGTTTAGTAAGATCTCCAATTACAGAGTAGTACTGTCATTATGTTTTTTGTTCTTCATTGGACCACTTGCCAGCCCATGGTACCGATGAAACTCTAAAAGTATAACCAAAAATATTTCATTTGGTAGAACAATTCTAGACTTTAATCATTCTGAAACGATATAGTATTTGCACTCACATCTTGTAGTAGAACACAGTAGATTCTCCAGCAGCAGAAGAAGGAATCAGATGCTCATCAATCACAGTCATGATATCGCTACAAATGCTGGACAGTTCCGACTCCACCTTGTTCCTATACTCTTTGATCCGTTTTGCATTCACTTCATTACCCCTGGACTCTTCCTTTTGCTCAATCGAAGACAAGATCCTCCACGATGCCCGTCGCGATCCCACCACATTCTTGTACCCAACAGACAGCAAGTTCCTCTCCTCAACTGTCAATTCCACATCCAGCTTCGCCACATTCTTCATGGCCTCCACCATTTCTACACAAATTCACAGTTCACATATCACATGCTTGAAGATCTAACAAAAATGTAAACGATCCTAATAAACTACATTCTTGATGGAATCAACAATCAATACAATTACACTATTATTACATACTCCATGTAAGATAATTTAGTCGGTGTATCCAGATCAGTACTCATAAGAAAGGAATTTGAACAAGTCCTATCTATCTAGTAAACGCTAACTATCACCTTAAATTAAAACAACTTTCTGCAGGATCAAGCATATACACATACATTCATCCGCATCAACAAAAAGTACTTAACTGAACTAATCAAAACACTTAAATTCAAATCAAGCATAACCACTTCATAAATCAAACTGCCGATAATTGATTTGACACAGTTTTAACGTCAATTTAAGCCCTACTTAACTGATAATACTGAAGTGAGAAATCTCAGGTTTTGAAAAACGGATCGGGAAAACTAACCGTCGTAGCGTTCAGCTTGCTCGGCAAGCTTGGCGGTGTAGATGAAGTTTTCTCGTTCCGACGCCATGGCTGCTGATCTCGTCTGTGTCTAGCTCACTCCCTTAGATGATGCTTTTTTTTTCTCAATGAGGAAAAATGATGGAGAAAATAAATTGGAAAGAAAAGAAGATGAGGGGGGAGATTTTGCTGGTGCAGGAAACACACATGTTCGCGATGGGCCCTCCACTAACATAGCCGAGATTTGTGGCCAGTGATTGTTTGCCACGTCGGATTATAATGACAGGCTTGGCATGTGCTTTTTTTTTTTTTTTTGACCTTTTGGACGGTGGAGAGGACTCACACGTGAAACGAATCTCTATAAGAGAGAAAATGTTCTTGCCTGCCCCGCTAATAAGTGACAAATCTCTCAACAATATTCATCTTACGTGTGAGACCGTCTCACACAAGTTTTTGCCTAATGTATAATGTAAAAGGAAAGTTGGTTAGATGCTACTATTATTACGAGTAAAATATTATTAAAGAGTCAATAATTATGGTTGGGAAAAATTAAAAATTTTAGTCAAAACTCTCCTTTTCATATACCTGTATAGCTAGAAAAAACACTAAATAATGTTTTTTTAAAGTTTATCTACATTTGACTTATTTTTCTTATAATCAATTTGACATTGTGCTAGTTGAATTTAAGTTTGTTTCTGTGGTCCTTATTAAATGATGTTTATTCTAACTAGTTTTTTTGTTACTGTATTGCTTTTTTAATGATGGTTATACTAGTGAAAATAATCTTCCATCCATATCAAAATATTTTTTGGTTTATAACTTTCACACATATTTAAAAAAAAAAAAAAGATAATTTGTCCGACAAGTTATTTTAAAAACAAATCACTTCCCCTCAAGTTTCCATTAAATTTAAATGTCGTCGTAGTTCATCGCTGACCGCCACCGCCAGTTACCGGACCTCCTACTGCCGGTTACCGCCCGTCGCCTACCGCTCACCACCCATTGCCACCATCTATGCAGTATGATACTCCATTATGCAGTATTGTATTCAATTATGCAGTATTATGTGATACAGTAGATTACACAATAATACTACCTGAATAATCCAACATGTTGCGAGGAACTTCTCCGGCATAATGATATTGTTTTAGAACTTCTTGGTCAATGCCCCTAAAAAGTGTAATTAATAGAACATCCAAAATGATAAAACCCTTTTAATTTTTTAATTTTTTTTTGTTACCCCACATGTCAAGTAACAAATAAAATGCTCAAAATTTCTTTCCTAATGATGGAACTCTTAAATTTTAATGAAATAGCTAATAGAAAGAGTTTTTTTCTAAAAAGAGTTGCTCTTTATTGAGAATATTTTTCAATATCTTCCCAATGCAAAAGCTCATTAAAAAACAAAAACCTCCCAAAAAGCTTCCATTCCGGATGCTCTTACATGTGAAATACTCTTTATGTCCCATAATATATATATCTACCCTCCTATTTGCACAGAAATTAAGAAATTGTAGAAGTGATGTAAGTGTTGTGACTTGTGAGTATGAAAAGTGAGCTAGAGAATAGTAAGCCTGATTAATGTTGTGAGTATAAAAGTAAAGTAAGAGAGCGAATGAGTGCGAAGAATAGTAAAAATTCTTTGTCATTTTTTAAAGTGGACATATATTCTGTGATGGACTAAAAAAGAAAGGTAAACATGTACTCTGGGACGAAATATACTCTGAGACAGATGGAGTAGGCTATATTACCTTTAGAATAGTTCAGCTACTCCAGTGATTAAATACTTATACAATGACTACAATATTACAATCATAAATAAAGATAAACTTGGTAAGTAAAAGTAAAAATGTCTAAGTAGTAAAATAGTTTATATTTTGAAACAAAATTATCTCTTTAAACAACAAATATTTTGAATTGAGGGACTACTATAATAGTGTTTTGAATTTTACAGTTTGAAGCATTTTAGAGAAAAAATGTTGACTTTCAGACTTTGCTATACAAAATAATCACCTTTTGAACTCACAAATCCACATCGAAATCAAACTGTTATGTTCTGTATTAATACCAATAAAAATTCGTATGCTTAATATTAAAGTGTCATACTTTGCTTTTATTCTACTTGATTGATTTTTATTTTATTTATCAATTTCTTTTGGCATGGTTGCAACTTTTGAATGTTGGCTTAAAGGATAAGGATGTCTAGGAACAATAATCACAGTTAGATATACGCCTTCCTGGTGCACAATCAAAATCAAAATGAATCAAAATATGACACTTCACCAAAACCAAGTAAAAAGGGGCACAAATCCGCACAGAAAGGGAGCAGGAACAACGAGTGAAAATGAGACAACGTTTGTAAAATGTTTTGATACACAATGTAAAACGTGCACTACTCAATGTAAAAATGTTTTCGTAAAAAGTGGATCAACCACGTTTATTTTTCGTTTTTCACGTTGGGTAGTGAACGTTTTACAAACGTTGTCTCGTGTTCACTCGTTGCAGCGTTGAAGCTAATTTCGTTGGAGCGGTTCCGGATCCAAGGGAGCATCAGACTTCAGCACCACACTCAACCTATACTGCCTCAGTTAATATTAGTGGTTTTATTTGTTTTTTTATGGTCAAAACATGTAAGTTTTAATAAAATTATTTTGAAATTAATTTTGAATAATTACTATTAAAAATTACTTAATTATTTATCAATAGCATTTATTAAATTTTCATTAGAATGTTATTAATATTTAATTAATTTTTACTTTGTGTTGATTATCAAAAGTCAATTTCTGACTATCTTTTTTAGTACGTCAGATTGGGACCAAACAAGGGAAAACAAGAGAAACCCAGACTTGAGGAGCGTTAAGTCAGGTCAAGCAAACGGGAAAATAGAGAATTATGCCCCTGAACTTAGCGATTGGATGCAGATATGCCCCTAACGTCGTTTATTGCACATTTGCCCCTCAACTCAATGAAAAATAGGGCAGATTTGGCCTCCGTTAATTTTTTCATCCAAAATTTAACTTTTCATCCAAAACTTAACGAATACAGGACCTAAATTAAATTAAACAACTTGAAAAGGGATAAATTGTGAATTATTAAACTATATTATCCTGAAAATGTTTATTAAAAAAATAAAGTACTTAAATAAAACAAATTAATCTGAGAAGTTGGAAAAAAAAGAAAAATTAAGATTATAGTGAAGTTCTATTTATGAGATACTGCCAATTCCAACATAAATTTTTATTTACAAATGTAATAAAATCTTATATAGAGACTCTCTCTATTAGAGAGAGTATATGATATTCTTGCTAAGTACTTTATATTTTGTTTTTTCCAAATGTTAATGAAAATATAAAATTAAATGATAGAAAACTAACTTAAGAAAAAAAAAAAGTTGACAATTCATTTTAAGATGTATTTAATATAAAAATAAAAAAATATTTATTTGGATGAGAATACCATTTAAACCTACTTATTTATTTATAGTTAAACTTAATAAATGATGTAAATAAATGATGGAGAATGATAAAGATTAATTTAAAGATAGTTTGAAGTTTGAACTTATTTCTTTATTTTGGTCATGTTTTTTATTGATAGGCGATAGTCATGATCAATTTTACAAAATTAAGATCGTTCTAAAATTAAATTAGAGTAGGTGACTTTTTATAATTTAGAAAAATTAGTTTCTCAAAATATTGTGATTAATTAAATATCAATTATTAAAAGATAAAATATTTGACATACTGTCAATTCTATAATTATTATTCTTTAGGATATATAATTTGATAGTTCACAATTTATTCATTTTCAAGTTGTTTAATTCAATTTAGGTATGTAATCGTTAAATTTTGGATGAAAAAGTTAACGAAGACCAAATTTGCCCTATTTTTCATTATGTTGAGGGGCAAATGTGCCAATAAACGACGTTAAAGGCATATTTGCATCCAATCGCTAAGTTCAGGGGTATATTTCTGTATTTTCCCTCAAGCAAACAGTAAACTCGTAAGTCGTAACTTCAACTTCAAGGAGTAAATGACTTGAAAAAAAAAAAAAAAATCAGTTGATAAATCACAATAAATGTATCCATTGTTATAAAACTAAAGAACCAAGAGCATAATCTCAATAGATAATATTTTATTTCAAGACTATTATAGAGAGAGTGTACAAGAGAGAAAAATAGAAGTTAAGAACTTCTGAAGTATATTGAAATGAAAACCAGAGCCTACTATTTATAGGTGAAAATTGGCTTCCTCTATAAGCTTCCATAAGGATAAATACTATCCTTTAGTAAGGCTTCCTTTGTAAGCTTCTCTGAAGATATTTACCAAGCTTCCCTAGTAAGCTTCACTGAAGATATTTACAAAGTTTCCTTCGTAAGCTTCGCGAAAGATAATCTTGCAAAGCTTCTCTTGTACACTTCTGGTTCAAAGGACATCCACATAATAATATATTATAACACTCCCCCTTGGATGTCCGCAGCTAAGTAGCATGCCTCATTAAAACCTTACCAGAGAAAAACCCTGTGGGATAAAAACTCTAGTGAAGGAAAAAGAGTACACGATTTCTTAGCTTCATGATGCTCCTCTTGAACAAAACATTACTCGCGATCTCTTAGTCGCCTACTCCTCCTTGGAGATTCCTATTGAATGGTAATTGTTCCACACGTGTTGCCTCATTAAAAACCTTCCGAGCAAAAACCCTTTAGGAAAAATAATCTCGAAGGAAAAGAGTACAACTCACAATCTTTTCAATAAACGCTCATTGCCTCGTTAAAACCTTGGCGGGTAACAAACACCGGTGGGAAAAATAACCCCGCGCGAAGGAAAAAGAGTACAATGAAATCTGAGTATCGTCTGGATACTCCTCCTAAAAACTACAAGGGTGGAAGCTCTAACAATCTGCGTAAGCCAATTGTTTTCATATACTTCTCAAAAGTGGCTTTAGGTAGTGACTTCGTGAATCAGTCGCCGCAGTTGTCTTGACTTCTGATCTGCTGGATCATTATCTGACAAAATATCAGAATCTAATAACTTCCATAACGTGAGAGTATGTTTTATCAAAGTCAATCCCAAGCCGTTGAAAGAAACCTTATACCACAAGGCGAGCTTTATATCTCATAATATCATTTCTCTCATTCCTTTTTTCTCGTAAATACCCATTTATATCTCACGGGTATAACCCTAAGAGGTGTAGGAACTACTGGTCCAAACATTCCTCTTTTCTTTAAGGAATCGAACTTTGACTGGATTGCTTTCTCTCATTTAGGCCAATCAATTCTTTGTTTACACTCATTTACGGAGCGAGGTTTGATATTATTACCACATATAATCTCAGTTGCTAATGTATAAGTAAATACACCGTTGATAATTGTTCCATCCCGATTACATATCTCATATATGCATGCATGACTAACTGATATTTCTTTATTCTCAGAAATGGATGTCAATGTCGAGGCGTCCCCCGACTTCGTTTTCAAACGAATCCATAATCTGGAACTATATCATGAGATAGATCGGATGAGATTCCAATTTTATTATCGCTAACGGGATTCGACTTTTGTGCACTCACCCGTTTACGGGGATGCGAATCCTTGGAATCAATTAGCCTCCCTCTCTTCTGGGCAGGGGTATGTATTTCGTTAGGTGAGATCACTGGCCTTCCTGATAGTACTCCGTCTGGGAGTTCTATCCTCGTAGGCACATTTGCAGCTTAACAACTATTGAAAGTTCTTCTGGACTTCCAATAACATTTAGATTAACATAAATGGCCGTTATAACAAATCCTGAAACAGATTTTCTAATGAAAAATACATGGGCAAATAGGATCATTCTTGTATCCTTCTTTCGCCAAGTATTCACTGAGACGGTTATACCACATCCGTCCAGATCGTTTTAAACCATACAAAGATCTTTGTAATTTAATTTAACAAACTTCTCGAGAAATTGAATTGCATGCATCATACATCTTGAATCCTTCTGGGATTCTCTTAAATCCTTCTGGGATTCTTATATAAATATCATTGTCAAGTCTGCCATACAAATATGCAGTGTCAACATCCATTAAACGCATATCAAGCTTTTAATGTATTGCCAGACTAATGAGATAGCAAAATGTAATTGCATCCACCACAGGAGAATATGTCTCCTCATAATCAATTCCAGGTCTTTGCGAAAAACCTTGTGCAACAAGACGTGCTTTATTCTTGTGCAACAAGACGTGCTTTATTCTTGCGCAACAAGACGTGCTTTATTCTTGTGCAAAAAATTATGCTATATATTTTGTTTTCGCACTTGTACTCTACTAGTTTTACACCTTCAGGTGTATGGACTACAGGTCCGAAAAACTCACGCTTCTCAAGTGAGTTGAATTCTGCTTGAATTGCATCTTTCCTCTTTGGCCAATCATTTCAACATCGATACTCGTCGATACACCTAGGTTTGTGATCCTCGTTATTTTCCATAACATTAAGCGCTATATTATATGCAAAAATATCGTCGACAATTCTTTCCTCTCGGTTCCATATTTTTCCTGTACTGACATAACTGATCGAGATATCATCATTCTTAATGATTACATGTATCTAAACTTCTTCTGGAAGTATTTGATCAGATTTGTCATGTATCTCTTCAGGAGATTCATTTACCTCGACGGGGCTTTTCTCATAATTTGCTCATTTTCTTTTTCGAGGATTTTTGTCTTTGGAACCGATAGGCCTTCCACGCTTCAAGCATGGTTTAGATTCATTAGCGGATTGTCCAATCGGGACATCAATCCGTATATGAGCATTTACAGCTGGAACATGTGACTTTGTCACTCTTTTTAGGTCAGTAAATGCGTCTGGCAACTAATTCGCTATCTCTTGCAAGTGGATTATCTTTTGAACTTCTGGTTCATATTGCTTCGTACGAGGATCAAGATAATATTTCAATGTATTCCACTTGATTTCCTTTTCCAGCTTATTACTTTCTCCCCCTAATGTTGAGATTTTTTTTTTTTTTTTTTTTTTTTATCAAAATGACAATCGGCAAAATGTGCCGCAAATAGATCTCCTGTTAATTGTTCAAGATATCGTATAATAGAAGAAGAATCATACCCAACATATATCCCCAATCTCCGTTGGGGTCCCATCTTGGTGCGTTGTGGTGGAGACATTGGAACATATAGCGCACACCCAAAAATTCTTAGATGGGAAATATTTGGCTCCTGACCATAAGCCAATTCTAATGGGGAGAACTTATGATAACTCGATGGCATGATGCGTATAAGTGCTGCTGCATGTAAAAATAGCAGGTCCCCAAGCTACGACAGGTAGCTTTGCTCTCATAAGCAACGGTCTAGCTATTAACTAAATTCGTTTAATAAATGCTTCAGCTAAACCATTTTATGTGAATGAACATAAGCAACTGGATGTTCAACATCTATTCCAATAGATGTACAATAGTTATTAAAAGCCTCTGATGTAAATTCACCTGTATTATCAAGGCTAATTCTCTTGATCACATAATCTGGAAATTGTGATCGTAATCGAATTTCTCGCAAACGGCAGGTTGCGAGTTAATAATAAACTTATGTGTGACCATTTAGTAGATGCATCTACTAAAATCATAAAATATCTAAATGGTCCACACGGTGGATCAATCGGTCCACATATATTACCTTGAATTCTCTCTAAAAATTTGGAGATTCAATTCCAACTTTTGCTGGTGATGGCTTAATTATCAATTTGCCTTTAGAGCAAGCAGCACATGAGAATTCATTAGATTGAAGAATCTTCTGGTTTTTCAATGGATGCCCATGTGAATTTTCCATAATTCTTCGCATCATATTAGAACCGGGATGCCCCAACCGGTCATGCCATATAGTAGAACCATTTATATCAGTAAACTTCTGGTTTACTGGTAAAACTATTTATATTAGTAAACTTCTGGTTTACTGTTAAAATTATTTATATTAGTAAACTTCTGGTTTACTGGTAAGACCATTTGTACTTCAATTATGCTAATCTTTGTATAACATACTTTAGAGGAAAATACAAGTAACTTTTCTACCACATATTTGTTACCTGATTCAGTCTTTGTAATGCATAAATATTTCATTTCTCCTTCATTACTTGTCTCAATATGACATCCATTTTCACGAATATCTTTAAAGCATAGTAAATTTCTTGAGACATAAATGAAAACAATGCATTTTTATACTTATTTTTGTTCCTCTTAGCAGTACTATGTTAGCTCTTCTGGAGCCATCAATTTATCTTTGTACTATCTCATATTGCACTAATATTAACATCATTTACAATCAAATATACTTATAAGTAAAAGTTAAATATGTTAGAACACACACACACTAAAATAATAGAACACACTTAAGTAAATTATAATGAGTCAGATACTTTAGTTAGTTTGGGCTTCTCCCCCATTAAGTATGTAATCATTTACATCTGGATTGAGAAAATCTGATATATCCAGATGTGTACTTGTAGATGGATCTTGCTTTACATCATCGTTTTCATAGACAAAATTTGTTTCAACATCTTTCCCGTTATTCAGCATTGATGCTTGATACAACTTAACAAGATGTTTAGGCGTACGACAGGTACGGGCTCAATGGATTTTCATTCTGCACCGATAACATAAATTCTCAATTTTTATCGGTTGCTTAATTTGTCTAGTCGATGATATTTCATTATTACTTCTCTATTCCACTTCTGGTGGTGAGAAATTTTTTCATCATTATTGGGGTGATTGTCATTATGATACCAATTATTAAATCTCCCCCGACCACGGTCGCGATTACGTCCACGACCACGTTCTCGGCCTCGCTCAGTATTATCATATATACTCGCGTTCACTTCAGGGAACAGAGTAGAGCCAGTGGGGCGGGCTTCGTGGTTTTTCAATAAGATCTCATTATTTTGCTCAGCCATATGAGATCAATTCAGAATATCTTTTAAACCCTTTTTCTCGATATTGCTACTGCAGGAGCAAATCAAAGAAGGAATGTGGAGAAAGTTTTCTTTAGCATATCGTTATCAGTTATTCTTTCTCCACATAGTTTTAACTGTGATGTAATTTTCAACATCGTAGAATTATATTCACTTATTATTTTAAAATCCTGCAAACATATATAAGATATAATTTTGAAATAACTTGAAAAGAGATAGGTAGATCTTACCGATACCGTACTACTTTGGTGACTATAGCTCAGGATCTGGAACTAGAACGAAGTCGTGCTGATAACGTGTTATAAAACTAAAGAACCAAGAGCATAATCTCAATAGATAATATTTTATTTCAAGACTATTATAGAGAGAGTGTACAAGAGAGAAAAATAGAAGTTAAGAACTTCTGAAGTATATTGAAATGAAAACCAGAGCCTACTATTTATAGGTGAAAATTGGCTTCCTCTATAAGCTTCCATAAGGATAAATACTATCCTTTAGTAAGGCTTTCTTTGTAAGCTTCTCTGAAGATATTTACCAAGCTTCCCTAGTAAGCTTCACTGAAGATATTTACAAAGTTTCCTTCGTAAGCTTCGCGAAAGATAATCTTGCAAAGCTTCTCTTGTACACTTCTGGTTCAAAGGACATCCACATAATAATATATTATAACATCCATCTATCTTTGACTCTGTATTCACAAAGAAACTTCAATGATAATGCCTCCGTACTAAAATGTATACAGTATTAATTTATTTTCTTGAGGACAAATAAAATTTCATTTTGAGAGAGATGGATAGGGTATTTAGTTCAAATCGTTTGTCCACCAATCCTAAGCACTGATATTCAACTGAAAGGCTGATATAGACTACCCCATTGTTCTAAAAAGCGCTAGGCGGTCGCTAGGCGCCGCAGCAACGCCTAGGCGGAGTATAGACGGGACTTAGTCGGGCCGAGAATTCCGAAATAGTTATAATATTCTAGGCGGGACTTAGGCGTTTCATGAACGTCTAGCGCCTAAGCGGGGCCTAGGCGACCTAGACGGACGTTTTTTAGAACACTGGACTACCTCAACTCCATGAATGGAGAAAACATGTTTAATGCAGTTTAAGAGGCTGAAAAAGATTACCTCCATTCAACTCTAAACTGACACAACGGATCTAACCAATTACTCCTTCCGTCCCCAAAATGATCTTCATACTTTTTCTACTGTTATTGCTATTGCGAATAAACTTTAAACAATAGTTATAGATTGATTTAGTTTATACCAATAAAAATTCAAAACTTGTTACTAATACACCATCAACAATATTATCAATAGCAAGTTTTAGATTTTCGTTAGGACAACTAAATCAATTTAAAATTATTGCTCAAAGTTCCTTCACGATAACAACGAAAAAAGTATGAAGATCATTTTTTTGGAATGGAGGGGGTAATACAGATGAGCAAACGAGGCTCAAGTTAGTTAACGGAATGATGTAATGGTCAATACTATATCAAAGCGACATACTCCCTCCTTTCCGCAAAGATAGTCCCACTTTTTTCAGTTGTTAATTAAATGAACTTTGGCCATAATTTCTAACCTTAAATTATAACTCAAAGCTCATTCAAATTAACTAACTGAAAATGAGATTATCTTTACGTGACAGAGGTAGTTGATACCGATGAGTGTCTGGTAAGGATCAACATAATCAGTTAGTAATACAGAATACAAACAACATTCAGTTGGTGTTCGATGCTATACCAGGTAAAAGCTGGGTCAGCCGTCTGGCCCTGATTCCATCACAAATACCGGTCGCTGAAAAATTAGTGATCTAAGACATCTATCAATAATAATACATCTCAACTTCAAAACTGTAGGAACGATGCCACCTCCCACTTTTGCGTTTACTGTTCTTGCTTTGGAATTCTCTTTAGGAGTTTGTAAATCCCAAATATATTCTTCTTTTGCCACTGATATGGGATGAAGAATGATCGGTATAGGGGCGGTGAAAGTTCCCTATCAAGAAAAGGTAATGCTGCAACAACCTGCAATACAGTAGCGAAGCCATGATTTCAACGGAAGGGGGTCAAAATTAAGATATACTCCCTCTGTCCCTGAAAGATAGTCCCTCTTTTTTTGTCGTTACAACGAAGGAACTTTGAGCAATAATTAAGGCTACTTTTAATCATCCTAATGAAAATTTAAAAATTGTTATTGATACACTAATATAAATACTATCAATACCAATTTTTAGATTCTCATTAAGATAATTAAAAGTAACTTTAATTATTACTCAAAGTTCATTCGTAATAACAATGAAAAAAGAGGGACTATCTTTCCGGGACAGAGGGAGCATAACGTAACCTTAAAATGTTTGAAAGTCAAACATGACTATCAACTTGAGATGGAGTGTTTTTTTAAACTTAAAGGGGGTAAAAATGAAAACTCCAAAATCAAGGGGGTCAAATGACCGCCGTTAGCTCTATGTGGCTTCACCACTGTTGCAATATACCATGTAAAAGAGATCAAGTGAGACCGTGTGTGTGCGTGTGTATGCGCCTACGCATTTGTGTTTAAAGAGAGAGGGAAAATACCTCCCATGTTGACATGTCGCTCCGTCTAGAAGGGTAAGGTCGTTGAAGTTGCAACTCGATGAGTAAATTGCACTTTTCCAGATCCAGGAGCTGCAAAAAGAAAGAAGATTTTCAGAAGAGAGCAGGAAACATAGAAGAACATAAAGGGGGGGGGGGGGGGATAGAAGCATAAATTTACATATTGATCTGCTGATGCCTTGTTCTTGTTGTTAAAATGAGGAGGTGCGGCTGAGGTTCCACCCATACTAGAGTTGAAGGGGAACGGAAGAAGTCCCCTAAACCCATCATCTATCCATCTAACTTCTGATACATAATCTGGAATAAAAAAGGATGATGGGAACCTGTGCCACTCACTTCCGACGCATAGAACGGAACCTGCATTGGAGAGGACAAAAGAAGTCAGGATTACAGTATACACTACTCCCTCTGTACCAAAGAAGAAGATAGTCCCACTTTTTATTTTCGTTTGTCCCAAGAGAATAGTCATATTCCTAAAGGAGGATATATCGTTTGTGTAATTTCAAGGAGGTACAAACAAATAAGGATATCGAACCGAAAAGAGGGTTAATTAATGTTCACCGGCCATATATTGCCCAACAGTTTCTCATACTCCCTCTGTCCCCGGGAAGTTTGTCCTATTTCGACTTTTTATGGTCAACACAAATAAACTTCGACCAAACATTGATGTCGATGTAATCATTCTAGTGAAATTCTAAAAATTGTAATTGTTAAATCATTAAGTGATTTACCAATAACAATTTTTAAAATTTCATTATCATCACTAGATTGACACCAATGTACGGTCAAAGTTAACATGTGTTGAGAAAAAAATGGTAAAAATGGAACAAAATTTACGGGACAGAGGGAGCATTTAATTAACTGGCATTGCAATGATCGGGGGCAAAAGGAAATGGGATTAAATTAAATGAACTGCATTCATCTCTTGATTAAAAGGCAAAACAGTGAGTTTCTGATCACTAATATACTATGGTTGAAAACATAACTAACCATTTACATTAACACTATGATAGTAAGAATCAAGAATTAACCATCTATAAGGAATATTCAGCTTTATCTATGGAACTAACCTCTAATAATTAGATCCAAGATTTTCTGTACTGAAGCAAGTTATTCTAACAAATACCTAAGCAAAGCGAAAATGAACAAGTCCGTGGTAATCATGACACTTGCAAGGTAGAAACTATCAGGTTTAGGAAATAATTCTGCAGTCTAAACAAAATAGAATTCAACAAAGCGACTAAATCTTACCCGTTCCAGCATCATAGTGATGCTCCAGGTGCTTGTAGATTTCCAACGGAGCAGAGTAACCATTAATGATGGAAAACGTCCGCGAGTGGGAGGCACATAAAATGAGGCCAAGAAAAAATGGTCTGAGAACTTTGGCTACCTGCATAGATAGTAAAAGGGTAAACAAGATTCTGCAACTCAAAAACAATGGTTGTTTTGGAAGAGGCTTACCTTAAAAAGCATATTGCTACCATTAGGGTCATATTTGTCCCGGAAAAGTTCTGGAAAACTTTCGATGACAGCTGAAGCAGCTACACAAATAAGTGGGTATATCGGATATAGAAATCTGCAATTACAGCATTGCATGTGTCAGTGGTTTCATCACTTACACCTAACACTCAACAAAAGAATAGTTATCAAGAATGCAGATGAAGGTAAAACAATACTATTGCGCGCTGGTTTTCCACCAAGCACACTACGAGGATGATCACCAAAAAGAAAAATGTAAGTAGCCCTGGTTTTAGTTTGAGTGACCTATACCAGACTAATGAATATGGTGCTGGTTGGTGACAGTATCTACTTCTTCGAAGACCACATCTGGGTCGTTTATATAGCTACTACGGAGTACAATTTAGTGTAATATTTCATTAATAATTTTATTTAGTATACTACTCCCTCTGTCCCGGAATAAATGTCATAGTTGACAAGTCAATGTTTTTAAGCTTTTAGTTGTGTTTCCTTGATTGCCCCAATCTATTCATATGGTTAGAGTGACACCCCCTATGGCATTTCATTGTTTGCGCCTATTAGAATGGGTAGTATAGGAACATCACCAAACTTCATACCCTATTTTTAGTAACGCGACATTTATTTGGGACAAACGAAAATGGAAAGTAGGACATTTATTACGGGACAGAGGGAGTATATAACAAGAGGTAAAAGCAGTAACCTCTCTTCTTTATGTGGCTGCAAAGACATGAATGACAGCCAGATATAGATAGGTGCGATCACAATCAATAATTCCGGAGCATACTTCTTCTTTGCAATTGGCAGAATAGCAAGGAATAGCAGTGCAAGCACGAATGCAAAGTTGAAATTATTGAAACCATTCTTCAGGTAATATAAAGGACTTTCTGTTCCATACAAATGACTCTCGCCACCCCCCAAGACATTATATACCAACAGATTCAAAACAGATGATGTCCATTTCCCATAGTAGTACTTGTCAACAAGTACCGAGAGTACCTGGAAAATTTTAAGACATCAGTCATGCTTGTTGAAATGAAATTTTAACTCCAAACAAATGTCGCCAGGAATAAAGCATATGTAAATCATGATTATAAATGAGAACACTTACCAAAAGAGCAACAGACATTATTGCCCCCGAGATAAATACTCGTTTGAACCATTTAACTAGAGAGTAAACAGTTAGCGGAAGAAAAGCGAGGACAGAAAATGGCCAACCAAGAATAACTCCAGTAGCCGCAACTGCAACAGCCATGCTAGGCTTATCTAACAGAAATAATCCAGACGAGAGAGAGATGGCATACATAGAAAAAGAACTTGGCAAGAAACCTGCAAAGAGAACAGATGTGGATATGACACTCAATTCGCTACTAAAGAGATGAAAAAAAATGCAGTCCAAGCAAAGGGAAGGTACTAATAAGTGCAAAAAACGAAAAACAGAAGTTTTTAAGCATTCAACTCACTTGTGCTAGCAAAAAAGCATCCACTAGTTAAGCATAGCATGGCAAGTGTATAAGAGGCCAAGCGTTTTCCATACTTCCTCGAAAGTGCTACCACCAAAGTGGCCTCCGTAACGACAGATAGCAAACCAAGAAATACCCTGACAGCATAAAATACTCGTACCTGGAATGTTCACATCTGTTAAATGAGATATATCAAAAGTTAAAGGAAACTGAATACATTGCCAAACAGAAAAAAAAAAAAAAAAAAAAAAAAAACATAGCGGACATTTCATACTTTTTCCTCGTCAGACCAATGAAACCACAATTTTGCCGGCCAGCCCGCCAGTTCATGAAACATAATGTACAAATAAGAGCGCAGCGCAAACTGAGAACTGCAGAAAATAATCAAAATTAGCATAAAAGTCCTCGCATGTATATCAGGCTCTAGGCACAAGAATACTGGTACCAATACTAACCATGTTTTAGAAGATGTAAACAACTAAAAGTGACATGTTATATTAATCTGATTTTCCGAAACAGTATGCATGAAAAATGGAAAACCTATTATAAAAAGAAATGGACATTCATCCAAAGTAACAATCTTGTATGCTTGTATCTGGTTAACATGTTTTCTGTTTCTAATAAAAACGAGAAAAAATGAAACTTATGATGACCTGTGATCACCTCACAATTTCTCAGTCACTGTCCACGATTATTTCTCCGAAGACATCTTATGTTTGAGGGACTTATTAAGTGGATTATAGGAACCAGGCCAATGGTCATGCTAAGTGCCAACAAAAAGCATTAGCTTATGTCACTATGTATAACCATTAGGCAAATCACAACTAACACCCCATAGCCACTTCACTCTTTAAAGATCCACGTCTAAATCACCCTATGTTCTTCGTAAATTTTTAGCCTTCTTGAGATTAAGGCTCCATTTGTTTCGCGTAAAACAATATCCGGAAAATGTTTTCCGCAAAATGAAAATGTTTTCAGGAAAATGACATAAACATGTTTTTGGTTGTTTGGTAAATCTAAGGAAAATGTTTTCCGGAAAATATTTTCATATGAAAAAAATAATAACTTAACATGAGGAAAAAAACATTATGAGAAAAAATTTGAATGTGGGTGGGGGTTTGGGGGGTGGGATGGGTGTTGTGGGGGGGGGGGGGGTGGGGGGTGGGGGGGGAGGTGGGTGGTTTGGGTGGTGGGGTAGTGGGAGATGTGTTCAAAAATAATTTTAATATGAGTGAAAAAAAAAAGTTTTTTTTTTTTTTTTGGGGGGGGGGGGTGGTGGTGGTTGGGGGGGTAGTGGGGGGTGGGGGAGGTGTTCAAAAATTTTAATATGACTGAAACAAAGTTTTTTTTTTAGGGTGGGGGTTGGGTGGTGGGGGAGGGAGCGCGAGTTGTTAGAAAATAATTTTAAGAAGAGTAAAAAAAATAAAAAAATGGGGGTGGGTGGGTGGGTAGGGGTAGGGAGCGGGAGTGTGGGAGTTGTTAAAAAATAATTTTAATAAGATTTTTTTTTTTGGGGGGGGTGGGGGGTGGGAGAGGAGGAGGGAAAAGTAAGGTTGGAGGGTGGAGGTGGGGATGGAGGGGGTGGAGGTAGAGTAGGTAGTGTGGGGATGTATGGGGAGTGGGTATGTGAGTGAGAGAGTTAACATTTTCCGGAAAATGACTTACGGAGGTTCCCCTCCGTAAGTCATTTTACGGAAAACCTAGCTTATTTCCGTTGACGGTAAAATATTTCCGCAAGTCATTTTACGGAAAACCTGTCTTATTTCCGCTGACCGTAAAATATTTTACATCGACTTCTTTTTACATTTGGTTACCAAACACCGAAAAACATGTATTTTCCGTAAAATATTTTACGACGAAACAAACGGAGCCCAAGTGTCCCAATGGCAGATGCATAAGTTTCTTGAGATTGACATTTACAGGATCATAATCAACAATTGAAGAAATTTTCTCTCTAACATAAAATGTTACATTTAACGGACCGGGATCAAGTATTCACTCCAAGACCATGAAAGTGAAAAACCTATTACGGATGCTTGCTTCCAAAATTTCCTGTCATACCTTCTAAATATTACTCCAAAAAGCATCAGTTGTCTCACTATGTACTGATGCTTCCAAAATGTTACATTTAAGGTTGTGAGCAGCAATGACATATGAGCAATTAGAATGCTCTTGCTATCACCTAAACTCAACCTTTCCGCCAACTAAGTCGTGCTCTATGGGACAGGGACAATAAAAAAAAAAAAAAAAAGGGCAGCCCGGTGCACAAGGCATCCCCGCATAGCGAGGGTCCGGGGAAGGGTCCCCACCACAAGGGTGAAATGTAGGCAAACCTTACCTTGCATTGCAAGAGGCTGCTTCCAGGGACAATGACATGTTAAAAAACCAAAAAACTTCCAGAAAATGGATCCATGGTCTCTCAACAGAGACCTATTATGACAATCACTAGGACTAGGAAAATATACAGGAATGCCAGTGAAGTCCAAGATTGAACGAGGTGAACTTCACACCGGTTATGTATGCAAGTGAAACTCGCTAGCAATTTAAACTTTGACATTCATCTGCATCAGATAAGGTATGGCGTAGAAGATGAGACAAACTCCAAAAAAGGAGTTAAAAGTCCTGCGCTAAGAAGAGTGAAAGGGAGGAGAGGGATAAGCAATGTCAATATACATGCTAAGGCAAAGAGAACATAAGGGGTACAAATGAAATACACAACTCGTTATTCTACCTGCAAGTGATACATATAACTAAGTGCACACTTTAAACATTGTCAGGCCAGAATTACATGAGACCAAACTCAAGGCATAAATAGACAGAAATTGTTGCTATTTACTAGAAAGAATGGCTAGCCCAGGCAATCTGGTCAAACCCCCTAAATACCCAATGAAAAAAAGCACTGGTCAGGCATTCTCATTTAAGGCCGTGAGATCCACTTTTCTCAAAGTCCAAATCTAGCCAAGGTCCATGTTGCTTCCCGATTATCCCTCAACTCTAGTCTGTAAACCACGTGGATTCCCTGAATATCCAAAGAGTTGGCGATCTCATTGTAATCACGCCATTACACTAGGTTTGTGCAGGAGAGAAAAGTAGAAGTGAAATGTCCTGCTTCACTTCAGGTGACATTTGCAGTTGATAAGGCTGCCACTTGAAGAGCCAAGCGTGATGTGGGCATCCAGCAGACCAATATGTGTACGATGTTAACTGGCTAATAAGTTTATCTATCTTTACCCATAAAAAGTGTAAAATTATGCTTGAATGTTTTCTGAAATATAGAAATGTGGATTTTCAAAGCTATATTGTTGGCAAAGCATTGTATCAAACAGATTCATCCTGAGAAGTTACTAAATTAAAAATATGTAAGAAAAAAAGAACTCAATTTAGCTTCACTAAGCTGATTTGGTCCACAAATAGAAAGAAAAAGAAAAAAAACATTATTCAAGTTATATCTCCGTAAAGTTCTATATAATTATGAACTCAACTCAAATAAATGACAATGCACACAAGTTATAGTTACGCCATTTCAACAAGAACAGACAAATGTCTGAAAGCATTGCCTAGAGCCATAAATAGCTAAAACAACAGTTCAATAATCATCTGCCATAGGCATCATACTCAGCAAATCATGGTTAGATCTACATCAGGAATGAACATCATCTTTTCCTGACTTCAGCTTTATGACAAATGCTGCAGGCCAATCGTGCCAGAATGTGTTGTAGACATGACACGTTATTCTATGACGGAAGATGCAAAGTGCATCATGTTCAATACGGTAAGTGCTTGCATCGTACAAACAAACATTCAATGAGGTATGAAGTGCACAGCACTATGCCATGGTGCATCCATCATCTCGTCAACATTCATGCCTCTCTGATTGCAAGCACAACAAACTTACGACCTAAATCAGTAAGTGCACTTACAACCGCACAAACATGCATGACAGGCACATAAAACTTAAGGATGTACACGCAGAGATACATTTACAGCATTTCTACGATTTCCTAGTTTCTAGGTTACCAGTTTTTCTGCTCTGCAAAGAAAAAAAAATCAATCCAAATTAACGTAAATCAAAAAATTCAACCACGCATGATTCACTTAACAGATAAATTCAATCCTAATCTACTTCTAAGACAAAATAACCAGTATGAGAACAATTACAGAACAAAATTCATACAGCCGTGTGTCTAAACTTTGGGTGAACAAGTGTGTGTTTGTTGTGAGATGGAGAGAGAGAGAGAGAGGAACTAGAACCTGTATTCCCAAGTTTGAAATCCGGATTGATAGAGGAGATAGTGAAGAGGCTCCCAGTAATTGAAGACTTCATCACAGTCATGTATGATATTGGAAGTCGCGCTCATGTACCTGAACATCCCTAGCGTCAACAACGGAAACAGCCACCTGAATCCCTTGTCATCTTCATCATCTGATTTACCGGAAGATCTCTCCGGCTTATCGAACTTCGTGTACGACCGCAACGACGCCGCCGACTCCGACAACGACCGATCCATGTCCAACGGACGTCTTTGCCTTGTATTGAGAGCCATTCTCGTCTCTCTCTCTCTGTCACTAAAATTATCTAGTGTGTGTTGTACGTCTAGCTTTTGCTTCTTTTTAAGCTTTTGCGTTTATACAAAGACGGTTGTGCAACGTTGTGTTTCCGGAACCCGATGATTGCCGGAGGGGTTCAGAAATGATTTTCACCGTCGAGATTAAAAAGTTAACGGAGAGGAAAGTAGTCAAAGTAACTGGAGTAATGTTTTATAGGCTGGCTGATTACTAACTTAATGAATGAGTAAATAACCAAAATGACCCGCGTATTATGTGAATTCAACCAAAATGACATGCGTACTATCTAAACTACCAAACTAATCTGCGTACTATATATAAATTAACCAAATCAACCTAAATCGTTAATAAAAGTTAACAGACATTGACGAGCGTTAATAATTTAACGGAAAATACAATTAAATGTTTCAAATTGCCCCATCACCTAACAGATTATTAACTTGTTGTTGAACTGAGTAATAAATATTATATTTACCTTCTTCCCCAACAACCACCACCGCCTCCACCTTCACCTCTTGCCATCTCACCATCACCACCAACCACCGTCTGTGCAACCATCAACCACTACCACCAGCCACCGCTAGTAACCACTCAATTCCCTTCTAACTTAACCCCAAATCAAGAACACATACACAAAGTTAGCAACAAACCTTGAACCAAACCAAGATTCAAAAGTTGTACCCATGAAATTCAAAGTTAAAACCATGAAACTCAAACTCCCAACTTGAATTTGTCTCCACAAAAACTCTGCACATATCCTCATGCTTGGTCATCCTAATCTCGGATCCAATATTGACACCAGACATGCACAAACACACAAATAGGCATATACGCACACACTAATTTGCATTGATGCGCACACACACACACAAACGCACACACATATGCACAGATTCACACAGAATTGAAGATTTATTTCAATAACTCTTGTTTCCAGATCTGATTTGGGGAAGGGGTGGAAGTCGATTGTTAAGGTGGGAGTGGGGAAGAAAATTTCAGTTAAATACGATGGGTAAAAGTTGATGAAGATGCCGGATAGTGGAGTGTGAGGTCGAGGGGAGGATGATAGAGTGGCATGGCCGGTGGCGGGTATGGTAGACGCGGATGTGGGAGAAGTGGTGGGGTGAGCAAGAGGTTTCCACATCCCGATAGATCTGGGTAATATTAATTAGGAATGAATAAATTTTAACCCCATTATATTTCCAAAATTAATTTTTAATGGTCAAAAGTTTAAACTATGCACATATACATCGCCTCAATTTTTTCATATGCTGATTTTTTACAATGTATAGGTAATTAAAAAAAAATGGTTGTAATAACCGTTAAAATACTAACATTCGTTAACATTCAGTAACGTTTAGGTTGATTTGGTTAATTTATGCATAGTACGCAGGTTAGTTTGGTAGTTTACATAGTACGCGGGTCATTTTGGTTGAATTCGTATAGTACGCGGGTCATTTTGGTTGTTTACTCCTAACTTAATCCAAGCCCAATTATTTTTTGAAAATCAAATTACCATTAAATTACATTCAAAAAGCATAAAAGTTTGAGTAGGCTCTCCACAGATTTTAGAGGCTCAACCCAAATATTTAACAATTATTACATTGACAATTTGAAATACATAAATGTAAACAAAGTGATGACAAAAGAGGGGTGTTCGTGCATAAAACTACAATGCCACCAAATGCACTAGTACCATTGTGAAGTCATGTATCACCCAGGAAACAGATTTTATGACCATGCACAATCTTTTCACAATATCCTCGGACACAGTTGCCTTTCCAAGCGTATCTTGGACACTGCCCATTCTTGGCATTTTGTTATTCGAAAAAGATTTAGCTTTGAAAACACGAAAAATTAGTACATTTGAGTCGCCAGTAAATGCGCGACCAAACATCCCGAGCATAACACCAAGAAGAAAAAAAATATCAAAATCATTCTAAGACTCTCGCAGAGGAGCGAAGGCAAATGCTCCCAACGAAGGGGAAAATACAAAAGCTCCCAACAAAAGAGAGAAGCAAAGGCTCCCAACAAAGGGGAAATAACGTATGATAGAACGAGACGTAACCCATCACGATTTATTTAACAAACTAACAACAAAAAGCAATAAAACACTAAATCTAAAAAATAAAAGGCAAGAAATCTCATAATTTAAACATTAATCACTGATATCATCAGTGATTAATGTTTAAATTACAAGATCTAGAAAAACAAAATGAAAAACCTTCTTCTTTGACAATTTTGATGACAAGTGCGGAAGAAATCGAAAAGTAACCCAAAAAAAATTGAAGTTTTTTAATTTGATGTTTTGTATTGTAATCATATAATAGAAAATTAAAATTTTAAGTTTTAGTGTAATTTGTGCACCTGCGGAAATAGAGCTCTAGATCCGCCCCTGAGCCATCTCCAAAAATTGTCGGTACACCAAATTTTACCAGTGAGCCACTTGAAGTATTTTTATATTTTTGGAAACATGTATATCTTTAATGAGTTCACTATATAATATCATGATTTAAGCACTACTAATAAATTAAGTATAGTGAATGTTATTGAGGATCAAACTCACCAGAAAATGAACATCAAAATAATCTTAATTTATTTTATATAATTTGGCATTTACAGTGGGAGGAATGGAGTAACAATTTTAAAAATTACGTGATGAACGCATCAGAAAAAGAAGTTAGTAAGTACATTCACGTGCCCCAAATTACCTTGGGGCCATATGTAACCCCCTAGATTCAATTAAAAAAAGGGCAAATAGCACATTTGTGCCTCAAAGTTTTATATGAGTTGCAATTTAAGTCCTAATGTTCTATTTTTAGCAATTTGGTGCCTAATGTTCACATTTTGTGGTGAAATGAGTCTTTTTTGGATGGTCATGGATGGAAGCTAACGAAATTAACGAAAAATTTAATGAGCTTAAGGCAAGTTGGCGTTGTGGGAGTAAGAGAAAGCATGTGAGAAGAAGATATGTGAAGGTGGCCGGTGGGTGGGTGGGGTAGGGGGAAGGAGACGAAGAAGGTAGAAGTTTAGGTTTGGTTTTTATTTTCCCTTTTCAAGAAAATTTAGGTTAAAAGAAGTTTATTAAGGCTATTATCTATGGACTAATATCTAAATTTAGCCCTTTACATTTTTTTAAAACATAATTTTAGCCCTTTACTTAAGGAATTAGAATTATAAATTACTTTAGAGTAAAGTTTTTTTATTTTTATAATTTTCACTTCTATACAAAAATTTTATTATTTTAAATGATAAACATTATTTTACTTTGATATTTATTATGTTTTTTTTTTTTGGGGGGGGGGGTAATTAAAATATACATTCTTTTATAATATAATATATATATATATATATATATATATATATATTAGGAGTTGTAAAGTTTTTAACAAAATGGGGTCAACATAAATAATTATTGAACTTTATGGGTAAGAAATGCAAGTTTGAAATAAGCTCGTTAGATTTTTCGTTAATTCTGTTAGCTTCCATCCATTATCATCCAAAAATGACTCATTTCGCCACAAAATGTGAACATTAGGCACCAAATTGCTAAAATTTGAACATCAGGACCTAAATTGCAACTCATATGAAACTTTGGGGCACTAATGTGCTATTTGCCCTAAAAAAAATGGTGGGTTTGATTTAACAAACACAACTGTCCCCTCCTTGCATTACACCCTACTCCCAGCACAAAACTATACTAATTATTATCTGGATTTGCAACACTTTCCCAAATCAACAAATCCCAATCTTTCTTCTTCCCAGAAAGATTCTGCAGGAAATTAAACCTACTCCGAGTAGGTTTAGTTTTCCTAAATTACAGAAAGTCCACTTTTTTTCTACTTGTAAGTATTTAGCCAACATTTAAAAACAATGTGAAAAACAAGACTTTTTATAATGTAAGTCCAAAATCTTGTGTCAAGGTGGAAATCTCCAGCAGGGTGTCTACAGAGCCCCTCGGCGACGATACTTATGAATGAAATAACGTCGTCGATAGAAAAGACGCCATTTAGACTTTGGGTATGGTCGTGCTAGATAGCTGCCTACGTATTCCTTGGAATGAAATCAGACCAAACGTAGTTCGACTCCAAAACACGCAAAAAAACGTTCGCTTCGGAATACATCTCCTAATAATCTTATCCGGGTAAACTTTCCACAAATAAGGGTCATCCCAAATATAATGCTTCACATCCGATCTAAACTTTCGTTTCTGATCGTAAGTGAAGTGTGGTTGCATCAAATTAGAAACAAGATAGTTTACGAAATCCGCATACCATGGTTCTTAGACATGAAGAGCAAAGAGTTGCTCATCCGGAAAATTTTCATTAACCGGAATTGCACCATCAATTACACTAGTGAAAGTGAAGTCCTCGAGCCTCGATAAATGATCCGCCACCACATTTTCGGTCCCCTTTTTATCCTTAATTTCTAAATCAAACTCCTGCAGTAGGAGCATCCACCTAAGAAGTCTAGGTTTAGCATCCTTTTTATTCAACAGATATTTCAACGCAGTATGATCGGAATAGACAATCACCTTGGATCCAAGCAAGTATGAACGAAATTTTTCCAAAGCAAATACCACCGCTAAAAATTCCTTTTCAGTAGTAGTATAATTAAGTTGAGCATCATTCAAATTTCTACTCGCATAATGAATCACATGAGGTAGCTTGTCTACTCGTTGCCCCAACACAGCCCCAATTGTAAAATCAGAAGCATCACACGTGATCTCAAAGGGTAGAGACCAATTGGGGCTAGAAAGAATGGGGGCACAAGTCAACTTCTCCTTTAATAAATTGAAGGCTTCCAAGCATTCTTGGTCAAAGATGAACACGGTATCCTTAGCTAGCAGGTTACATAAAGGCTTACAAATTTTTAAAAAATCTTTTATGAAACGCTTATAAAAACCCGCATCGCCCAGAAAACTTCGTACACCTTTAACCGAAATAGGGGGAGGTAATTTAGAGATCACATCAATTTTTGCTTTATCCACCTCAATCCCCTTACTAGACACTAAATGCCCTAGCACAATACCATGCCTCACGAGAAAATGACATTTTTCCCAACTAAGGGTCAAATTTGTCTCACAACAACGTTTTAAAACCATTGTCAAATTCTTGAGGCATCCATCAAAACTATCACCAAACACAGAGAAGTCATCCATGAAGACTTCGACACACCTCTCAATCAAATCAGAAAATATGGAGGTCATACACCTTTCAAAAGTCGCAGGTGCATTACATAGCCCAAAGGGCATCCTCCTAAAAGCAAATGTGCCAAAGGGACAAGTAAAAGTAGTCTTGGCTTGGTCCTCTGGTGCAATGGGAATTTGGTTATATCCCGAGAAGCCATCCAAGAAACAATAATAAGCATGACCAGAACCTCTCTAAGATCTGATCAATAAAGGGCAAAGGGAAGTGATCTTTCTTTGTTGCAGCATTACGTTTGCGCAAATCTATGCACATTCTAAGCCCAGTCACTTCCCTAGTAGGCACTTCCTCACCTTTCTCATTATTGGTGACAGTGTAACACGATTTTTTAGGAACAACTTGAACCGGGCTCACCCACTCACTATCAGTGACGGCATAAATAATGCCCGCATCTAACAGCTTAAGGACCTCTTTCTTGACTGCCTCCTCCATGTGAGGGTTCAACCTCATTTGTCTTTCTCTAGATGGCTTAGTACCATCCATAAGATTAATTTTATGCATGCACATGGAGGGGCTTATGCCTTTTATGTCTGCCAAAGACTGCTATGGCCGACTTGTGCTCACAAAGCACTTTTATCAACTTGGCCTCTTGCTCTAGGGTCAAATCAGAGGCAATGATTACTGGTAAAGTCTCACCTCCCCAAGAAAGACATACTTAAAATTTGAGGGGAGGGTTTTCAGCTCAAGAGCTGGAGGGGTTACAATAGAAGGCGCCGACTTCTCATTGAAGTGGCCTAGGGGGTGAAACGAGCCATCACTAGGATGGTGTTCGTCGGCCTTTTCCATAGCCATCAGTTGAACATCCGCATTATCCCTAGTTTTCTCACCGCCAATTGACAACAAAGACTCTAACTCCTCACAGTCTCTCTCATGCCACATAACTTCACTCACACAGCCCTCAACCACATCCACACAGTTACAAGACTCATCATCTAAGGGACTTTGCATGACATCAAACACAGATATTCCAATTTTTTTCATTAGCCACACACATAGATAGAGTCACATCACCCACATTAATAATAGTGTTGGTAGTAGCCATGAATGGTCGCCCAAGCAATATGGGAGAATCCTGGCCATTCCCAACACCATTGACAGTTTCAAGCACCACAAAATCCACAGGTATTATCAAATTAGCTACCTGCACTAAAACATCCTCCACAATTCCCAATGGCCTCTTGATAGAACGGTCAGCCAATTGCAAGGTCATTGTGGTGGGTTTCAGCTCAGGTAAACCCATCTCAAGATACAAATAGTGAGGCAACAAATTAATGCTCGCACCAAGGTCCAACATTGCCTTCACCTTCCTAGAGTCCCCCATGGAGATAGAAATATTAAAATTTCCGGGGTCCTTTAGTTAGGTGGGAGGTTCTGTTGTACTACAGCACCGACACTTTCTCCCATAATTAACTTCTCATCATTCCCATACTTGGGTTTCCTGGAATTAAGTTCTTTGAAAAATTAAGCATAAGCTGGAATATTTTTAATCACATTCAGTAATCGGAGATTAATGTTAACTTTCAAAAACATCTCATACAAATCTAACATCTGTTTATCCAACTTATTTCTCATAAAACGTCCAGGAAACGGTACAGGAGGTACATATGGCTTGGGGGTGGGAGAATCACTGTTAGGAGTTTCCCCCAGACCATTAGTACCTTTACCAACATCATCATCACCAGGTGTTTTAGAAGGTTTAGGAGAAGGATCAGAATGTACCTCATTACCTACCTGTTTGCCATTTATGAGGGTCATGATGGCCTTTGCTTGCTCCCCTTGACTTGGGAATGTGCCGGTCTTATGCCCTTGGAGCCCCTCTGCAATCTGTCCAATTTGAGTTTCCAACTTCTTATTGACTTCTTTCGTGTCTGTTATTTTTGGGTCGGTTAGAACTACGGTGACCTGAGGCTTTTATAACGTGTTCGCTTGTTGTAAAGGGAACGTAGGCAACGAAACTGCGGTCAAAATTTTTGTAAGCCTCGGCTTCTGTCACCCTTAACGGGTCTCTCCGAGTTTGTGGGTTTATAGGGCCGAGAGTGTAAATAGTGTCACCCTCCAAAAAGATTTTTATTTTTTTTGAATCATTTTTTTAAATATTTTCATAAAGGATATTACGCTTGTTTTGTTTGTTTGTGGTGATGTGCAGATAATCTATAGGCGATAACCATGTATGAGCGGTGAAAACAGCAGAAAAAGGGGATAAAAATCACAATTTTCATGCCAGACTTAGGGGTGTGCACGCCCCTTAACAAAGGGTGCGCACGCCTCCTCTTAAGCCAAAGAAAACAAACCTTCTGGAAAATTGGTGCGTGCGCCCCCTCCCTATCTAGTGCCCCCCCCCCCCCCCCCTTCTGCCTGGAGCTCGGATGTTTGGTCAAAAAAAAAATGGGGCATAATTCTCAATGCTTGAACCCTCAGCCGCCCATATCTCTTTCTCTCTCTACAAATCTCCCTAAACCCATCTCTCTCTCTCTCTCTCTCTCTACAAGTCCTCACCCAAATCACCAAATTCAACCAAATACCGAGAGAAATCAGTCTCCTCTACTTACTATACCCCATGCCAAAGATTTCAAGTCTCAATTTCCATTAAAACCAGGCAATTACAAGACTTTGTTCAAATTTTGAAGGGGAAGAAAATTGGGAATTTGAGAGCTTTCGAGGGTGAATTTAAAGGTGATTTAGTAAGGAAAAGTGGTGGTTGGAACAAGAGCTCTCCGGGGTCATCATCCTCTACAACTCCGGCGAACACTCCAGCGACTTTTTCGGTAACTTTTTCCGGTCAAGTAAGTTGAATTTCTGAGTTATTTGTGTAGAGCATTTTCTTGTGGGCTTTGAGACAATGGGTATAACTAAGAAAAATACACCCACGCCCGATGTCCCGGTGGATCCCTCGTTTGATAACACTAAATTTGTAAATGCAAAAGCGGAAATTTTTTATAACGATTACAAGGGGAATAGTTTTATGGTGGAGAGGGAATTTGATTGGGAAAGTTTTGGTATGAAGGAGGTGTTTACTTTTTATAAATGGAAAAATTTGGCTATGGATATGACGGCTCGAGGAATATCCCTTGTGGTCAAATACTTTTATGCTAATGTTTTTGGGAGAGGGGACATGGACAATTTGTTCGTGCACGGTGTGGAGGTTGATTACACGAGTAGGACAATCAATCAATACTACCGTATGCCAGTTGGGACGACTGAGGAGAAGTGTGCTTATCAGAAGTTGTTGAGGGAGATGGTTACGGTTGACAAAGTAAAAGAAAAGCTTCCCATGTTCTCCGCGACTATAAGGGTGAACATTGACCCTCAGAGGTACCACAAGGGCAATATTTTCAAGACTAATGAGCTGGTGCCTGAGTTGCAATATTTTCAGCGCTTTATTTGTGAGCGGATAATACCATCTTCGCACAAGGGAGATGTACATTGGCGGCGGGTTGCATTGATGCATGTGGTGATGCGCAGCGAGAAGATAAACACCGGGTTAATCATCAGGCAGGAGATGATACAATTGACTCAGGGGATAGGGTCCTTAAGCTATAAATTTCCCATTCTAGTCACTGAGTTGGTGGAGTTGGCCGGGTATATGTATGCGAGTAATATCAAGGACTTAAAGGCCGGGGCTCCAATCACTTTGAAAAAAGCCACCAATTTAAGGAGGGGATCCACTTCTGCAGCCGGGAGTAGCAGTCAAGCTAGAGAGGAGGTAGAGGCGAAAATGCACAACATCAACCCGTATGAGGCGACGTATTATTTAGCGGGTCAAGTACAAAGCCATGAGGAGCAAATATGAGAGTCCCGAAGAGAAAATGCAATGGAGTCTTACTCCAATAGTATGTGGCAAGCACGGATGGATCAAAGGATGGATAATTTGGAGGAGGTATTCCATAGGGAGGTTGGGGAGAATCAATACTTTCGACAAAGGATGATGGCTAATTTCTTTCCCGGTGAGCTATACCCCCCACAATATTACCCTCCCCAATATCCGCCATACATGAGACCGCCGAACATGCAATGGACTGGACCTACTTGGGATGAGAATCAAGCGGAGCAAGCAGCATAATCTCAGGGTGCTAGTTAAAGTGGTCCATGGGATCACTTCTTTCCCCCGCCACAGTGAGATGGTTAAGGTATCCCTACTTCTTTACTGATTTTGTTACGATTTGTTGCATTAGGGACAATGCAAGTCTTTAAGTTTGGGGTATGGGGTACGGTTAGTTGGTTATCTGCTATCATTACTAGTAGGATTTAATTGGTTTTTTTTTTTAGTTTGTTTTAGGGTAAAAATTTGACAAGCATTTGAAGTCCAAAACTCTTTTACCGGGAATGAAAGTGCTCCTTTTTAACTCTCGGTTGCGGTTGTTTCCGGGCAAACTAAAGTCCATTTGAGGTAGTGCAAATCTTCCCTCATGGTGCGGTAGAGCTTAAAAATCCGGCGAATGGGGATGATGGATAAAAATCCACTGTAATAAAAATACCTTGCAAGTGTACAAGTGCCGAACCAGCAGTATACAAAAGGGTCGAACCACAGAGACTTGTGTAGTTAACAAGTTGATTTAATTAGTGCAAACGTAACCAAGGGGGGTTTTTGATTTGATTTGATTAAACTAAATTAACTACTAAACAATGAAAATAAACTAATGATTAAAGATCGCAAAAGCAAGCAAGGATTGTACTCAAGAAGATTCAAGCAGTTCACGGATTGGCGATCACAATTACACTCTCTTTATGCTATTTTGATGATGAAAGAACTAATCTTTATTTTAGGGTTCATTCACTTATTTAAGAATTTGAACGGTTAGGTGGCCGGATTGCAATTCTATTATCCTATGTAAATTAATTCTTCCGTAAGGTCCAATTAATACACAAAGAATTTATTAAGCATCTAAGAATATGAAAACCTAGTTTTTCTCTTCTTCCGCAAGGTCCAAGATCCAAACTATTCAACACAACAACGGCTATGTCTAACTCTCCACACAAGTGCAAGAGATTAAACCCTAATAGTTAAAGAGCCAAAAATATATATCAATATGATTGAAACTCAAAAACAGAATTAATACAATTGTATTAAACTAAAACAACAATACAATGGGATCTTCGTAAAGTTGATCATTATGAGTATTACGACGAATTCGATTGGGAAGTCCAATGGCAAAAAGAGGGAACATCTCATAGCATAAAGATTATGTAATTGATCACATCCAATCCGCAAACCTAGGAGATTAGCTACTCATACCCATAGCATAAATCACAAGAGAATAAATAAAATTCATAAACCTGGATAATACGCTTGATGATGAAAGATCCAAAATCTTGATTACAACCTTGAAACTTGAATAAACTTAAAAGAAAGCATAATAAAACTGTTCTGAAACCTAACCTATTTTATACATAAAAGAGGAGTCCCAGAAAGGAGAGGAATCCACAAAATAATAACAATTAAACAAATCCCGTATTTCCTGGCGTTGGCGGCGAGCGGGCGCTCGGGTATAGGCAGGTGGGCGCTCGGTTTAATCAGAAGAAAACCCCAAAAACGGGGAGGTAAGCGCGCGCCTGGTAGGTGGCGAGCGAGCGCCTGATATAGGATCGAGCGGGCGCCTGGTAAGATTTCCAGGTTTTCTTCTTTTTCTTCTTTTCTTCCTTTCTTAACTCGTCTGACTTTTGTTTTGACCTTTGACTTTGGCTTTGACTCGAGCAATCCTCGGTCTGTAACCCTTTGAATATCCAGGACTTTGCAATAACCAAAATTACACTAAAAAGTGTCTTACAACATATAAAATCCCACAAAGTTCCTCAAACACAATTAGACCAAAGATTACATAAAAGCTATTCTAAATTACATCAAAAGTCACTAAAAATAATCCGAAATTGCAGAGATAATATAGATGAAAACCGATCCATCAAATTCCCCCACGCTTAGACCATTACTTGTCCTTGAGTAATATCCTAACCCCACATCTAAGCACCGGTCTAATAAGCGTAGCATGGAGGAAAATGATACCTAATCTCCTCTACATCTCCATCAACCAAGTCAACGAAAAGAAATACAACACGGAGTGAAAAGAACTCCGCCCCCTTATATCTTCACAAAAATAAGTAATCATGGCCCTAATCGATAGCAACACCAATAATAAACAATTAAAAACATATCCGACTAGGGCCCACACATCAAAGCTAGGGGAACTAAAATAACCTATGCTTCCCCCACGCTTATCTTTCACTACAATCTCCCTAAAAAAGAAATCAAAGTTAGGATAGGTCCTTAACAATGATTTACCTCATAATAAGCTCCAACGCCCCTTATTACTCCATAAAGAAAGATGAGGATTTTCTATCCTAACACCTCTAACCAATCCTCCTACTCCAAAACGAAATCCTACCCAAACACTCCAAACCTCCCTTATGTCGCCTTCGCCATAGGATCTCTTTCTCTTCCTCTCCTTTTGCCTAGGCGCACTTTCGTGTTTTCACCTAGCCTCTCTTTTCTTTTCTTTTTTTCTTTTATTTTTTTATTTTTTTATATAATAAAAACTAACTATACAACAAGTGATGACATAATCAATCAACAACGTATCCCCCACCCCCAAACAAAAAATGGCATTGCCCCTAATGCATTCACAAATAAGCATAAAAGTAAGGGGATCGGGATACCTCCAATCACTGCGGTGGCGGAAAATAATGGTCCCATGGACCGGGCATACCAGAACTCGACGACCCCTGATCAGGTCCTCTCGTGAGCTCATCCCACGTGGCTCCAGCCCATGCACTACTAGGTGGTGGCGGAGGTGGTACATACAGAGAAGGAGGTGGCGGGTAAATCATAGGAGGAAACTGCTCCCTAGGAAAGTGGTGCGCCATCATCCGGCGCCTATAATACCGCTCCTCCTCCAAATTGGCGTAAACCGCCTCCTCCAGTCTCTGTAGCCTCTGATCATTTTCATCCTCTCTACACTGCCGGTGGTAGCTGGCTAACAGTTGTTGCTGCTGATAATCCTGCAGTCTCTCGTCCACCCCCTGAATCTGCCCAGACAAATAATACTGCATATCTCCCTGAGTCATCACTGGCTCCTCATCCATGTCTACCTGGGCTGGGGCCCGTCCTCGCCCTGCCGCCTGCGATCCTCCACTCTCAATGGTGGATTTAGTCACTGTCGTCCCTGCAGACAGGGTTCTCGGGAAACCGGTCATCGGTACCCCCGCTTTCTCAGCAAGGGTCGTGATCATGATTGGGAAGATAAAATTTTTGTTTTCCAAATTTCGCGCTGTCTCCTATCTCACTACGGATAATTGACCCAATATTCACTGGCATCATCCTACTCATTGCATATAGCAAAGGAGCTCAGACCCAGTGGACATCTTGATAATGTGATGTCGGTATAATCCGCTCACAGATGAACCGATATAGGGCCCTCAACTCTAGCCTCAATGCACTAATGTGAAAAAGATACCCATTCCGGAGGTTCCCATTATCTATCACCACCCCAAATGCCACATAAAATCTAGCCAACGCCTCAGTCATACCCTCTCTCCTCAATTTCCAGTATTCACACTCTGTCTCATCTACCGCCCCGATCATCCCATAGAAAGTATTAATGGCATTGGCCGAAACATCAATATTATGACCTCGCACCTACCAGACATTTGTGGCCTCAGTTGCCGAATGGAAATTCGCAAAGAATTCCCGCGCCAACAAGTTCGAACCCATCCAGGTCGGTTTAGCCATTAATTTTTTTTAACTTATAGAATGCGATCACTTCATCTAACCCACAGTTTTTCAGGTCAAACCCCCGCTCTACAGTCACCCCATTATTTTGTTTATTCTCAAAATAATTTTGCGATGCCCGTGACACAAAACGGGTGTTATCAAAGTCTAATGCAACTTGGGGCGGGGGAACACGACCCTTTCCTTTCGGAGGCATGATCAATAATCTCAGATAATATACTCAAGCGGTTAAAATCCTTACCGGAGGTCGCCGGACAATCTCACTGGAGGTTGCAGGAAAATCTCACTGGAGACAGAGAAGATGAAAACCGGAGAGGCCTTGATCCCACGATCACTTTTTCCTTCTATGGCACTGTTGGGTATGCTTATCACTTAACCCTCCTACATTTGTTAGAATTGATTGATACCATCACCTATGAGTATTTTTATGGACTTTAGGACCTCATGTAAAGAAGTTTATAACTTCAATTTTTAGCCAAGTCCTTTTTATAGTATAGGTTTAGATTATAGGACTTGAACCTTTGAAGGATCGAAGATTTCCTAAGCAGGATTCATTTCACTGCGCAGGATGTTCTCTGCGCAGGTCGCCACTGCACATAGATATCTTGCGCAACATTTGACCCTGCTCAGTTTTCAAGGTCTTATTCCCTAAACTCTGAAGAGATCTTTTAGTGACCAAGCATGGTGCGCATTCTGCCCATGCGCAGCATCCATGTGCGCCGACAATGCGCATACATTTGTGCGCGGACACTTAACCTTGGTCAAATTCCTCATCTCCTGATCTCATATTCTTGAAGCTTGGAAAGCGACAAGACAAACTACGCTTTTTGGATTGAGTCAGAGTGCTGAGGTGTGCACAAATGACAAAATAAGCACACTCAGCAAAACCATTGGTGGAGACACGCTTCAAAGAAATATTTCAAGTGAAGACAACTGTCAACCTTCTAGAAGAAGATTTGAATTTGGTCTTCATGCTCAGTCTTCAACGGGTACAAAGGACACCTGCGCACCAATCACATTGTGCCAGCTTATTGTCCTTGCTCTGTCTCCAACGGCTATAAAGGACACCTGCGCGCCAATCATATTGTGCCAGCACATCGTCCTTGCTCAGAGCTCCAAAGGCTAGTTTTCTTGAAGCTCAGCTATAAATAGCCTTCTCATTCCCATTTCCAAGTTTCTTAAGCTTGCATGCTTCAAGAGCTCGAGTTTCATGCTTCATTGTAAAACCTTGAAGATCTGAAGACTGCTGCTCAATATCTCCAGATTCCTTAGAACAGCCTTCAAGATCTTCAAACCTTCAAACTCCTGCTCAAATCGCAAAGCCCTATATCACCAGAATTCTTGGTGCTCTTCATCTTTCATATTCATAGAGCCCAGAATTTCTATCACACACACACCTCTTGAAGCTTTGATCTTTTTTATCTAACTTCTTGAGATACACCGGTTTAGTCTAGGATTTGTTCTTCATAGATAATAGATCTTGAGTTAGTATTGAGCTCAAATGTTGTAATTTGTAATACTCACTCATATAATAAGATCTCCTTTAGAAAATCCAAGACTAACCATCTTGGTAGAGGACGTAGATCTTTCATCGATCGAACCTCTCCAAATAGCGTGTTCATTATATTTTCTACATATTTCCTGCTTAACTATTTATGAACTGCTTTGTTTGATCTTTTAGATTGCTACACTTTACTGTTGTAATTGTTATTGCTCATTTGCCTTAGAACCATTTTTGCGCCACTCTTTAGCCTCAAACTTAGCGCGTGCGTTTTTATCTCTGCGCAGTATACCCTGCGCAGAGCTGCTTTAAATTTCCGGTGTGCATTTCACACTCTTGTTGCGCGCTAGACTTAGCCAAAATAAGAGTTGTGCGCATTTGCCATTGAATTGCAAAAGGGTTTGAAAAGATTTTTAAAACGCTATTCACCTCCCTCTAGCGATTTTCATACCCTTGTTGCCCCTTTGGGACCAACAAATAGTATCAGAGCGAAACACCTTCATAAAACTTGTTTTGTTTTTCAAGCTTAACAGATTGGATGCCGATTCAAGATGGCTTCAAAATCTTGGGCAATGGCTAACTTTTCACACGTTCCTGCGCCTGCTCAAACCTCAGATCAAATTCAGATAGTTCTCCAAACTTGGTGGATCCTCAAGCAAACCTCCTATTCTCTCTCATAGAGACTCAAAGAAAGATGACTTGGTCTGCTACAACTGCAGAAAGCCAGGACATTTCGCTTCAAAATGCCTACTCCAAAATTTGAGTACGAGGAAAAGCAACCCTGCGCACAAAGCATCTAAGCAGTGCGGAATGGCTGCTGAAGAAAACTGCGCAGAAAAGGAGCTAAGGACTTGGAGACGGACACTGAAGACAACGATGCTGACTTTGAGGATGGACTGCTCTGCTTAGTGGCAAATGCTGACAACGATTCAGAAGTTGTTTCTGAAATGAAAGCTGAGCATGCGCCAAGGACAATCAATGAAAGGTCCATTCACTCTAGTGGAAATGGGACACCTTCACCAAGCAGACAGAATGGCAAGCATCTATTTGCCAGAGCTAACCTGACAAAGCTGTGTCATCACCAACTCCGCAGCCGCGCAAGGAATCTCTTAAAAGTGCCTGCTGATCTTAAATGATAACTCTGCTGTAGAGCGCAAGTCAATGTTTCAACAAGCAGAAAAGATCTACTTCACTGTGCACTCTCAAGCTCAGTTGGTATCGACAGTGGATTCTAGACACGACTGGAGATGTCAACACTCTTAAAGATGTGCATGAAGGAAGAGATCACTCAGTAACATATGGTGACAACAACAAAGGGCACATAATTGGATTTGGAGTAATCATAAAAGATAGTCTCAAGCACAACCTGCTCTCCATATCACAATTATGCGATAAAAGTCTGGAATGCCATTTCACTTCAACGCACTGTTATATCAAGAATGGCGTTTCTGGACTAACTTTGCTCACAAGGACTCGTAAGACCAATTTTTATACTATTGATCTTACCGCTATAATTTCTATTACTAATCATTGTTTTGTAGCAAAGAACATAAGTGAATGCAGCTAGCAATGGTATAAGCACCATGCCAGCTTAGTAAGCAGCCTGAGCAGTCTTCCTCCAGCAAGGTTGCTCCAATGTCAAAACGCTTACAACCGCTTCACCTCATGTGTTTGGACCGCTCACTACCGCGAGCATTGGACCATCTTGTGGTATCTCAATGATATCCTGGCTGCTCTCCTTCGAAATCTCCAAACACAGAAGACATCGTTAGAGTTCGATACTTCAACGGAACAGAATTTATGAACAACGATGTCGCTCAATATTGTGAGAATCAACAAGAACCAACAAATGGTATTCTTCACAATTTCTCTGTTGCTGGAGTTCCCCAACAAAATGGCGTTGTGGAAAGAATCGCTCGTTGATTGAGGATGGATAGACAATGATAATAGAAGCAGAACTTCTAATGTATTTCTGGGAAGAAGCTGTCAACGGTGCATGCTTTACTCAGAATAAGATCCCTCATCAACAAAGCCTACATCAATACTCCATACGATCTATGGAGAGAAAGAGCGCCCAACATTGCTTTCTTCAAGCTCTTTGACTGCAAACGCTATATCCTCTACAACGGCAGAGCATGGAGGAAAACTCGACGCCAAAGCAGATGGAGGTATTCTCGTTGGGTATGCCAATCATTCTATAAGCTTTTCATGATCATAATAGAATAAATCTCTAGTTATTATAGCATCTGTACAAGTTACATTTGACGTATATTCTCTCCTTGAGCCATATTTGGCTCCAAATGATTCTGATGCTTCTGCTGAGTTTTTTAGACAGGTGCGCAGTAACACTATTCCTGCGCTGAATGTAGATCAAGCAGATTCAGAATCAGTCCATCTCATGTGCATACTTCAGATACTGCACAAGAAAGTAATTACTACTAATGCGCATATGCCTTATTCGGCGCATGATGTTTTACCGCTTCAGCAAATCACACTGGAAGATTCTGATACTGAAGCAAATGAAATACCCATTGATCTTCGTATTCCTATCATCTAAATGTAGGGGTTCGCACATCGAGAGCATCAAACTTTGTGGTGTAGCATTCGTTTATCTCTCATGTCGGATCAAAGAAGATTGATAGAGTGCTCCATGTTTTAAGCTGGATCGATGCTATGCAAGAAGTGCAAGAAAAGCTCATCCAATATTAAGCGCTTCAATGGGTGTTCAGAAACAAGATGGATGACAATGGAAGCACCACAGAATCAAAGCAAGCTTATGCCTCTCATAAATCAAATGGATGTGAAGAGCGCATTTCTCAACGGTGAATTCCAAGAGACGGTCAATGTAGATCAACCTCCTGGGTTTGAAGATGACAAATTTCTAAATCGTGTTCAAACTCCAGAAAGCTTTGTATGGACTTCATCAAACTCCAAGAGCATAGTACGATACTCTTTCAAAACTCCTACTAGGGAAAAGCTTCAAGCGCGCAAATGAAAAGCAAATTTGAGACGAGTATGATGGAAGAAATCGCTATCTTCCTCGGGCGTCAAATCAAGCAATTGAATGATGGCATCTTCATCACATCAAGCAAAGTACACAAGGGACTTGATCAAGATGTCTGGGCATGAAAATACTAAAGCATACGACACTCCAATGGCCACTAGCAACAAACTTAACAGACTTAAAAGGTAAGTTGATCAGACTATATCGAGGTATGATTGTCTCTCATTTATTTTCTGCTAGTTGGCCAAGATATTATGTTGTCTGGATCTGTGCGCACTATCATGCTAATTTTTCAGAAACGCACATAACTGCTATAAAATGTATTAGATATATTTTTGGCTCTGTTAACCTTGGACTTTGGTACACCAAAGATTCGAATTTCGATTTGCTAGGTTTTTCAGATGCGGACTACGCAGCATGTACCATTGACAGGAAGAGCACAAGTGGAACATGTCATTTCCTTGGAAATCGACTTGTAGCATGGGCGAGCAAGAAACAAGTTGTTGTGTCCATCTCCACTACTGAAGCAGAATATATTGCTGCTGGAAGCTGCTGCTGCCAAATCTTATGGATGAAGCAACAACTTGTGGACTATGGGATTCATGAAGAGAATTGTCCAATTCTCTGCGATAATATGTCCACCATAGCAGTTTCTAATCCTGCCAAGCACTAACACCAAGCTCATCAACATCTAATATCATCTCCTCAAGAATTAACAAGTGGTCTCTTGAAAGAAGAAATGAGTATGCTTAATCTTAGCTAACTTGTCCATATAATTTATTAATACTAATGTATTTGCTTGATAAGTGTGCAAAATAGGTTAAGTTTCATGCGCCCTGCGCAAACACCTGCGCAACAAATGTCTGCGCATGAAACAACAGTTCTGAGATTTATAGAATCTATGCGCTATCAATGCGCTGCGCATAACTATCCATGCGCAAATCATCGTGGATCGCAGGTAAGTGTTCTATTCATTATATTTTGCACATATGTCCTTGACTGAAAAGTCAACGCTTAGTCACAAGGGTACTTGTGTAATTTAAATTTTCCCGCGCCTTTAATTTTTGAATTTTCTTGGGAAATTACCTTTTTACCCCTGCGCATGTCCCATTGTCATTTAATGTAAACTGCGATTAGTGACAGCGCACCTTGCGAATGTCTGCTCACCATTTAATGAGGAAGGTGTTGCGACAGCCGTCAGCCTCTCTTCGCTGACACACGCGCGCGCAAAGACTGCGCACGCGCGTCTCCCATTCGGCCACGTCACCCTGCTAACGTGCGTCCGTCCTTTCACTGACTTAGCATTTATGAGGAAGTTGACTCGACAATGACCGGCTTAGGACTTAACACGCACACGCGCGCATAGGCTTGCACGCGCGTTCCCTTTAGTGACACGTGGCATTGCTATCCTGCGCCACTGCACTTTTTCTCAAAAATTTCCCGCTGTCGTGCGCCTAATCTCTCCTTCCTTACTTAAACCATTTCTCTCTCTAATTCTCTCTCTCTTTCTCTAACCTCTGCTCTAAACCTTCATTTTTCGTCTCCTGTTCTTTATCTTCAACCTCAATTCTTTTTTTCCTCAAACCATTTCAATGGCGCCTAAGAAAACCAAAACTCAACAACCCGAAATCATCATCTCCGACTCTTCTTCTCACTCCAATCCTGGGAACTCTCAGAACGAATAAGAACTAGAACAACAATCAAGGCATCCCACCGTCAATGACATGGTATGTTTCACTATAACTCCTTACTTTTCGCTATTGTTACTCTTGGAGGTCTCAAAACTCCCTTTTTCGATTTGTCCCTTAATTGTTGATCATTTGTGAAATCGTTGGTTGTTATGTGTTCGTATTTACCTGATCTACTCCTTCATATAGTTTATTTCATGATCAATGGTCGTTACATGTGTTTTTCGTCAATATTTGAGCTCCGTAACTTCCATGGCAGACGAACTGTTTTGCTTGATTTCTGGGTTTATTATTCAACTGTTGACTTTACGCTTTATATTGTTGAAATCGTCTGGTCAACGCGGTCATTTTGATATGCATTTTGTTGAATTTTGTCAACTTTTGTTTTTCGGTGTTCTTGGGTGTTCATGTTCTTGAATATTCTTCCTTGTTTTTCACATTTTTTAATATTTTATTTGAACAATTGATATATCTCCAAGTATTTGTGTTCTGCGCATAGTTTTCTGCGCATATAGTTTTATCTAATTTTATGCGCACTTTTCTTTACAAGTATTTATTCTCTCTGCGCATGATCCCTCACTTTCTGCATATACATTCTTATTTTATGCGCATCCATTTCATATTCTCTGCGCATAAATATTTTTGCTTTTCATGGAACTTGTGTGCCAAGGTATATCTGCATTATTTGCAAATGCGTACAGCTTCATGTGCAATAGGTTGTCTAATTCTATCCATTGTTTTACGCAGGGACACATTTACTTCATACCTGGTTGGGAACTAATTCAGACAGATCTTTCTCTAGACGCAGTTGGACGTCGTCTGCTGCACCATCTCAGTTCCTCTGGCATTCTTCCGTTATTCACTCTTAATCAAACCTTCATAGTGCCTGCGCTAGTAGATGAATTCTTCAAGACAACAAAAGTTGTCCCGGCACATCTTGAAGGAAAGCCAACGGAAATGATCATGGCCACTGTACAGCACAGTGATGTAATGGTTCAGCCTAACCACATTCGCAGTCTCCTAAACTTCAACGTTGATAATACTTCAGTCAACTATGATGAGGTTCATCAAAATGCTCTTGCACAAAAGCTTATTGGCATTCCTTCTCTAAGCAAGAAGTGGCCAATGCATAACAGAAAGGAATTTGGTGAGGTGATGTATCACATGTGCACCATCATTGGAGATTCTCTCAACTGCAAGAATGGGAATAATGGGCATTTCATCTCAAAGCAGTGGGAATACTGCGCAGCCATCTTCAACGAAGTTCAACTCGACTGGCCGCAGATTATCTACAATGAGATTGTGAAGGGAATGAACAGCTATGACAAGAAGCTGAATGCAGGGAAGACTAAATACCGAACTCACTGCAGATTGCTAACTAAACTCTTATTGACTTATGGCGAACTGGCCACCTATGTTGAAGAACAGTCAATCAAGAAGCAGTCTTGTGACGCAAAGTACTACTCCAGAGTGCATCTCCAGAATTTGCGCAGTGAGATCGTTAACACTGAATACTATGAAATTTGGCTGTCTGATTCTGCTCCCAACAAGGAACCTTGGATAGGCCCAATCCCTATGGCCAAGTCCAAAAATAGTGCAGGTAGATCTCTACCTGATGCTGCGCAAGAAACCTCAGAAGATGCGTATAAACGCAAGGGGAAGGGCATTGCTACGCCCAGTGGCAAAAAGATCAAGGACATTCCTTTGGTTCAATCCTCCAAAGGGATTTCATTCAAAGAGGCAGATCCAACCAGCAAACCAGCTCCTGCTCCCTCAAAGCCAACCACAATGAAGCGCAAGGCGGATTTTCGTGGTGATTCAGATGATGCTGCAGTTCAGGGGAAGCAAAGGCACGAAGCTACTCAAGAAGCTGTCCCTAGTTCTGATATCGCACATGTTTCTTCTCGTCTAAAGCAGAAGGTGCGCAGCAGCGCAAAAGGATTGAAGAAGCGCAGCAGTCGTTCCGAAGCCTCTGACAGCAGTGATCTTTCTCCAGTTAAACCTTCATCTACAGCTCCTGAGATTCCTACTTCCTCTTCGGATGAGCTGCGCCAGATCATGCAAGCCTTGCATTCTGTTCAAGCGAATCAAGTCGCTACGCAGTTGCAGCTGAATCAACTCCTTACTGCTCAAACTGCTTTGCTGTACCGTCTAGATATGCAGCGTTTGGAGATTGATACCAGGAGGAAGCAAAGGCAAAGGCAAGTGCAAAGGAGAGCACGGAGCGTTCTAGGACGGAGAGTGTTAAGAGTGCAAAGGCAAGTTCATCTGATCATCTCTCTGAGCCTGAGCAAGAAAAGGCGCAAGAACAAGTTCCTATAACTTTGGATCAACTTATCCTGGACTCCCTGAGAACCATCAGCGCCCAGCTCGAAAATGTCAGCGCACTACTCAATAATGTGTGCACATTTGGAGCGATTGATGGTGGATTCAGGGATATACTGAAAAAGCTAAAGAAAACCCTCGCAGATGGGTTACTTAAAGGATTTGAAGATTTTCAAGCTCAGATAGAGAGGATTGGACAAGGATGCTCTACGCATGGAAGTAAGATTAATATTGAAGAAGTGCGTAAATGCATTAATAAGTCTATGACAGATTTTTTCTTCTGCGTTCAACGCCAAGATGGACTACGCAATGCTAGATATTCAAGCCAGCGTCAACACTCAGCGCCTTCATACCGACACAAGACTGGAAGCTACGCAGACTGCCATCCAGATGGACTGCAGAGCAAAGTTCAGAGAGCTGGTTGATGACAATGCCGATATGCGCAGAGGCATGAACACTTACGTTGGCAAAGCTGTTGAGTTCCAGGACAAGTTTCAAGATTTAAAGGTGGAACTCATGAACAAGTTCAACAGCCTTCAAGTTTTAAGTGTTCATGAGTTCCACCTTTAAATCTTGAAACTTGTCCTGGAACTCAACAGCTTTGCCAACGTAAGTGTTCATGCCTCTGCGCATATCGCCATTGTCATCAACCAGCTCTCTGAATTTTGCTCTGCAGTCCGTCTGGATGGCAGTCTGCGTAGCTTCCAGTCTTGTGTCGGTATGAAGGCGCTGAGTGTTGACGCTGGCTTGAATATCTAGCATTGCGTAGTCCATCTTGGCGTTGAACGCAGAAGAAAAATCTGTCATAGACTTATTAATGCATTTACGCACTTCAATATTAATCTTACTTCCATGCGTAGAGCTTCCTTGTCCAATCCTCTCTATCTGAGCTTGAAAATCTTCAAATCCTTTAAGTAACCCATCTGCGAGGGTTTTCTTTAGATTTTTCAGTATATCCCTGAATCCACCATCAATCGCTCCAAATGTGCACACATTATTGAGTAGTGCGCTGACATTTTCGAGCTGGGCGCTGATGGTTCTCAGGGAGTCCAGGATAAGTTGATCCAAAGTTATAGGAACTTGTTCTTGCGCCTTTTCTTGCTCAGGCTCAGAGAGATGATCAGATGAACTTGCCTTTGCACTCTTAACACTCTCCGTCCTAGCACGCTCCGTGCTCTCCTTTGCACTTGCCTTTGCCTTTGCTTCCTCCTTCGCTTTCTCCCCCTTAATGGTATCAATCTCCAAACGCTGCATATCTAGACGGTACAGCAAAGCAGTTTGAGCAGTAAGGAGTTGATTCAGCTGCAACTGCGTAGCGACTTGATTCGCTTGAACAAAATGCAAGGCTTGCACGATCTGGCGCAGCTCATCCGAAGAGGAAGTAGGAATCTCAGGAGTTGTAGATGAAGGTTTAACTGGAGAAAGATCACTGCTGTCAGAGGCTTCGGAACGACTGCTGCGCTTCTTCAATCCTTTTGCGCTGCTGCGCACCTTCTGCTTTAGACGAGAAGAAACATGTGCGATATCAGCACTAGGGACAGCTTCTTGAGTAGCTTCGTGCCTTTGCTTCCCCTGAACTGCAGTATCATCTGAATCACCACGAAACTCAGCCTTGCGCTTCATTGTGGTTGGCTTTGAGGGAGCAGGAGCTGGTTTGCTGGTAGGATCTGCCTCTTTGAATGAAATCCCTTTGGAGGATTGAACCAAAGGAATGTCCTTGATCTTTTTGCCACTGGGCGTAGCAATGCCCTTCCCCTTGCGTTTATACGCATCTTTTGAGGTTTCTTGCGCAGCATCAGGTAGAGGTCTACCTGCACTCTTTTTGGACTTGGCCACAGGGATTGGGACTATCCAAGGTTCCTTGTTGGGAGCAGAATCAGACAGCCAGATTTAATAGTATTCAGTGTTACCGATCTCACTGCGCAAATTCTGGAGATGCACTCTGGAGTAGTACTTTGCGTCACAAGACTGCTTCTTGATTGACTGTTCTTCAACATAGGTGGTCAGTTCGCCATAAGCCAATAAGATTTTAGTTAGCAATCTGCAGTGAGTTCGGTATTTAGTCTTCCCTGCATTCAGCTTCTTGTCATAGCTGTTCATTCCCTTCACAATCTCATTGTAGATAATCTGCGGCCAGTCGAGTTGAACTTCGTTGAAGATGGCTGCGCAGTATTCCCACTGCTTTGAGATGAAATGCCCATTATTCCCATTCTTGCAGTTGAGAGAATCTCCAATGATGGTGCACAGGTGATACATCACCTCACCAAATTCCTTTCTGTTATGCATTGGCCACTTCTTGTTTAGAGAAGGAATGCCAATAAGCTTCTGTGCAAGTGCATTTTGATGAACCTCGTCATAGTTGACTGAAGTATTATCAACGTTGAAGTTTAGGAGACTGCGAATGTGGTTAGGATGAACCATTACATCACTGTGTAGTACAGTGGCCATGATCATTTCCGTTGGCTTGCCTTCAAGTTGTGCCGGGACAACTCTTGCTGTCTTGAAGAATTCATCTACTAGCGCAGGCACTATGAAGGGCTGATTAAGAGTGAATAACGGAAGAATGCCAGAGGAACTGAGATGGTGCAGCAGACGACGTCCAACTGCGTCTAGAGAAAGATCTGCCTGAATTAGTTCCCAGCCAGGTATGAAGTAAATATGTCCCTGCGTAAAACAATGGATAGAACTAGACAACCTATTGCACATGGAGCTGTGCGCATTTGCAAATAATGCAGATATTACCTTGGCACAAGTTCCATGATAAGCAAAATATTTATGCGCAGAGAATATGAAATGGATGCGCATAAGAATGCATACGCAGAAAGTAAGGGATCATACACAGAGAGAATAAATACTTGTAAAGAAGTGTGCGCAGAAAATTAGATAAAACTATATGCGCAGAAAACTATGCACAGAACGCAAATACTTAGGGATATATCAATTTGTTCAAAAATATTAAAAAAAAAAAATGAAAAATAAGGAAGAATATTCAAGAACATGAAGAACACCTAAGAACACCGAAAAACAAAAGTTGACAAAATTCAACAAAATGCATATCAAAATGACCGCGTTGACCAGACGGTTTCAACAATATAAAACGTAAAGTCAACAGTTAAGTACAATCTTTGCTTGCTTTTGTGATCTTTAATCATTAGTTTATTTTCATTGTTTAGTAGTTAATTTAGTTTAATCAAATCAAATCAAAAACCCCCTTGGTTACGATTGCACTAATTAAATCAACTTGTTAACTACACAAGTCTATGTGGTTCGACCCTTACTTTTTGTATACTGCTGCTTCGGCGGCACTTATACACTTGCAAGGTATTATTATTACAGTGGATTTTTATCCATCAAGTTTTTAGCGCCGTTGCCGGGGACTTGATTAGGTTAACAAGTTTGTATAGTTAGTGTAAATAAATTTTCTTTATTATTTTCGTTTTAGTGTAAATAGTAAAAAAAAAAAAAAAAATTTTGCGAGAGCTACTCTAAAGGGATGTATGGAATAAACACCAATGATGAATTAGGGAGACAAGAATTTAAACGACAAATAGATATCTTATCTAAGAATTTAGACATATGGATTGCAAAGTTAAATTTGGTACAAGAAAGATGTGTTAATTGTGGTATTTATTCTCATGCTACTAATTATTGTCCATCTAGGACCTATTTTCCTGAGTATGTTCCACAGGTTCAAGAAAGGAGTTTCGCCCAACCATGGCAACAACAGTATAACTATTTTACTAACTCTTTTAATCAAGGATGTGGAAATCATTCAGACATGGTTTGGAGCAATGATGATATAGTTTATAATCCCACTTGTGAGCCAAACTACGTGAATAATCCACCACCACCACAGTCGGAAGAGCAACCTTCAACCCTGGTTTGGTATCTAAATGCTGACGGGGAAGAGTGTGTCTATGACTCATTTTTTTTTAGACATATTTTAAACCACCACCACAATATGGAAAGCAAACCGTGGAGGACGCAAAAGAGAATTTTGTCTATGAAATCTCTAATGTTTCCTCTCCGGATGAGTCACATGAAGAGAAACCTTTTGAGGATGCAACGGAGAATTTCGTCTATGAAATCTCCAATGTTGTCTCTAATGGAGGGTCACTTGAAGAGAAATCTTTTGAGGATGCAAAGAAAAATTTTGTCTATGAAATCTCCAATGTTGACTCTGAAGATGGATCACATTTTGATAATTCAAGTGGTGTATAGGGTGTGTGGAAAAGGCGAAGAAGGCGAAGAAGGTGGAGAAAACATGGCATGAGTTAGCTATTGAGGAGCTTGAGTTTGCCTTATATGGTGGTGAGAAGTGGGTTAGTAGGGAAGTTCCCAACGAGGATAAGGACCTTTATATTAAAGAGAACTTGGTGATCCTTATGGTACCCCTTCCTTCTTGTAATAGTGGAAAAGGTGGTGAGAGGCCACAAGTGGAAGAGCCCAAGAAGCGAAGATGCCAACAATTCCCTGTGGTACTAAATGATAAAATAAAAAGGGGAATGTACATGGGGCTCGAGCTGAAGATAAGGACCCGCGAGAATGCAAAGTGGGCCAAAGGAAGAAAGGTGAAATCCAAACTGGGCAACGGTCGGGCTAACGACCTTAACCAAATGAGCTTGTTGGGATGCAACCCAACTAGGTAACATTTATTTTGCTTTCATTTTATCATTTTGTTGTGTCATGCCATCATTTGAACCCAAAGCATGCTTTAGTTCCTTATGCTATGAGGACATAGCATGTTTTGAGTTTGGGGGTAGGCATCTCTCCGAGTTTGTGGGTTTATAGGGGAGTGTATATAGTTGTCACCCTCCAAAAAAAAATAGAAAATTTTAAAAATTTTGTTCTCTTTATATTTTGGGATGTTGACCATGGTCGGTGATGATCCAAGGGTTTGTTTTTATTAGCCATTATGGGTGCTATTGTTTAACCTAGAGTTGTGACTGCATTAACACTACTAAAGGCATGATTGCACCACCTCTCACTTACATTATTTTCATGATCATGTTACCAACTTAGTAATAATTTATGGGATCACTTGGTGTATGCTCGGGGACCCTAGAACATCGTTGCATGGTTGTCAATAACAAGTCAATAGGTTATTCGGTATTTATGGCATTTCTTTCCAAATCCTTTTTGTTGGCCTTGTTTTGTCTATCTAGTCACTTAAATAAAATCATCGCTAGAACACCCTTTTGAGCCTAATAATGAGTGAAAGAATGGCACATTAAAGACCGTCGTTCACCTTCTTTTGATACCCGATTTCCTACCCTTTTGCACTAAGAATAGGTTAGACCCACCTTGATGAGGAAGTAGACTAGGGAATGATGGGAATTAATGGTTCGGAATTGGGAAGAATGATTTGGGGAAACATTGGATGTGGCCAAAGTTATAAAGGGAGTTATGTAATGAGAAAGAAGGGACAAGCAAAAAAATAATGTGATCATTGAGTAGTGTGCAAAGTGATTAAATACGCACACATTTATCTTATGTAAAGTCAAAAAAAAAAAAAAAATCGGGGCATAACCTGAAAACCCTCCCATCAAATTTAAAGTATGAGTGTTTAAAAACTATTCTATTGTAACCCCTCCAGCTCTTGAGCTGAAAACCCTCCCCTCAAATTTAAAGTATGTCTTTCTTGGGGAGGGTGAGCTAAGAAAGAAGGGACAAACACAAAAATATTGTGATCATTGAGTAGTGTGCAAAGTGATTAAATAAGCACACATTTATCTTATGTGAAGTCAAAAAAAAAAAAAAAAATCGGGGCATAAGCTGAAAACCCTCCCCTCAAATTTAAAGTATGATTGTTTAAAAACTATTCTATTGTAACCCCTCCAGCTCTTGAGCTGAAAACCCTCCCCTCAAATTTAAAAATCTGGCGAATTGGGACATATTCAAGGTAAATGGACACCGGGTGAAGCCATATTATGAAGGGATCCACTCTATTGCAGACATGGAGGACTTAGACATGATTGAGTTGGTGGATCCAGTGACTGAAATCTAAGCATTCTGAAGCATCATGTCGAGCCAATGACTTGAAACAAAGGCGCTTGTTGGGAGGCAACCCAACCAGATATCATTTTATTTGCTTTCTTTATTTCAGTCTATCACCATTCGTGGCTTAGGAGCATGTTTATTTTTGTGTGATGCAATGAGGACATAGCATGTTCAAAGTTTGGGGGTGGTGGTATTCATAAATTTAAAAAAAAAAGTAGTGTGTTGCGGTTTTGCCATGAACTCCAATGCGGGGGACATTTTAGTGGGCAAAAGACCGCTAGGAATGTGCTTCAATCGGGTCTCTATTGGCCCTCTTTGTTTAAAGATGCTCATGAATTTAGCATTAGGTGTGATAGGTGTCAAAGGTCCGGCAGTATAGGAAAAAGACATGAGATGACCCTTCAAAATAATTTAATTGTTGACATTTTTTATGTGTGGGGCATTGATTTTATGAGCCCTTTTCCTCCATCTCATGGTTATCTTTACATACTTGTGGCAGTTGACTATGTGTCAAAGTGGGTGGAAGCAATTCCAACCCGCACCAACGATGCTAATGTTGTTTGCAAGTTTGTTTGTAATTGTATTTTCAGCATGTATGGAGTTCCAAAGGCAATGATTAGTGATCAAGGTACTCACTTCACCAATAAAATGTTCAATAATGTGTTGAAGAAGTATGGGGTTGTGCACAAATTGGCCACGGCCTACCATCCCCAAACTTCGGGTCAAGTGGAGGTGAGTAACCGGCAAATCAAGGGGGTGTTAGAAAAGACAGTGCGTCCCAACCGAAAGGATTGGGCCTTGAAACTGAATGATGCATTGTGGGCATACCGTACAACATACAAGACACCCATTGGTATGAGTCCGTACCGGATTGTGATGTAGCGTGATGCTACAATAAGAGTAAAGTCTATGACGACTTTAAACAATCGTCGTAGAATCGCAGCGAAAAATCAACCCCTAAGAAAACCCAAAGGAATTCTTGAAACAAAACGAAGAATTTCGAAGAAATCTTCAAACAAGCCAAAAGGCTTCAAGGTAAAAACCCCAAAATTGCAAAGCAATTAAAATTCAATAATAATCAACTAATTTTCGGATTACATAATTAGGCCTATTTTATAGTGCCCATAAGACTTGAAAAATAAGTTAAAACCTACCAATATTACTCCTAACCTATATAGTAACTTAATATGACTCAAAAACTAGTAAATCAACTCAAAATCTAACCTAGAACCTACCAAAATTAATGACGAAAATACAACTAAAAATACTAATAAAAATATTAATTAAATCCTAACTAAAAAGAAAATACCAATATAATTATAATGTTTAATATAATTATATTTTCGTCCCGCATCAGATTGTGTATGGGAAAGAATGTCATCTTCCTGTTGAATTAGAGCACAAAGCTTATTGGGCTATTAAAGAACTCAACATGGATTTAACACAAGCTGGGGAGAAAGGTGAGCCGTACGGCTGCCTCCCCGTAACTATACAATTTGTTTCGTTTTCTTGTACGAAAAGGAATCCCGAGTCCTAACGGAATTAGGTCAAACCCTCATATAAGATATGCAGCCGGGTTTGACAGTCTCTAATGTTGATTTTGGAAATCAATAACAATTGTTTTAGAAACAATAAATTATAGAGATGTAGGATTATTTATTTTGTGATCCATGATCATCAAAATACAATAATCAATGAAGGAAAGTAATTCCTACGAAGAAATCGTTTCTTCACCAAGCCTTGGATCTAGCAATCCAGATCAAGAAGGTGTTCTTGATATCCGTTCTAATTAAAAAAAAAAAAAAAAAAAAAGCTTCAAAGGCTGGGGAAAAAAATGGTACTTTTCAGAAATATACTAATCCTATTCGCAATCATGAGATCCTGAACAAGTACTTGTTAAGTATTAACCATCAGCAGCTTAGACTCCGGCTTTTAGGTACCCTTACCACTACTATTGCCTATTTCCCTAACAATCCATAATAGACTAATAGTGCATTCATCCACTGTTGATGAGAAATAAGAAAGAAACACTTGCACAGAGAGCACTCGATCTATTTTATTACACCAACTAATACATTCATTCCATACTCTATTCTCACTACCTTCATCTCCTATTAAAATACGACAAAGACTTGTATGAGACGGTCTCACACGTGAGACGGATCTCCTTGAGAGATTAAATGGTTTGCCCCCCTATGGGTGGGGCGGGGCAAGCCCATTTCCTCTCTTGTCAAGATCCGTCTCATGTGTGAGACCGTCTCACACAAGACTTCCTCTTAAAATACACACACATTCACTTTGACACATTTTAAATTCATCGACTTTTATACCCTTTTTTTGCCCTAAAATGCAAAGAGACAGATTCAATCCACTCCCAGAATAAGATTTAAGTCCCCAATATATACTCCTACCTGCAGTCTGAGACTCGGAACAAAACCATTACATAATTAGCTTAACCATCAGCATCTGCATCTTAAACTCCGTAATAAGGATAACTATTTATAGCCTCCCTTACAAAACTCCAACAAAAATTACTTTTACTATCTCTCTCTGCCCAATTCCCTAACATTCCATAACAGTGCATACATTCAGTCCTCCTTCTCTTTTTCTTTATAACCTTCAAGAAAAGATGACCCACCCTGCAAGAACCCTCTTCTCAGTTTTTCAATTTCATTAACAACACTTCTTGATGCTTCAAAGAAACATATGTAATAAATAGACACTGCTTTGATCAAAACAAGCCTACCACAAAGGTACCATTTTTCTTTCCCAAGAAGCCAATCTCGACTAAAACTTACTACGACCTCCGTCCCAAAATGAATGTCTATAAAAATTCTAATCATCCCCAACAATGTATTAAAAGAATTATTTGCAGAACATCATACATATAATAATGACTAGGCACAAATAGAAAACATGAATTCACTCCACTCCCAGATTATAATTAAGTCCCAAAAGTCCTATTTCGTCCAATATACTCCTATTCGCAATCATGAGACCCCGACAATACAATTCCGTGTTAAGTATTAACCACCAGCATCTTAGATTTCGGATAGGATCCCTTTTAGGTACCCTTACCAAACTCCAACAAGATACTATCACTACTTTTGCCCATTTCCCTAACATTCCATAATAGTAAAATACACATTCACTTTAATGCATTTTAGATTCTTTGACTTTTCTATTCCCCTTTAATGCATAACAATCTGTTGCCCTAAAAATGTAAATAGACACATGAATTCAATCCATTCTCAGATTAATATTGAGTCCCTAAAAGTCCTATTTGGTCCAATATATTCCTATACACAGTCCTGAGACTCCGAACAAAATCATTAGTTGGAGATCACTTAAGGACACTCCCATACCAAACTCCAACAAAATTACTTTTACTATGTCTGCCCAATTCCCTAACATTCCATATCAGTACATACATTCATTGCTCACGAGAGAAAAAAAAAAAATAAACACTAACAATCTCTTTAGAGTGCGTCTCAAATTTGCTGCCTTCTTTTACTTTCCACTATGAATTTTGATGCAGTCCCCATATATCTTAAAGTTCTTTCTCCCTCACCAAACTCCACCATAATAGGGTGCATTCTTAACTGTTCATGAGAGACAAAAAAGAAACACTTACAATATCTGATTACGTCTTAAATTTGCTATCCTTTTTTACTTTCCACTTTTTTATTATGATGCACTTCCCAAAATACGAATATTCCGTGCTGTCTTTCCAAGCTTCTTTAGTGATATTTTCCATCTTCAGTATCCAAATTATTTTTCCCGCTTGTTTTCCCTTATCTTTCCCCCTGTACTTAAGGTCGCTACTATATTTTCATTCCTCATGCCTACACTACATTAATATGAACCAAATTTATTTGTTGAATCTGTAAAGGACTCACTGCAATTTTGCCGTACCTCTTTTCTCATTGACCGTATAACTAGAACTTTCTCATTATCACATCGTTAAGTTAATCTCCCACAATTTACAAAGAACTTCATAGTCATGATTCATGAATAGCCACAAACTGCCCAGAAATTATCATGTTGTGAATGCTATTTGCAGTCTATGCAACAAAATATAGAGTGCAAAACTCAGGGAAAAATAACTATTTGCAGAACATCATCAACTTAAAATCTAGTCTAACACTTCTCAAAGGCCAAAACTTTCCACAATGACCTCCCTTTTACTTACTGGCCAACTTCCACCACCATTTACTGAGTAAACTTAAGATTTTCTCCCTGTTACTACTGTACTGCTTTGATCAAAACAACTCTACCACAAAGGTACCAGTTTTCTTTCCCAAGAAGCCAATCACGACTAAAATTTACTACTACCTCCGTCTCACCAAACTCCAACAATATACTTTCACTATATTTGCCTATTTTCCTAGCAATCCATTTACTGTTCATGAGTGAGAATACGCAGCACTTTATCTATTTTATAACACCAATTAATACATTCCATACTCTATTCTCACTACTGTCATCTCCTAGTCAAATACACATTCACTTCGACACATTTTAGATTCATTGACTTTTATACCCCTTTTCTGCATAACCAGCTATTGCCCTAAAATGCAAATAGACACATGAATTAATCCACTCTCAGATTAAATCCCCAAAAGTCCTATTTGGTCCAACATACTCTGATTCACAGTCCTGAGACTCCAAACAAAATATTAGTTGGGAATCACTTTAGGACACTCCCTTCCCAAACTCCAACAAAAATTACTTTTACTATGTCTGCCCAATTCCTTAACGTTCCATAACAGTGCATACATTCCATTGCTCACAAGAGATAAAAAAAACAAACACTAACAATCTCCTTAAAATGCGTCTCAAACTTGCTGCCTTTTTTTACTTACCATTATGAATTTGATGCAATCCCCAGCAACAATACGTAAGGTCACTTGATCTGTTTTATTAGAGCAGCTAATACATTCCATACTCTACTCTCACCATCCTCATCTACGAGTAAAATACACATTCATTATGCCAAATTTTAGATTATTTTTTTACTTCCATACCCTTTTTATGCATACCCAATTGTTGCCCTAAAATGCAAATAGAGCACTTGAATTTACCCCACTCCCAGATTAAGACCAAGTCCCCAAAAATCCCATTTGGTTCAATATCGCAGTCCTATGACCCCGATCAAACCATTTCTTGTTAAACTTTAACCATCAGTATCTTAGACTCGGGACTGAGGATCCCTTATAGGATACCCCCTCACCAAACTCCAACAAAAAGTACTTGGACTATCTTTGCCCAATTCCCTAACATTCGATAATAGTGCACTCATTCACTGTTCATGAGCGATAAAATATAAACAATTACATCTCAAATTTGCGTCTTTTATTTCTTACTTGCGCTATGAATTACGATGCACTCCCCAAAATACTATTTTTTGGTGCTTTCTTTCTATAAAGCTTTCTCTAGTGATATTTTCATCATTAGTATCCAAAATAGTATCACCTTTTCCATCCAAATTACCTTTTGCCCCCTTTCGATACTTTCTCTCTTGTTGATTCTGTCATGCTTACATCTATATCCTCGATCCTCTGCTTTCCGTTACATGATAATACTTTTATGTAACACTTGTTTCCCCAATTCTTTCCCCCTTGTACTTAAGGTCGCTATTTTCTCCCACATTTTACAAATAATTTAATAGTCATGATATATGAGTAGCAACAAACTGCCCAGAAATTATCATGTTGTGAATTCTTTTTGCAGCTTTTGTAACAAAAAAATATAGTGCGGAACTCAGGGAAAACGAACTATTTGCAGAACATCATCAACTTAAAACCTAGTCATATTTATCATCCACTTTGACTATACTTCTAACAGACCAAACTTTTCCATAGTGACCCACTGTTGCAAACTTCCACCACCATTTACTAAGTATACTTCTGTTATAAATCGGAAGGCTAGCTTTGATCAAAACAAGTCTACAATAAATGGTAACCTTTTCCTGTTTTCCACTATGAATTCTGATGCACACCCAAAAAATTTCATTTTCCTTGGTTTCTTTTTAAGCTTCTGTAGGGATATTTTCATCTTTAGTATCCAAAATATTATCACATTCTCCCTCCAAATCAACTCTTTTTTCCCCTTCTCTATAACCTTTTCGCGCTTTTTGACACTCTCTTTTGTTGATGCCTTCCAGCTTACATTTATATCATTAATGCTCTGCTCTCCTTTACATGATAATACTTTTATGTATTAATGCTCTGCTCTCCTTTACATGATAATACTTTTATGTAAACACTTGTTTCCCCTAATCTCCCCCCCCCCCTTTGTACTTAAGGTCGCTGATAGGTTTTCATTCCTCGTGCCTACACCACAACATTATGAACCAAATTTATTTGTTTAATCTGCAAAGGACTCACTGCTATTTGCTCGTACCTCTTTTCTCAATGACCGTATAACTAAATCTTTTTCACTATCAAATTGTTAACTTGATCTCCCACAAAAGTTACAAGCAACTTCAGAGTCATGATTCATGAGTAGCCACAAACTTCCCCAGAAATTATCACCCACCTTAACAATACTTCAGAGACATGAATGCTATTTGCAATGTAAAAAGAAAAAAGAAAAAAAGTACAGCGTGAAACTCAAGGAAAGCGAACTATTTCCTGAACATCGTCCACTTAAAACTTAGACATATATATCACCCACCTTAACAATACCTCTCACAGACCAAACCTTTCCACAAAGAACCCCTGTTACTGTACTGGCAAACTTCCACCACCATTTACTGAGTAAACTTAATGTTTTCCCTCAAGTCTTCTAACCCCTCACCCCCTTCTCTTTTTTCTAAGAATGACTCTGGACCAAACCACCTTACACATTTTCATCATAACCTTCAAGAAAAGATGTTCCACCCCACAAGAACCCTCTTATCAGTTTTTAAATTTCGTTAATAACACCACTTGGTACTTCAAAGAAGGATATGTAATAAATTGGAAAGCTAGAGTACATTGCTTTGGTCAAAAGAAGTCTACCGCAAAGGCAACATTTTTCTTTTCCAACAAACCAATCTCGACTTAAACTTATTAGTATAATAGAATCCGTGAATTTTGGACTTCTTTTACTAACCCCAATGCAACCCGGGATGTTTTACAAACACTTTTCCCACTATGCACTCCATAATCTCAGCCAATTCAAGTAAACAAAACTCAAGAATAAAAAAATGCTAAGGAAAGTAGAGTACACTGCTGTCAACAAAGAAAGGCTACCACAAATGGTAAAAGAAAAAAAAAAAAAAAAAAAAAAAAAAGAATTCAAGAAGCCAATCTCGACTTAAATTAACTAATGTGATAGCATCCCTGAGTTTTAGACTTCTTGTGCTAACACAGCACCCCTAAATATTTTACAAACGCTTTTCCACTTTCCACTCCATGATCTCAGCCAATTCAAGAAAACAAAACCCAATAACGAAACAAATAAAATAAGGAAATTAGAGTTCACCGCTTTGATAAAAAAACAAGTCTACCACAATTTTTTTTTTTTAAAAAAAATATTTTTCTAGAAGCCAATCTAGACTTAAATTTACTTATACATTAGCATCCATGAATTGTAGACTTCTTGCCCTAATTAAAAAATAAAAATTAGCATCCATGAAATTTAGACTTCTTGTACTAACTCCAATCAGAATTCCCCAAATATTTCACAAACATTCTTTCCACTTTGCGCTCAATAATGTCAACCAATTCAAGAAAACAAAACCAAGAAGAAAAAGTACAACGCAAGTAGAGTACTAAAAAAAAAAAAAAAATGATCAGTAAAACAGAAGTCCACGAACCTGACAACAAGCACAGGAGAACAGAACCAGTAGCCTCCGCGGAATGCCACTAGAATCATCCACGCAAGGCTTGGAGCACTTTTAAGAAAGGCTAAGCCGCATATAATGAAGGCAAAATTTGGTTGGAAAAAACCCATAACAAATACAGGGTTTCTCTGCCATAAACGGAGAGAGAGAGAGAGAGATTTGAGAAGAATCGTGAAACAAGAGCGGTTATATGAATAGTATGAGATCTGAGTCTAGGTGGGTTTGTGAATTTCAAATTTGAATGAATTAGGGCATTACAGATTTGCCAAAATTTCGACCGTTGGAAGAGGAAAAATTCAGATTTGGAATGATAGTGGATCATGGATGTGGGAATGTTGGAGAGGAATTGGGTTGGCGAGAGGGAAGCCGGAGGTGAATTATGACCGTTTGACCGATGGTCAACTACTCAACTCTATAAAAGCCTCCTCAGGCCTCGACTGTAAAAAGGTTAACGGTTGAAGATTGCCATGTGTACTCAGATTATCTAACTCGGTTCAAAGATGAGGGACCAAAATGGTATTTCTGCCTTTTTGGTGACTGCTTAGTCGATTGGAGAATTTCCATTCTTTCTCAAGACTCTTCAAGCCAATTCCCTTGCGCTGATATGAAAAATGGGATACTGAGGAGAATTTCCATTCTTTCTCGAAGTTGATTCTTGTAGGCGAGCTGGAAAGTAGACGAAAACGGGATTTACTTTTTCATTAATGAGGTCTAGGTTTTTGCGTGAGGGGCTTTAGATGGATATTGGAAAAGACAGGTCCTGATAAAGTATTAATGTTAGGTCAAGGGATCTGTACTAATTTAAATAGCAATCTTCAGCCGTTAACCTTATTACCTACCATGAATTTGTTCTTATTGTATTTGGGGATGTTGGCCACGGTCGATGATGATCCGAGGGATTATTTTAGTCATTTTTTTCCCTTACTTTTCCGCTCTTTTTGATACTTCCTCTCTTGTTGATTCCTTCCTCTTACATCTACATCCTTGATGCTCTGCTCTCCTTTAATTTACATGATAATACTTTTATGTAACACTTATTTTCCCTTAGCTTTCCCTATGTACTTAACATCGCTACTATATTTTCATTCCTCTTGCCTATACCACAATATTATGAACCAAATTTATTTGTTTAATCTGAAAAGAGCTCTCTGCTATATTCTTGTACTTCTTCTCTCATTGACTCTGAGATTTTTATTTTTTTTTAGATAATTCGAAAAGGACAAACTTTGATTTCATCTACTATTTCAAGTGTGTTCATAATGGCTTTCTCCGCTCATACTTCAAGGTAGTCGATAAAATCAGGATTGACGGCTTGATACGACAGAGATGGGTCGTGTCGTGGGTGGTGGGTTGGGAGAGTGACGGGGAGAGAAGGGTCTTTTTGCATACAATTCAGGAAGAACAAAGCACATACATATAGACAAGAAAAACAGTGTCCAACTCCAAGCTACTAATAAAAGGACTCAATTTCATTGAATCATTTATGTTAAAGTTACAATGATTCACTCGATTCTTGTAATAAAAGTAAACATAATACCACTCCCATTGTTTGGTATACACATGAAAATTACACAAGCAAAGTTTAAACAGGATGTCGCCAAAACTATAACCTTGGGCGAGACCCATAACAGAATAAAACTCAAGAACGCGAGATAGACATTTTGCCGGGGGTGGGGGTGGGACCCATTTTGATGTAAGGAAAGGAAACAAGACATTGATAACTTAACCTGTATTCTGCATACCAGCAGCAATACCCTTCATGGTCAAGATGAGAGTATCCTCCAGGCCTGGGGCGTACTCACTCCTTGGGTTGAGCTTTACAAGTTCATCAGCTGGTTTGGTTGATGGCTCCATATAGTCTTTGGAAATATGAGGCCTTAGCTTCACATGGTAGTTAGGATCACGGATACGTTTTAGTGTGTAAGCTTGGCATACGTTCAAGGTTGTAATATAGGAGTCACGAAGTCGGAGTCTTTGCTTCAAGTAAGGGTCCCCTTCAAGAAGATCCTTGTGTCCAGCAATCTAAAAAAAAAGGACGTCAGAAAACAATCATAAGCTTGCATTTCTGGCTTTTATTACTGACTTTATTGCAACGGGTTAATTTCATTGTCCGCCCCTCCTGAGGTTTGGACAAGTATCGGTACCCCCAAGGATAGGTTTCATCTCACTGGACCCCATCAACTTTATGTATGAGAGATGACCGTTTTACCCTAAATCTACCCAATGTATACTCCCTCCGTCCCACCTCACTTAAGACTTAAGAGGTGGGCACAATAACTAAGAAAAAAGAATAAAATAAGGAAAATGTGTGGTAGAAAATGAAGAGAGAGAATGAGTGGGGTAAATAGTAGTATTGGTTGAATAAATTGAGTGGTGGGAAATGAAGAGAGAGAATGAGTGGTGGGATAGATTTTCAGTATAAAATTAATAAAAGTTGGCTCTTTTGGGAGGTCTCAAGTGAGCTGTGACGGACCAAAATGGAAATAAGTCTCAAGTGAGTTGGGATGGAGGGGGTATTCCAAAGACACTTTAAAGATTTCAGGGCAAAATAGTCATTTTGCATCAATAAATTTGATAAAAGGGGGCAATGAGACGAAACCAAACTTTGGGGGAGTTAGACTTGTCCAAACCTGAAGGGTGAGCAGTGAAATTAACCCTTATCGCAACCAAGAAACTATTTATACCTGAAGGAGGTAGCTCTTTGTTTCCTCGTAATTGGCTCTCAACTGCTCTCCGAACGGCCACAAATCTTCTGAAACGAGGAGCTTGTCGTTCAAAGCAGCAATTCCGGGATCTCCCTTGGCAAACACCATCTCAACTAAATCAATGGTGACTCTAAAGAAAGGCCATGTTTTGTACATTTCCTGCAACATGTGGAGATTCTTGAAGTCCTTTTGAATCGCATGTTTGAATGCTGCCCCAAACCCAAGCCAGACAGGAAGATGAAACCTAGTCTGAGTCCATGCAAAGATCCAAGGGATGGCCCTAAGTGATTCGATCCCTCCACTTGGCTTACGTTTTGAAGGTCGACTCCCAATATTCATCCTACCATACTCCAACTCAGGCGTAGCCTAAAAACATAAAATGGAAAGAAAAAAAAATTAAAAAAAAAAAATCAATGTTACATTTGAGTAAAATAGTAACAGAAAAAATATTAGTGTGGTACTCACAAGGCGGAAATACTCGACGAAACGGGGTTCCTTAAACACAACAGAACGGTACTGCTCTGTAGCAAAAACAGCAATTTCATCCATAAGTTTACGCCATTCAGGTTTTGGTGAGATAGGGGGATTCATCCCGTGTTCTAGTGTAGCAGCACAAAAACGCTGCAGCGTTCTGAAACACAAGTGTTCCTCCCCAAAAGATTGCTCGATGACTTCACCCTGAACAGTCACCCGGAGGGACCCATGAATAGTTTCGGGTGGTTGAGACAGAATAGCAAGATGTGTGGGCCCACCTCCTCTCCCTACAGTTCCACCTCGACCATGGAACATGGTCAGCTTAACACCATACTCTTTCGCAACCTTAATAAGCTCTTCCTGAGCCTTGTAAAGTGCCCATGCAGCAGAAAGTCTCCCTGCATCTTTCCCCGAATCAGAGTACCCGATCATGACTTCTTGCTTACCGTCGATCCTGTTTCTATACCACTCGATCGAGAAAAGGCGGGCCACAGCAGCAGGGGCAGCAACAAGATCGTCGAGCTTTTCGAAAAGTGGGACCACCCTCAAGGGCTTCTTAACATGGCACTCGCGCTGTAAAAGCTCAACAGCGAGCACGTCAGATGGTGATGTGGCCATGGAGATAACGTAGGCCCCGAAACAGTCAGATGGAAGCTCAGCTAAGACATGGAAAGTGTCTAAAACATCAGCAATTTCCTCGGTTTTGGGGAGATCGGGACCAAAGAGAGGGCGTTTTCCACTTAGCTCTGACAAGAGCCATTCCTGACGACGTTCTTCAGACCATTCTCGATAAGAACCGATTTCTAAATGCTTGGTTATGGCATCGAGTACATCTGTGTGGCGGTCTGATTCTTGCCTAATGTCGAGTTTAACAAGTGAGAGCCCGAAAGTGGATACCTGTCTTAGAAAATCTAAGAGACTTCCGTCAGCAATTGCACGGTCACCACAAGCACATAGAGATCTGTAGCATAGCTCAAGAGGTTCCAAGAACTGCAAGAATTTGAACTTCGTTAGAAACTTAACAAGTATATGCAGAAAGATAACAGTGAAATTGTTAAGACAATTTAGTTCCTTCTTATTGTTTCTGGGGGTTGGGGGTTAGTTTAATGGCCTCAAGGATGAGATCAAAAAATATGAAAGGAATACCTCCTCAATATTGGTGTAGACTGAATCCTCTGGAATGTCAGACAACCCATGGGCTAACAGATGACGAGAACGTTCACGAGTATTATACAGCTTATCCCTCACATCTCCAAGGATAACACGGTAAGGTTCATTAGCAGGAACCTGTTTCCAGAATTCTGCATCAGAAGAAGAAAAATAAACAATTAAATTTTCTTTCTAGAGGGATAGTCGATACAAGTCCTTTTGATAATGACACATCTGTCTAAAGTAAGGAAAAAAACTGTGTGAATAGTCGCAAACACAGTGAATAATAGTAGAAGCTTGCTTGTGTTTCACGTCAAAGGAATTAGAAGGTGTCCTGAAACTTATAAATTACCTATATAATGTTTTACATCTCTCCTGGATGATATGTGGAGTTCTTCTGCTCGAACACGGAGCTCATCAGTACAACGCCACATAGACATCTGGAAACAACAAAAATGAAATCAAAATTACTCTCACATACGAGTATATTGGAACCTGTAATGAGGGTCTTAAGTCCAACAAGGGAAATTTCAAACAAATTAACATTCAGCATATAGCTGGTAACATTTGGATTACCTCAAACATGAGATCCTCAATCTGGGAAAAGTACAAGTTGGCAGCCATCATCCTGGCTAGTAAGCATACATCTCTAGTCACCTCAGGAGTCACCCTCGGGTTACCTGCATATGACGTGAAGTTGATATTACGAAGTGTGTCGTGTGTGAGATATATAGATAGAGAGAGAGAGAAAAAGAGAGAGTTTGTTCCTTTATGGTTATATATATATACGCATATGTAAATGTAGATAGAAAGGCATACCATCACGATCACCACCCATCCAGGAAGAGAATTGGATTAGAGGGGCATTGTAAGGAACACGTTCATTTATCCCTATGTTCTTAAGAGCTGTGTCAACACGACGTAAGAATTTAGGAACGCCCTTCCAGATTGTTTCATGGAAGTAGCTCATTCCAGCTCTCATTTCGTCTTGTGGGGTCGGAGGAGTCCTCCGTATTTCATCAGTACGAAATGCAGCTTGAATCTGCAATGTATCAAAACTGAAATCAACAATAGCGCACATGCATTCTTCAATAAATTTTAAAGGAACATTTTATCATATCTTATAGAGCACTCTTGATAGTACATCTTGTTTTGATTCTCTACAAAACATACTTAGTTCCATAATAGACATTGAATTGAAATTCAACCCAAGAACTGAGAACAGGTAGGTGTAGCTAAAGAACATTCAAATTTAACATCTATAAAAAAAAAAAAAAAAAAATGCTTGCTCGTTGTTCAATAATAATGCAAGTGCATATGCTTTTATGTATCTAATTCAGAAATCAAAGAAAATTGTAGAAAAAATCCAGATTTAAAAATGTAAATAACGACCTACACATTGACAAGAGTAAATAAACATAAAACATGTCATTGTTGGCTAGTAATGACAAGTTCTAGAATAACTCAACGACCACATGCTTCCCCTTAGGTTGATATCTTTTATACATTTAAGAAGTTCTAGAATAATTCACATTCTGATACATACCTCTCTCTGTAAAGCCTCATCCAGTTCCTGCTTATCATCAGGGGTGATGTCTTTCGCATACAACTGAGCCAAACAATCCCTTATCCTGAAAGAAAAATAATGATAACTTAGTAAAACAAAATTAAATTTAGTGTTCCTTAACCACCTCAAAAACACTTGAAAAAACAAACCTCCCATGTTTCTGAAGCAAAGATCTGCGGACAGATTGAGTAGGATGAGCAGTAAAGACCAAGTCAACCGTTTGATTCTTCAATGCATCAAAAACTTCTTCAGGGGACTTATTAAGCTTGTGAACAAGTTTCTTGAGAGTTTCTTCGATATCTGATTCAGTTGTGGCATTAGCCTCATCACCAAAATCACCCTTCTTCAACTTGATCCTTCGACGGTAAGCAATCTGAACCTCCTCAGCCAGATTGGCCAAGTTAAGCATGTGAGAGAAAGCTTTTGCAATGACGATTGAGTCCCCAGGATCTAAACTTGTCAGTACATTACCAAGCTCCTCCAGCTTCTTCGGGTCCCGCTTTCCTTCGTACTCAGCTGAAAGCTCATAGCAATCTTGAACCTATGGAAATAGGACATAAAGATTGTTCGGTGAGTTGGTTTGATCAGTTCTAAAGGCCTGTTTGGCTCGCTTCAAATTCGAAAAAGTTGATTCCCATTTGAGTCATAATCAAAATCAGTTTTGGAATTAGGAAGCTGAGAATCTGTACAGTTCTTACATCAACGGCCTTGGATTAGTGCAAATGGATTTCAAAATAGGCAAACAACACTTCAAATCTAAATACAGCAAATGATTGTTCTCAATACAGTCATCATAAACGTAGAAGAGAACTGCATTTAATCATCTAATGTAGTTATGTACTCCGTAACACTATATTTTATATTTATTTCATTTATATATCATGCTGGGATTCAGTAAATCATCATCAAAGTATCAAACAATGAGTTTACAACAATTGATTTTTCAAATCTAAACAAAATTTCATGAGGGTATCCCTAACTTTTCGTCGAACAGTTTAAAAAAATTAATCAAAATCGAACACAAAACCAATCCATCACAATCAAATCTCAATACAAATGCTCAAAAATCTTCAAATCCAAAACAAAATTCAACACCATCTACCCTTCTTTCACTTAAAATCATACCCAGAAAGTTAAAATCAAAACTAGAAGATTACGAAAAAGCAAAAAATCAAATCCATACCGTCTCTTTAAGATCCTCCCCATGTAAATCCTGGAGAATATCAAGAAACCGATCCAACAGCAAAGCATCATACTCCACAAGCTTGTCATCCTCTGACACTTTCCCAGGAACCAAAAGCCTCAATTGCGCATCGATCGACGCTAATTTCTCCAAATTCCGATTAGCCATTTTTTTTTTTCAAAAGCAATCTGGGTTTTCAACCCGATTACAGTCTTCTCTTACACAGCTGAAATAGATCCTGCAAACAAAATTATTTTAACTTTAAACCTAGAAAATTAGGGCATGAACGAATCTCAGTCCATCACTACTACCCAGTTCAGTTCTGATCATGACTGAATAGTGCTAGGGACCCATCGAATTGTAAATTGGCATGGTTTGCAAAAGGACACGTGTGTCATTTGGCTGTTGTTATACGCGCTCGTAAATTTAATGAATACACGTACACTTGTAACCGTGCATTACAGTACAGTAGCAGTAGCGTTGTACTATTTAAAATTTCAAACTTTTTACGGGTATATAACAACACACATGTCATTTTACTAGTTAAATTTATGCTAACTAGAATAATACATAAATATTACTAAAAGTTTCATTATTATTAGAAAAACATTATCCACACTATAAACTGAACGGCTAAACAGGGGAAGAAAAAAAAAACTTTACTACAGTCCAATATATGAAAAATTCCTACAAAAGCTGTATGAAATTAGAAAAATAATTATTTTTACACACCCCCAAGCATTTAAAAGTATACAAATGAGTCGTTATATGGAACACGACAATAATAGTTGCTTATAAATGGAATCTATCTCCGTTTTAAATTTAAATTTAAATTAAAATAAATGTATATTTTATAAAACTGATATTTATTTTGAGACATAAAAAAGATAAAAGAGTTAAAGGAATGGAGTACCTGTAAATGGGGAGAAAGGGATAAAGAGGAGGTTGTAGAAAGTGAGGAGGGAGAGAGAAAAAGAGGGGGCTGAGTTGCTGAAGAGTGGAAAGAGTGATATGTATATATAGAAAGAGAGATTGGTGGGTGGGTGGGTGGGTGGGTGTGGGGGGGGGGGGTGATTTCACCCCAAGGCATAGCTTATTTTTTTTTTCTCAATAATTCCTCTTTCTTTTATTTTTTTCAATTTTATTTTATTTTATTTTGTAGAGTCTTAATGGTTGAAGGTTTTGGAGAGTCAAATTTCTTTCAAAAAAAGACAAAAAAAAAAAACTAATCCTCTTTCTATTTCTGCCATTAAGAAGAGAATATGCTTTCAAAGATCCAATTTTTCTTATTCTCAGTTCTCACTGAGAATCTTGAAAGATTTTTCCAACTTTTTCATTTTATGTAGTACATTACTAAAAAGGCAAAATATAGATATTTTCGTTTAACACACGGCTCTCCTTTCATTTTAAAGTTAGTATTTACTTCTATTTATAATAAAGAACAAAATACATATAACATAAAAGTAAACATTTATTATAAGACGGCTATGAAATAAGTGTACAACTTCTTGAATTTATTTCAAATTTACGATTTAAAACAACAATTGTATAAGATTATTCTTCTCTTATAACTGAAGTATAAGAATTCTTTTTTCAAAATAATTCACAAAAATTATATATATATATATATATATATATATATATATATATATATATAGGTTTTGTTAGGATACCCATAGTGGGAGTACTTTAACAAGTGACCCTATTTTTAAGGCCAAAATAACCCTTCAACTTGAGCTTGAACCAAAAATACAATGAGGGTAAAATAGTAAGTATAATATTAATGCCACCACAAGAAAGAAGGGGGGGAAAAGGGCGGGAGCACTCTTACATGGTTACCGAGAGTATCCTGCCCCCCCCCCCCCCCAGTCTCTCTCTTTTTCCATTATGCCATGTCCATGAAAAGTTAAAATTCTCTCAAATCAGCATTACAACAAAAGATTGGAAGTTCTCAGGTACCCAATATTCTTTTACGATTACAACTAATATTCTATTCATGTAATTTTTTACTTTTTTTCCTTTTCAATTAGCATAACTCACAGTATCGCCAAACTTATTTTTCAATAATTTGTTTTCATATTTTGGCTCATTATGCATAAATTTCTTGTACTATCCAGATTAAGTATAGAGTTTTTGTTTCAACTAATAATTTGTTTTCTTGTACTATCCAGATCAATTATGCATTTGGAATAGGGAAAATAATGTCAAGTGACCGATCAATGAATATTTTAGAATGGGGTCAAAGATTTGTTGTCCGTGCGGTAATCATGGGTGTTACGTTGCAATGGAAGGTAACGAAACTGGGGTTGGAAATTGTTTTAGCGAGTGCGATTCAAGAGTACATGACCAACCATCTCAAAACAGTAACGCTGATGTAGCTCTATATATAGGACAAACATTTAAGAAAGATGATGAGGCTTATGAAAGGTACTGTAACTTTGCAAGGAAAAATGGATTTTCAGTTCGCCGCAATCACTCATCAGGAAGTGAAGAACATCCGCTCGGAATTTATAAAAGAGAATTTGTGTGTCACAGAGCAGGATTACCAAGACCAAAAGCAAAGATGCCTGAAAAGGAAAGACAACGAAATCGAAAATCTTCAAGATGCAATTGTACAGCAAAAATTTTGATTTTTAAAGATGTTGTTGATGGAGTTTTACAGTGGAGAATTACAGAATTTAATGATGTTCATAACCACAAGCTTCTAAAGGAAAACGAAGTTCGATTTCTTCCAGCATATCGTAGTATTGGAATCCTTGATCAAGAGAGAATTATGACTCTCTCAAAAGCAGGATGCACAACAAAGCTTATGATTAGAATTCTTGAACTGGAAAAAGGTATCGAACCCGGTTCTCTATCTTTTACGGAAAGAGATGTGCGTAACTTGATTTCTTCTCAAAGTAATGTTGCTCGAGAAGATGATGCAATGGAAGTTATTAGGTTATGCAAGAATTTAAAAGATCAAGATGCTGAATTTTGTTATGACTATACCATGGATGAAAATAATAAACTTGAGCACATAATATGGTCTTTTGGTGATTCCGTGCGAGCATACAAGAGTTTCGGTGATGTGGTTGTGTATGATACAACTTACCGCATCAACCGTTATGATATGCCTCTTGGAGTATGGGTGGGTATTGACAATCATGGAAATTCCATTTTCTTTGGTTGTGTCCTACTACGAAATGAAAAAACATCTTTTCAATGGGAATTACAGGTACTAAATCATCCTTACTTGTTATAAATAAAGCAAATTGTATAGGTTAATATGATAGTAAGCATTTTCTTTTCTTTTTTTTTGAAACAGAAATTTCTTCATTTCATGAAAGGAGAGCATCCGCAAACAATTCTGACTGATCAAGATCTGGCTCTTACTGACGCAATTTCAACAGAATTAAATTCCAAACATGCATTTTGTATATGGCATATTGTCTCAAAATTATCGAGTTGGTTCACATCATTGTTGGGTGCCGTATACGATGATTTTAAGGTAGATTTTTATAGGTTATACAATCTAGAAAATGTTGAAATGTTTGAGCAGGAGTGGAGTCATATGGTCTCTCAATTTAATCTTGAATCAGACAGACATATTGGATTATTATTCATTCACCGTGCATCTTGGGCTTTGCCATATTTACGTGACTTCTTTTTTGCTGGAATGACAACAACTGGGCGTTCAGAATCCATTAACGCATTTCTAAAGAAATTTCTAAATTCAAGAACTTCTTTTAAAGATTTTGTAGAATAGGTATTTCTTGATCATTATTTCTTCCTTGAATTATAAGGTTTTAACCTGGAAATATCCCATTGATTTATACAATGACATTTCTATATATAATCGTAGGTAGGGGTCGCTGTTAGCTCGAGAAATCGAGTCGGGGAAGAAGCTAATATGCACCAAAAGGTTCATAATTTGATTCTTAAAACATCTATGCCCATCGAAAAACATGCCTAAAATATTCTCACCCCATATGCATTCAAATTGTTGCAAGAGGAGATGATTTTATCCACAAAATATGCAGTAATTGAAATTAACAGCGGATTCTACACTGTAAGACATTGTTCGAAGACGGAAGGTGGGCGATGGGTTACTTGGATGCCATCAACAGAAGAAGAATTTTGTACTTGCAAGGAATTCGAGTTTTCTGGAATCTTATGTAGACACGCTATACGGTTACTAGTTGCAAATAACTATTTTTCTCTTCCTGAGAAATATTTGACAACTCGTTGGAGACGTGAAAGCTCATTGGTACTACAATATGGTCATCACTTAAATACCAATGGAAAATCCTTATCACTGTCATTTCATTCTAATGTCACAATACTTCAAGTTGAGTCATCAAAGACGAAACAACGTGCGGAATGGGTGGATAAAGAATTGCAAAGAGTGATTGACATAGTTAAAAGCATGCCATCAAATGGAGATGATTCAGAGATTTCCTTAGAAAAGGACTCACCCGAAGAAACTTCAGATGACGATGTCCACATAAGAAATCCAGATGGATCTAAAACTAAAGGACGCCCAAAGAATAAAAGACCACTAGGAGACGTTGAAGTTGCAAAGAAAATAAGGCACTGCCATGTTCCAAACTGTGGTGGTACTGGCCATGACTCAAGAAATTGCCCAAACAAAAGGAAAAGGAAGAGCAGTCATCCTAACTTAACCCAATCACCTAACAAGTAAGCACTTTGATAATTAATTTATTTATTGTTCAAGAGTATGTCAATTTATTAATTAATGTTTGATTGTTTATTCTTTTGAAGGTTGCAGAAAGGATGGAAATACAACCTGTAGTTAAAAGAAAAAGAATGATATGTGGTATTGATCCTTCATTCATTGAAGTTAAGAAAAAACAAGAATGTTGTGTGGTTTTTGTTTTTGAGATATTGAACTACATTAAACTGGAAATGATTGAAGCTGTTGAATGTGTTGTGTTTTGAACTATGCCATGAGTGTGTTATGATTCTGCCATGAAGTGCTTTGTATTTTTGCATTTTTTTGTTTTCATAGTTGCATATGAGAAATGCAATAAAAAAAAAAAGCATTTGAATTGTTGTGTAAACTTAAATGAAACACATAGTACTTGAGAGTCAAAAATAGACAACTTTTTATTAACATGAAAATATTACAATTTGTATTCAAAATTGATAACCAAATGAATCAAGTCATCACTCGGACAATATGTCGAACACCTTGTAGGCAACTAGTTTATTACTCAAAGCTACATACCATAACAATCTGAAGAAGCCCCAAATATTACAACAAAATCCACTACAATTATAAGAAAATCAGAAACTCAATAAATGGGATTATGATTAAGTCTAAACTCTGTTGTAGCTCTAAGTCAAGGAATCAAGAATAACGAAGATACAGAGGATTGAAAGTGGACATATATATTTATATTTGATTTGGAAGGATTGAAGTAATAGAATCACTAATTTGAGTTGTTATTTATTTTTTGTTATGGATTTTTTTGAGCTGCTTATAACATTGTGTTTTTTGTTAAAATCAGGATATTGAGTAGGAAGACAACGGTGGAGCCAACGGAAATTATGCAATCGAGATTGTTTGATTTGCTGAAGGGAGAAGAATTTTTTATTTAGAAACATGTCTGCTATTTAAAAGGGTGAATTGAAATACCTGAAAAATGGGTCCTACTTTAGATTTGGAATGACTGTTATATCCTTTTAGTTTGTATGCTTTACTCTATAGAAAGAAGGGTTATTTTGGCCTTAAAAATAGGGTCACTTGTTAAAGTACTCCTACTATGGGTATCCTAACAATACCCATATATATATATATATATATATATATATATGTGCTCAAATGAGAACCTAAATATCGTGAGAACCGTGAGAACTTTGATCCATTAGGTAAGAACCTAATGTATCCAAGTAATATATCCAATGTATCCAAGTGAACCACTGGATACATTAGTTTTTACCTAATGTATCCAAGTGAACCATTGGATACATTAGGTAAAAACCCAATGTATCCAAGTTCTCACGATATTTAGGTTCTCACAGGAGCATGACCCTATATATATATATAGGTGCTCAAATGAGAACCTAAATATCGTGAGAACCGTGAGAACCAATCATAACCATTAGATTAGAAAAAAAATCAAGGGTCCATATGTTAAATACAATTGATACACTTAGATACATTACAAAAAATTCGATATTACACTTGGATACAATAGGTTAATAAGTATTGTATCTAATTGTTGCACTTGGATACACTATGTTAAAAACTAATGTATCCAATTGTTTTTTGAAAATTAACTAATGTATCAAAGTGTATCTAATGTATCTAATATCTGGACCCTTGATTTTTTTCCCTAATCTAATGGTTATGATTGGTTCTCACGGTTCTCATATAAAATGGTTCTCACAGGAGCGCGACCATATATATATATATATATATATATATATATATATATATATATGAATGCTAATATAAAAAAAGATATATATATGTATATATATGTATATTAATGTAGAGATTTATAAGGAAAAGATGTTAAAATAAGTAATATGTTTCATTTTTAAAATTTAGGATTAGCTTTTGAAATTCAAGTCATGCCTAAAGTAAAGAAAAAGGCTTAATCAATCATAATCAGATTTGTTTAAAATTCTGTAAGTAGTTTTTAAAATTCAAATAATATCTATGCATACTTCTTCTTTGTTTTGTTTTTTTTTTGGAAAGAATATCTATGCATACTTAAAAGATACGTATATCATACCTAACAATTTGAAATTCAAATTCAACTATTTGCATTCTTGAGCCAATCGAATCATGCCATGGGGCTTTCTACGTCATAATTCCACGTGGCAAGCTGTATGAGCATGAAATGATTCTACTTTAATATATTATATAGATATAGATTAGACTGTAGAACTAAGCAGTTTCAAATGTCAAATATCAAAAGTGTTGGTTTCAGAAGACGGAATGTCTAATGTTTTTTCACCCGGAAAATTAGTTGGATTGTTGCGAGCGGACGAAGCCAAAGGATTAGAAAAAAAAAACTGCTCTTTGCTAGTAGTTAAACACTGTTAAAAAAAAACATTTTCTTTGAATAAGTGGTAATATAGAAAAATAATTTTTTACAGTTTTGTTATGGGACAAGTGAAATGGTAATATGACGCCATCTTTCAGGCCTATCATTTGTTTATAACGAACTTAACGACATGGAGTAAGTAAAGGGGCATGCCGACTTGACTTCTTTATGCCCATCTGACGGTCTAGACCGGCAACTACCTCATGGAAATAGACAAAAGTCACAAATCTCACTTTTTCTATCGAAAATTGAGAGGAAATCGTCAGTACCACTTTTGATGTACGATTGTGTATCACAAGTGATCCAATAGTTATATCTTACTACCTCTGTCTTTAAATGAGTGTCCAAATTTCATATTAAGGGACATTGAAAATCTCAATTTCTTGTACAATTTTGGTAACAAAGATTCAAATATAATGTTGTAACCTCATTTCCAAACATTTAGTTTTGAACGTATAAAGAAACCGGTGAAAAAAATTCCGAAAAAAAATATTTAGGGACAAAGTTATGATAAAAAAAGACATTCATTTTGGGACAAAGATTTCTTGAAAATGGACACTCATTTAAGGACAGAGGGAGTATTAAACTTGAGATAATTATAATATCACAAAGGGCATTGGACTTAAGGGCCCCTGGGACCAATTTTTATTCTAAATAAGGACCTAACAGATCAATAATACCAGAGACACCCCTCGCCTACAAAAAGCCTGAACTGCTCTCTTATAACTAACATATAAGAGCCAATTTTTTCACTTTTTTCAACTTTTAAGAAAAAAATTAATATTATTTGGTCGAATACCGGTCAAACACTTATAACTGATATATAAGGCCAATAATTTATATATAAGAGTCAAAAAAAAAAAATTCACTTTTTTCAACATTTAAGAAAAAAATATAATATTATTCGGTCAAATCCCGGTCAAACACTTATAACTAGCATATAAAACCAATAACTAACATATAAGAGTCAATTTTTTTTCACTTTTTTCAACTTTTAAGAAAAAAAATTTAATATTATTTGGTCAAATCCCAGTCAAACACTTATAACTGATATATAAGACCAATAATTTACATATAAGAGTCAAAAAAAATTTTTTTACTTATTTCAACATTTAAGAAAAAAAATATAATATTATTCAGTCAAATCCCGGTCAAACACTTATAACTGACATATAAAACCAATAACTAACATATAAGAGTCATTTTTTTTTCACTTTTTTCAACTTTTAAGAAAAAAAAATTAATATTATTTGATCAAATCCCGGTCAAACACTTATAACTGATATATAAGACCAATAATTTACATATAAGAGTCAAAAAAAAAATTCACTTTTTTCAACATTTAAGGAAAAATATAATATTATTCGGTCAAATCCCGGTCAAACACATATAACTGACATATAAAACCAATAACTAACATATAAGAGTCAATTTTTTCACTTTTTTCATCTTTTAAGAAAAAAGTTAATATTATTTGGTCAAATCCCGGTCAAACACTTATAACTAACATATAAGACCAATAATTTACATATAAGAGTCAATTTTTTTTCACTTTTTTCAACATTTAAGAAAAAATATAATACTATTCGGTGAAATCCCGATCAAACACTTATAACTGACATATAAGACCAATAATTTACATATAAGAGTCAATTTTTTTTCACTTTTTTCAACATTTAAGAAAAAATATAATATTCTTCGGTCAAATCCCAGTCAACCTCTTATATCTGACATATAAGACCAATAATTAACAAATAATAGTAATTTTTTTTCATTTTTTTCAACATTTAAAAAAAAATATAATATTATTCGGTCAAATCCCAGTCAAACACTTATAACTGACATATAAGACCAATAATTTACATATAAGAGTTTTCAACTTAAGAAAAAATAAATAATATTATTTGGTCAAATCCCGGTCAAACTTTTATAAATGACATATAAGATCAATAATTAACATATAAGAGTAAAAAAATCAATTTTTTCAACTTTTAAGAAAAAAAATATAATTCGGTCAAATCCTGGTCAACTTCTTATAATTGAGGTATAAGACCAATAACTAACATATAAGAGTCAATTTTTCCATTTTTTCAACTTTTAAGGAAAAAATATATAATACTCCCTCCGTTTCATTTAAGTTGCAACATGGGTTGTGAAGCATAGAAATTAAAAAAGGAGAATAATGAGTGGTTGGGAGGAAGAGAGAGAATGAGTGGAGAATAATGAGTGGTTGGGAGGAAGAGAGAGAATGAGTGGAGGATTATAAAAGTAATAAACACTTTCCTTATTTGGTAATGTTGCAACTTAAGTGAAATGCCAAAAAACGGCAAAATGTTGCAACTTAAATGAAACGGAGGGAGTATTATTCAGTAAATTGAAGCATGGAACCATGTTCGATCTTTGTCCAAATTAACAAATTGTGCTGCGCCTCTGTTTTCCATCATAACAATACCGCATAATCGAATCACTTTCTCGGTAAATTGAAAATTTCTTGATTGGGACCCGATAATTCTGATGAGAAGTTGAACAAACCCATCAACTGCGGCGTGGAATTTCCGGTTTTTATCCGACTCAAGAGCGAAGGTAATCAATTTCGATACATGGGAAATACATAAGCGGTGGTCGAATTCGTTGCCGGGTATTTTAATTTGATCGATGAGATGTCGAGCTTGGTCGTGGTCGATGGTAGCGAGTGATTTGGGAGATGGAGCTGCGACGGCGGCGGAGGACCAGATCTGGATGAGGCGTTGAAGGGTGAGGTTGGGTAATAAATCATTATTTTCAAGGACTTGCATGGTGACGGGACAAGTATGGTTTCCACTGTCGAGCCACCGTTGGATACTAGACCGGTTGTAGGTGACGCCGGTGGATAAGGTGACCGGCGAAGTCATAACGTCGAGGGAGATTGGGCACCGGAATAAGGTGGGTATTGTGAATGTGAGGGGGGGGGGGGTTTGGTTTGTTTGACTGGTCAAATAAGGTGAGGGGTGTCTGAGGAATTAAGATCTGTTAATAACTCCTTATTTGGAAATTAGAACAAGACTCTCTTTAAAATGGAATAACATTTGGTTAGAGAGGGCTCTAGAGGAAAAAACCCTATCACAAATGATGTATAGCCGTCAGATCATTTGTGGTACACAAGTGGTACACAGATTGTGGTACACATGATCTCATCTCTTGAAGATTCTAGAAGTTCACCTTTTTTTTCTCCATTTCTTTCTGAAAATAAGAAATTGATAAGATATCTTGTTGAGATTCGATAAGTTCCTTTTTATAGGTTTGATAATTAGTTAGTTGAGCGCTAGACTTATTATCATAATCTCATTATAAATATTTTATAATAAATGTTCGATGAGTCAATAATCTTTACTAATTTTTCAAATTGGCTATTAAGTACTTTAGGGATATAATTTTCGATAAGGTTTTTTTTTTTTTTTTTTAATTCTCTTCCTCGTAAGTTCCTACGATATGTTGTATCATTTAATGCAGTATTATGAAACAATTGTACTACATCACATAATACTGCACACATAATATAATACTGTATGGAGGCGCTAGGGGTGATCGGCCGGCGAACGAAGACCGGCATCCGATGGTGCAACCAGTGGCGACGGTGGCTAGTGGTGGTGGCATGGTGCAGTAGTATTGCATGCAATATCATATTTATGTATTACTGCATGTTGTATGCAATATTATATACTATTGCACAGAAACATCTCAGGCATTTTATTTAATGGAAAACTTGTAGGGTAGTGGATTTTCGGAAAGAGAACTTTCGAAGCATTTTCCCACTTTACTATTGTGGAAAAAACTTTCAACTTTTTATTTGATAATTTGACATGTAAACATCACAGAAAAATAATTTAAATGGGCGTTACTATTACATACTCCCTCCGCCCTAGCAGAAATGAGACGTCTTTCTCTTTTGGTACATCTCACCACAAGTGAGGCTGCCCAAAATGAAAATGATTTAATATATATATATTCACTCTATTCCATTATTTAACCCTACTCATTCTCTTTCTTCATTTCTCACCACTCAATTTGTTCAACCAACACCACTATTTACCTCACTCATTCTTTCTTTTCATTTTCTACTACACATATACTCCATTTTCTTAATAATTGTGTCAATCATATAATCCTACTTGTGTTGTGCTGAGATAGAGGGAGTATGATCTACACATGAACATAAACAAGTTTGAATTCAAATCTTACATCGTGTAAATGGAACCGTGACCAGGCACATTCGATTTTCCAAACAAACAAAAGTAGGGTTTTTTTTTTTTCCATGACTTGTTTGAGGGGAGAGAAGAAAAGGACGGATGCCGACATTTTGGAATATTTAGCACTTTTTTCTTGTTGAAGTTGGTGCAAACTATGCCACTTCTTTTGCTCCTATCACGGATTTCGAACAGCTCCACCCGCCAGTTAGCTCCACCCAATGGTGGAGATTGGAGTCACCTCATTTTAGCTACAACTAACGACTGAGATGTAGCTGAGCTCGGTGGGACCCAACAAAATTGAAATCATCCGAGCCGTACAGATTATAAATGTGTGTATGTAGCCTTGATCGGAACCATTGGGTGGAGAGGTGGAGCTAACTCGGTGGAGCGGTTCCGAGTCCCTCCTATCACTTGTCTTGGATTTTCGACTACAATTTTGATAAACTGCCAGCCTCAATTATTATTCGATCAATATGCTAAACATAAAATAACTTATCATCTCAGGTTATCAAATGAACCACTTTTGAAATTGTAAATGTGAACATAACCAACTAGTTGAGGAAATGTTATTTGTCCAACAAAATAGGAATGAAACAAATCTCACTCAAAATTAGAATACACCAATATCGATCATACCCCCTCATAATTAATATTAAGACAAAAATTTGTGTAAAACGGTCTTTCATGTGAGATGTGTCACGTTTAGAGAGTAAATTGTTTGCCCCTATGGGCAGAGTGGGGCGGGGCAAACCCATTTCCTCTCTCAACGAAAGCCGTCTCACACAAGACTTCCTCTCATATTAAAAGTCACATTTTATTTTAATCTGTTGTAAAATAAGTGATGCATTTTTAAAATAGAAAAATAATTTTAGCAGTTAATGGATAATAATGACGGATTTTGGGGGTAAAAATAAAACTCTTTGACCAAAACCATTATTCTTTCTTAAAGAATGTACTGTATTATATTTTTAAATAGTGAGAGGGTAAGAAATCCAAGATAAAAATTAGGTACGTTTGGGCTCAAAGCAGCAGCTTAATCTGTTTTATATTAGTTTCGACACCATAAATTATTGAGTAAACTGCTTTTCTGCCCCTCGTACTATGGCCCCAACATCAATTTAACATCCGTACTGCTGAAACAACAAATGTATGATGCGTACTATAGTTTTATTGGCAAAATTAACCAAAATACTATTCAATCGTCAAATTTTTCTAACGAACGTTATTTATTGTAACGGGTATTAATTTATTTTAACGAATGTTAATAATTTAACAGATATTACAATCAAAAATTTCAAAATCAACCCCAATACAGATTAAATGAACCAAAATTATTTACCCAACCCTCCTCCTCAGTTCAATACAGTTTATTTAATGAGAAAATTACCCCCCTCCTCTCTAACGCACCAACACAAACACACACTCCCTCTCTCTCTCTCTCTGGTTTCTCTCTCTACCTCCACTCCTGCCCCGCCCCCCCGCCATCCCTTTCCTCCGGCGACCCCTCCGATCGCCCACCTCCGGCGACCCCTCTTATCCCCCTCCTCCGGCAACCTCCCCTTCCACCGGCCACCTCTTTCCGCCCCTAATCCCGCAACCATCTCCCCCTACTCCGGCCACCTCCCCTCCTCAGATCTAGATCCAGATGAACAACTAACGCCGGCGACTATTCTCTATCCCCTACGAACTACCTTCTTTTCTTTTCCAGCTCGGTCTACAACTCCGGCAACCTCTTCACTCCGACGACCCTTCCATCCCCTCCTCCGGCCAGCAACTACAAGGCAGAACTCTCCCATGTTCTGCAATTCCAAACAAATGGAGCTGGGCGACAGTGATGGACTTGCCGGTGGAAACACACTGCACCCTCTCTCACCACCTCCGGTCGTCTTTCTTTGACCAGATCTGGATGTCTGGATCGTCTCTTAGACTCTCCTTCATTGTTTCTCTCTCTCTTTCTTTTCTTTGTCAAGATACGTATCTAGATCTTGATCTGAATCTGTGCAATTTTGTATTTTATTTTTTTTTGTCTGTGTGTTTCCGGTATTGCCGTTACCGGAGGCGACGTTGGTTCTTGATGGACTGTGTCGGTGGTGGGATTCTCATGTGGTTGCTGGAATTTCCATTAGGGTTTAGATTCACTATGCTGGAATTGCCATCGTACAGTTTTGTTGTTGCTGTATTTGTTGTGTTGGGTGAATGGCGAATTGAAAATGGTGGAGTTGGTTGGGTGGAGTGGTGCCTGGTTGTGATGGTTTGTGGCGATAGTGATGGGGGCGGTGGTGGCGGTGTTGGGCTGGGAAAGGGTGGGGTGGATGTTGGGTTTGGGAAGATGATGGAGATAACAAAAGTTAGTTTTGTTAGCATGATGTATGTAAAAAGGTCTATATGTTTCAGTTAAATTATTAATCTTTGTTAAAATAAATTAATGCCCGTTAAAAAAAATAATGTTCGTTAAAAAAATCTAACAACTGAATAGTAAATTGGTTAATTTTGCTAATAAAACTATAGTACGCATCATACATTTGTTGTTTCAGCAGTACGGGTGTCAAATTGATGTTGGAGCCATAGTACGAGGGGCAGAAAAGCAGTTTACTCATAAATCATTGGAGCTAAAATCATACTTTAATTTTGCTTGTATGTTAAGAAATAATGGAAAATAAGGTAAAACATTTCAGGTGGTTGAAAATATAATTGTTCAAATTCTTATTCACAATTCAAGTTAGTAAAAGTAAGTTAATAAAGTATTATTTTTTTGTAATTATAAAATCATTATAAGGACAAAGTTGTCCAAAATATTATTTATCCTTTGCCATTTTGAGGATGAGCCTCATATTCTAAGACATATTAAAAAGAAAAGTAGGATTCTTTTACTTTTACTTTTAATCCATAATTATTGAAATAATTTAATAAATTGACTGTGATATTTATTTTATTATATTATGATATGGATATAGTGGGAATATTAGAATATTGAACTTGAAACACTGTTCACTGAGTACAGGTTTAGATAAAGCGGGTGAAGTTGCATGAAAAGCGATTCTTCATATCTAATTTTGGCAACTTTTGCTTGTCGCTTAAAGTAAGAGAGATATAGAGATAAGTTAATGTTCTTATCCTTGATTACACCGCTCTTATAAATTCATACTCCCCAGTCCCATTTTAAACTTCAATTTTTTTTATTTTGGGTGTCTCATTTTAAATTTTAAAACTTTAAAAGGAAAGTTTTGTACTCCCTCTGTCCCGCTTTAAGGTTCTTACATTCCTTTTTAGTTTGTCCCAATTTAAGGTTCTTACTTTTCTTTATTACCTAAAATGGAAAGTGGGACCCACTTATCATTCTCACAACAAAAACTCCATACCCACTTTCTCTCTCCCATTTTACTTTTCATACTCACAACATTTACGTTTTCTTAATCTCCGTGTAAAGTCAAACTAAGAACTTTAAATTTGGACGGAGGGAGTATATTGTTGGATCATTATGACTTGCAACACACATTATTTAGCACTTCCATAAATAAAATCATGTCTATGATATTAATATAAAGTATAGTCAACAATAATAAAATGTGTAGAATTCCTTTTGATGTATAATTATCTAATTGTGATGGGCAAAAGGGTAATACAACATCATCAAGCTTGAAAGGGTAGCTTGAAAGGGTGTGGTCCCTAAGTGAAATGTCACCTTGTCTCCTATATAAAGGGTCTTCCATCAACCCTAGAGACTACTTGATTTCTTATTCTCTCATACTAAATAATCTTCATTATTGCTAAGAAGACATTGTGAGTTTAAGAGACATTATCATTTAGAAGATCATTTTCCTACATATTCTTCTTCATCTATATTCTCCCGAAAGATATCAACATGGATTCAACAGGTATATTTTCATGCTTCCGCCTTCATCTTCTTCCTCAACCTTTTACTAAATATGAGTGTGGCATTCAGGGGTATAATAGTGTTCCAACATATATTTATTTATTTGTGGGCCCTACATATCATATTCACAAAAATTGCCCACTAACTATTTCCTATCCACTTTCTATCTCCTACCAAACTATCTACACTCACAACACATCACATTTTTTCTTAATTATTGAACCCATTTTTTTTTTTTGAAATTTAAATTGAGACGGAGGGAGTACACAATTAATGAAGTGTCGCTTGAAGAGTCTGTTGGGTCATCTCTAAAGAGGTGGAGTTAGTTAAAACCTTCCACGAAACAAAAGGGGGGGGCGGCCATGAAAAAATCGTGGCTGAAAATGTGACAAATTTGGAAAAGTTGGTACTTTCATTAGAGTCCAGATCTCTACTTATTCCTTACTTTTCTACATAAATATCATTTTTTTTTTCGTCAATTTTAAAATAAATATTAAATTAGAAAAATTGTTTTTTTTTCTTTTACTGTAATTTTGCAATGTGTTAATAAGTACTATAAAACAATTTTTTCATTCATTAACGAGTGAATTGTATTATTTATTTTGATTCTTTAAATTTCGGACCTTGATTTAAGTACTCCCTCTGTCCCTAAATGAGTGTCCATTTTCAAGAAATCTTTGTCCCAAAATGAGTGTCATTTTTTAGTATAACTTTGTCCCTAAATGTTTTTTTTTCCGGTTTTTTTTTCACCGATCTCTTTATACGTGCAAAACTAAATGTTTAGAAAAGAGATTACAAGATTATATATTAATCTTTGCCACCAAAGTGTACAAAAAGTTGATATTTTCAAATGTCCCTTAAAATGAAATTTGGACACTCATTTAGGGACAGAGGTAGTAAAAGAAAAAAGTTCAATTGACAAACTCTATATTAATTTCAAGCTGTAATATATTATTAACATTTTTATTTACTTAGTAAGGTAAAGTAGGGACCGGAATCGTCAAACCGGACCGGAACCGAAAATCCCGGAACCGCCTTGAACCTTGACGAAAACCGGAACAGTGTGAACCGGAACTGTTTGTAACACCAGCCGGTTCCGGTTCATCCCCTCTGAAAACCGTGAACCGGCGGTTCCGAACCGCCTATACCGAACCGGAACAGGAACCGTTAGAAAACCGTCAAGATCGTTAGATTTCTAATGGTTTCATCAGAATTAACCGTTACTAACGGAAAGTTGACAAGAAAAGTTGAGTTTTGACTGATTTTTAGCCAAATTCAGTGAATAAAAATAATAAAAATTTGTTGAGTATATAAAAGAAAAGTGGGACGGACCTCTTTAATTTTTTAAACATTTTTTCTTTACATTTTTGTAAAAAAAATCGGCAATAAAATATTATTATAATTGTTTTTTTTTTGTTAAAAAAATCTTTTAAAAAAAAAAAAAAAAATGTGGACCGACGATTCCGAACCGTAACCATAACCGAAAGAGAAACGATTCGGTTACAGTTCAAGTTTTTCCGAAACCGTAACCAAAACCGTGTTTAGTCGATCCATAAGTAAAAGTAAAGACAGGCAAGTGGGTAGTGACTAGATCCATTCAGATCAGAGATGGATATTTACTCCTGTAATTTGTAGTACAAGTACCTTTTCATTTTTTAAACTTGACTTCATTTTTAAATTTACTTATACTCGAACGAATTTACTAGGTAGTACAATTAAATAATTTTGTGGCCCATTATCGAATATTATCTTGACAAAAACTTGCGTGCACACAGCAAGATCCGTCTCATCCATGAGACGGGTCGGATTTTGACCCGCCCGTCCGACCCACGATCCGGCTCCAGGACCCAGGGGTCGATCATGCCACGTGGCAGCCTCTCATAGACCCAATAATTTTTTTTATTTTTTTATTTATTTTTTTTGCTTTTTTTTTTTAAATTTTTTTTTGTTTTTTTCGGTTTGTCAAAAGTAATAGTTACTATAACTTAATGTAATGACTGTATTCATATAAAGTAACAGTTTGTATACATAAAAGTAATACATATATACAGAAAAGTAACAGTGTTTTTTTCTATGTTTTCTTCGTTTGCCAAAAGTAATGCTTATTACAACTAAAATGTAACGAACGTGTTACTTATATGTAATAATGTTTATACATAATTGTAACACATATGTATAGAAAAAGTAATAATTCAACCATTTACATTTTTAGAGCTAAAAACACTTGATTAGTGTTAAATGTAAAAGTATTACATTATCTATAGGAATATGCTATAATTTCTTTTATTAAAATGTTACATTTACTTGTACAAACAATTACATTCATATATGAGTTGTTACTTTTCAAATGTTACTTTCTTTCAAAAAAATTAAATCAAAATGCACAATATTTTACATTTTTGCAAAAGCATTATTACATTTCAGTATAAATGATAATTACATTTAGATATTGTTTGGGTTACATGTAATTATAGTTAGTATTACATTTGAAAAAATGGGTAAAACGAACTTTTGTTTTTGTAAAACAGGTGTTACGTTTACTTATGAACAATGTTACTTTATATGTATACAGTCATTACATTAAGTTATGGTAACTATTACTTTTGGTGAACGGCTGAAAAGCCGAAAAATAATATAAAAACTCAAAAAAAAAAAAAAAAAAAAACCAAAAAAAAAAAATGACCACTGGGAGGCTGCCACGTGGCGGGTCATGCCCATTAGGTGACCTTTTTGGATTATAGTAACATTTTACCACAAATTTTTTTGTGGAAACTTATTTCTCCTAAATTATAAAAAGTCTTGTTTTTAAACTGTTTTTTAAATGTTCGTCAAATGATTGCAAGCAAAAAAATGTGGACTTTACAATTTAAGGAGAAACTAGTTTCCCCTAAAACATACTCAAATTTTAATTTAAGGTAATTTTTTAAATTTTCTTACTTTATGATTTTTCTTTGGATTCTATTTTCTTTACATACAATTATTACGAATTAAATAGAGATAGAAAATTATAGAATTAACTAATACTCCCTCCGTCCCAAAATAAATATTTTAAAAAATTAACTCTGAGCAAGAGAAAATTTGATTTTTTTTAATATTAATGTTAGAGAGTGCCAATGTGTGTTAAAAAGTGTCAGTAATAGCGTTAACAGGTCTCAGCGTGTTCAATAAATTCCAGTTATTTACTTAATTTTTTAAACAAACTCCGATTATTTAAACATACAATATTTTTTTATATATTTCTTTTAATCTCTTAAGAAAAATATTTTTTTTTTCTTCAGATTTCCAGAAATAAAGTTTCATTTTTTTATTGTGCCACTCAATACATAAAATGTAACCAAGAAAAAAAAACAAACAAACAAACACTATAAGCAGAAAAAGAAAATTGAAATAAAATAATTCACTGACTGAAAGACAAAAGTGGTCTGGGCTTAGATAGGCTTTTGGGGGTCTTTATGAAGCCCACATGTGAATTTTCTCCAACCTTGGTCAATGTCTTGATATCATAAGCAATCCAACACCTTGATGTTTCCCCATGATAAAAATAGCCCAAACACTTACAATCACTTGTACATTTACTCTCACAATCTTTCTCTTTTGTAGCATCTCCCCTTGTATACTTGCTCATAAAATGGTCAACTCCTTCCAACTTATAGTACTGAAATTCATTGGGCCTACAAGATACTTTGGTCAACTCACATTTTTCGGTCCAGCCCAATAGCCCGTTAGGCGACGGGCACGCTACACATTGGTTGTTCTCACAAAGCCCGAAATCCCCACACCGTTCGGGCAATTGGCATTCACTTTCATCGGATTCTCGGTCGAATAAAGTGTTGGTCACTTCCCACGGACCGTTATCTACCTCGTTATAGTACGAGTAGAATCTAACATTTCCGTCCATGCCTAACCGAAGGAACGTTAGTGTGCTGTTAAATTTGGGCCTCGCCACGTAAAAGCTACCTTCGTTTGAGGGGTTAACGGCATTATAATCAAGCGTTACCGTATAAGCGTAACCCTCTTCGGTTTGTGGTTCGGAATCAAGTGTTACATTTACCAAACTACCCTCGTTGATAGTGACCAATCCGGCATAATATAGGATGGGCTTAGGGGTTTTGTTTGTCTTATAATACAAAGCCAACCTTTTGGGCTCCAAAACCAAGCTATAAGGCCCATCAGAGTTGACGAGCGCAGAAGCCCGACTCAGTAGCTTAGTTGGGCCTCCGGCACGTAAAGATTGGCCCACTAAAAGAGTATCAGTTGGAGAATCAAAACTTTGCCATAAAAATTTACCACTACCATCATGAAGTACCAAATTACCATTAGGAAGTAACTCGAGGCCAACGACACCAACATTAGCCGTGTTAGTTTGCCATGCAACACGACCATCAAAATCCTTTAACACGAGATTTCCATCGGCTCCAAGGGAGAGAGTGGCATTTTCACGGACGGGATTGCCCCTATTAGCTTCCCATACCCAACGAAAGAGGGTCTCGTGCCTTACTAGCCCCATGCGTAAGGCTAGAGTGAAAGCGTCAGGGGTCGTGTTATAGAAGCAAAGTTGGAATGGGGAGTTAAATGGAGGGAGAGCACGGTAATTTCCATCGTACTCGATGATGTAATCTCCCAAATCTCCTTCGTTGACATACGAAAATTGGTTTTCCGGAGGAACAATTGCTTGGCAAATTGGGGAGAACAAATGAAGGAATAGGAAGAAAAATGAGATAGTAGATAAGGAATGATGTGAAGCCATTTTTGGTTGTGTTCTTAGTAGGGATGAGGAACGATCTTTATACAGAAAGACTAGTGAACAACTTGATTTATTTATTATTGCTAAAATTGAGTTAATTAGGATCCTTGATGTAGCTAGTTTTTGAATTTTAATTAACAATAATGATGTGATAGCAAAAATAACATTTCATCTGATTAATGTGCAAAAGGCATAATAATTATAACCCCGTATTAACCAATTTAATTTAAGATGATATTTATAAAATGTACACTCTCTGTCCGAAATAAATATAAATTTAATGAAATGTCAGAAGATGTGTCACTAAATTAATTTGTGCTCATTTTTTCGTACGTTTAACTAACATCTGAACAAAATGTTTCATTTGAGAGTTGGTATAGCTTTGTAGGGTACAGACGGATATTATATGTTTCGTGTATTTGTAATTGTATTGTGCTAAATACAAAAGACTATGAAGAAGATTAATTTGTTAGCCGCCCACATGGAAAATAAAACAATCAAGATGAAGATAAGAAATTTAAAGGAATAAATGAACAAAATTAAAGGCATCCTCTCAAAAAAAAAATTAAAAAAAAATTAAAGGCATATGCTTGTTATATACTGTACATTTAAATGTGAAGCTAAAATGAGGAATTGCAGTGAGTTTGTCACTGCAATACCAAAGTGCTTTAACTCAAGCGGTATCCGGTGTTAGATTTCCAGTTGGAGGTCACAAGTTCAAATCCGATTTGTGTTAGCATATTTATAGGCTCAGTTATATGAAAGCCAGAAAACGTGTTGCAGGTGGTTAGTTCGTTCATTATAGCCTTTATAAATAATAAAAAAAGAGTTTGTCACTGCAATATTCTAATTATTATTTTTTAAAAAAATTGGGTTGTTAAAATTAAATAAAGATATAATTAAATTGTTTTGCTAAATTTATTATTATGCGACAAAAAGAGCTATAAATTTGGCCAAAATCTTGCGTAAAACGCGTTTTACGAAACGCTTAGGAAAAACGTCACGCGGTGGCATTTTTGTAAATAGTTGGAACTTCTCAACGGTTCTGGATATCGATATAGTGCCTTCTGGATATGAGATTGATATCCAGAAACTGTGAAAGTGATAGCCAGGCGTGCTTAAAAAAAATGCGCGGTGACATTTTTATAAATAGTCAGAACTTCTCAAATGGTTCTAGATGTTAATATAAAGCCCTTTGGATATGAGATTGATAGCCAGAACCTTTGAAAGTGATAGCTAGAAGGGTTCTGGATATCAATATAAAGCCTTCTGCATATGAGATTGATAGGCAGAACATTTGAAAGTGATAGCCAGAAGGTTTTTTCTGAAATTATTTTGAGAGTAGCAGAAGTGCTAATAGATAGCCAGTAACAATATATAGGATGACCAGTTTCTGTGTTACAAATGTCTAGTGAGTGTGTTAATAAGGGCTAGACGATTTTGAAAAACACGTTTTTCCTAACCACTAGGAAAAACACGTTTTACAGGAGACCAACTAATAAATTTAGAAAGTGTCTCCTATACACCCGCCGCACAGCGTGCGACAGGCCAGGTCAGCCATTTTATTTTATTTTTGCCACACCCAACTTTTTTTCCTCCCAACAAAATTAACACTTGTTATAACGAAATGTAACACATTTTTCTTTCAAATGTAACACTTTTTTAAAAAAAAACAAAAAATGTACCACAATTTTGCTGCAATAGATTAAAGATAACATAAAGATTGACGACTAAACTAATGTCACACTCTTTTAAAAGGAATGTAACACTCTTTTTTTCAAATGTAACATTTTTTTTTCAAAATTAACATAAGATTGACAAACTAAACTAAAGTTACATTTTATAAAAAATGAATGTAACATTTTTTTTCTCAATTGTAACAGTTTATATTCTTAAATGTAACATTATATCTGAAATGTAACAATTTTTTATTGAGAAAGTAACAATTGAAATGCAAACCCAATTTTTTTTTTTTTTTTTTTTGTAAAATTGATGTTACATTTGATTGTAAAAAGTGTTACTTTTTTAATATGAAACTGTTACTTTTATTAGAACAGGGTGTTACATCTCAGCTGACAAGCAACTCAAACTTTTTGTGTGTAAAAAAATATTTTAAAAAAAAAAAAATCAAACCATATCATGACCTATGTAGGTTTATTCGTCTCGTCGAGACGAACACAACAGTATTTTAATTTATTTTTTTTGAGTTATAAATCTCAAGATAGAGCATTTTAAAGTTAATGAGTTTTTTTTTTAAATGGACACGCATCACAACGGGAGAGGGGGAATGAGCTGGAGCCGGGCGGGTTTTCATGGAGCGGGCGGACCGACCCGTGTGCATACCCGCCGCACCCGCCGCATTTAAGAATTTGCCTTAAATTTAACTCTAGCGTACATCAAGTTGAAATTGGCACATCTTGTTTTATTCTCCAATAATCTCATTTCTTATTAAGCATCTAACTCCATCTTAACCTTTTCTTTCGCCGGCTCATGTGCCAACAACTTTACTAATACTAATGTAGGGCCGCCTTCAAACTTTTTCTATTATTAATTATAATTCTACTTTTTAAATTAATTGTGTAGAGTGTTGTTAATGAGTAATGACATATAGAAATTTTTGTTTTCTTTAAAGATAGGATTCTGAATACATTTATATGTGTGCTTAAAATATTATGTGTAATAATTTTATTGGTGTTTTTAATTAGAGTGTGGCGGGTCCACTATCGATTTAATCAATAAAATATCGTCAACTCATTGTGTGAGTATGATTTTATGATATTTGTTTTGTACCCAAGCACTGCTCCTTAATAAACTTACATGTGAATAGCAACCCTCATTATGCATGAGAGCAATTAATAAGGTTATCTTGCAACTCTTTGTATAAAGCTATAGTAATAATTATATTATGTTTTTTAAAATTGGTGAAAATTCTTGAAACAATAATGATTTTGGACCGGATTGAGTGATAAAAATACATTGCTTGAAGACCTTTTATATTACATAAAATCTTATAAAAATATCAGTTTTTCTAAATTATTATAGAAAAATTACTTTTTACAACTTTCATACAGCCATGTCTTTGGTTCCTATGTTATAGGAAAAAATAATCGTTTTTTTTTTTTTTTCCATAATGTTTCAGAAAATCTAGTTTTTCATAAAAAGTTATAATATTCATTTTTACCATTTTATTCTTTGAATGAATTTTCAACATACACACAGCGAAAATAATTACAAAAGCACACAAATTTTTGTGGTTACCTAAATACATGTGTTAGCTACGTCTAGAAGGCAGATGGAGAACAAATTTATTTCTATTGTGAATTAATTACAAATTATAGACTGCTGATTAGTGTAACAGAATTCTAGATCCCAACAACAAAACATAATACACACAAGATGCACAAAATATTAACCTGGACAACTTGTTTGGAGACTACTGAGGCTTAAAAGTATTTAGGATTAACTTTTCAAAAGCCCTTCAAAAAAATATAATTTTTAATAAGAGCCTCATATTTTATTTTATTTTCAAAAAAACATTACAAGTTTCAATTTTATTGCTCAAAAGCCCTTCAGGACACAACTATCAGAGGTTTTTTGGACTCTAAGACACAACTATCGGTTTTTCGGACCCTATATATGTGTATCAGAGTGTCTAATAAACGTGTCTCAGAGCAACGGATGAACTTTAAATAAACAAAAAAATATAAAATCCTTATAAAGAATAAATGTTTAGCTGAAGGACTTTTGAAAAAATGTAAAAACTTTTTATACTTGCTTAAGAGTATTATTTCTAGGGTAAGCTGGACATAGTTGATTATCGGTTCTTTTATACTCTTTCTCTTTCTGACTCGAGCGATCTTCTCATTTGTCATTTTTATTATACTTTCTCTGTCTCGGAAAGATAGTCTAATTTTAACTTTTTACAGTCAACAAAAATAAACTTTGCCCAAACATTTGTGTCAATTTAATGATAGTAATGAAATCCTAAAAATTGTTATTAATGATTCACTTAATGATTTATCAATTATAAATTTTAGAATTTCACTACAATTATTAGATCATCACCATTGGTTGGTCAAAGTTCATTTTTGTTGACCATAAAAAATCAAAATGAGACTCTTTTTCTGAGACAGAGGGAGTATTAAAAAAAATCTTTTCATTTTTACAATTTAAGTTTAAATGTGTATAAACAGAATATGGATAGTGAAACAACTATTTTGGAACGGAGGGAATGAATGGGTATTCTTCAAAGGTTATATCTAAGAATGAATGGACTTTTTTAATGGTAGGGTAATGTCCTACATTCATTTAACCATTTTTATTCATAAAATAAATACTACCTCTCTCTGTCCTTAAATGAGTGTCCAAATTTCATTTTAAATGACATCTGAAAATATCAACTTTTTATACAATTTGGTGGCAAAGATTCATACAGTATATAATCTAGTAATCTCCTTTCAAAACATTTAGTTTTGCACGTATAAAGAGACCGGTGAAAACAATTTCGAAAAAAAAAACATTTAGTGATAAAGTTATGTTAAAAAAAGACACTCATTTTGGGATAAAAATTTCTTGAAAATAGACACTCATATATTTAGGGACAGAGGGAGTAAAAATTAAGATCTTGGGTTTGAATCAGTAGATAAGGGCCATTAAGTAGTCCAAATACGTTGTGTTGCCAACTCCGGTAAAAGATCACAATCGCTCTCCTTTGTTGGCCCTTCTTCCTTTGTGTATTTGCTTTTGAAGTAATCATCCCATTCCTACTTATAGTTCTTGAAAATCACTGGGCTTACAAGCTGTTTCTTTATGGGCCTCTTGCAATTTGTGTTCCAGCCCAAGACCCCATTTGGAGACTGGTGAGCAACAATAATTTAGAAAAAAACATGGGTGAGACGGTCTCAACATGATACGGGTCTCGATAAAAAAGCACATAGTGCCACCTATGAGCGAGGCCGGGTAAGCTCATTTTCTATCTCATCGAAACACATCTCATAGTGAAACCGTCTCACACAAGGCTTCCTCAATTAAATTAATTATAGTGTAATTTTAATATAGTATAACTAAACTACAACTCCTAAATGCTGACAAGCAGGCCCGGTTTTGAGCCCGTGCAACTAGCCAACTGCACAGGGCCCAAAAAAGTTGGGGGCCCTAAAATTTATAAAGTTATTATATACTCCCTCCGTCCCTCCGGAAATTGCAAAACTTACCATTTTGGGTGTCCCATAGAAATTGCAAAATCCATAAATGGAAAGTTTTTAATACTTTTTAATTAGTGGGTCCCACTTCTCAAACTCACATCCACTAACCCACTAACTATTCCCTACCCCACTTTCTCTCTCCCACTCAACTATCAACACTCACAACACATCACCTTTTTCACTTTTTCCCTAAAAATTCTTGTGCCATAATTTTTTTTTTGAAGTTTCCGGCGGGACGGAGGGAGTATATATTAGATACCAAATAGTTATACACGTGATAATCGTTCCTGGCTGTAAGGCGTTGCCTAGTACAGCAAGGCTGTCCCAGTCCGACCCCCAGAAGCAGCCTTTTTTTTTTTTTTTTTTTCTTTTGTCCTTCTTAGACTTTTCTCGTAGGCTTCTTTTCTCCTACTTGGGCTGGGCTGATTTTCATTTTTTTTGGGCTTATTTCACATTCTTTCCTAATTTAGGCTTTCTTTCATTTTTTTTTCAAAACCTCAATTAGAAAGTTTTGTTTTTTTAATAACATATTTTAGTTTTATGGAATAATTTGTTTATTAATTCAACATTATTGCAATCAATTTTTGGGCTTCCCTCACCTTCTTTTTTTAATTGATGCTTTCATTCATGTGTTTTTTTAAACCTTAATTAGAAAGTTTGGTTTTTTTTAATAATATATTTTTATTTTTAATGAATTATTTTCTTATTACTTTAACATTATTACAATCATTTTGTTGTGTAATTTTTTAAAACACTAAGGGCCTCAATTTTCACATTTAAAAATTATTGCGCCACTGCTCACATTCTTTGGTGTTCACGGGTGTGGATGGATATTCATGCCCATGCTTGTTAATGATTGGACTTCTTTGGTGACGGATGATACCGGAAAACGCAGCGGAAATGAAAAATAGAGAAAATGAGATAAAAATGATATGTATGCTCACCACTCCAAAGAATCCACTTTGAAGATACAGGACATAAAAATACTCACCACTCAAGGGAATCCACCGAAGAGATACAGAGTAAGGTGTTGTTCAACGCTCAAAGTAATCTACTAAAGAGATGACAACAATTAAAGAAGACACGAAACTCAACTTTTGTAACGACCCAAACTTTTCAATAATAATAATTATCCATAAACTAGGAAATCTCAAACGTCAAACACAATTCAAATCAAACGTTCAAAAGTAACGGCTAGTATAATATAACCATAATTCAAATAGTGCGGAACATAACTGTCTTTCAAAACTTAACGGCTAGTACATCCACTAGCTTATTCAACTAAACATTAAAGTAATAACTTCAATCTCTTAATTGCGCCGCCATCCTCGCGACAATCCCTTCGCCTACTCTTTACCTGGGAGGGAAAAATAATGAAAGGGGTGAGCGAACAATGCTCAGTAAGTTCATACGGGATCTCTCCGGGTACTAAGAAGAGATGAACGAAAGAACGGAGCCAAACAATATTCTCAATGAAAGGCTTGTTGGTGCTGTATGATCTAGGCACGTTATTTGAACGATTAATGTAATCTATTGATTATGTTTTAATAAAGATATTGAATGTTGATTATTATGTCCTTTGCATGTTTATTATAATAATCCCGTCCCTAGTACTTATGAAGAACTAGTATAAGTTTAATTAGATAATCATATGATGATTATGTGTATGGGATACAAGTTAAACTTATGTGTATATGTTGGTGAACATATACTGGACATGACCCAAAGATGAGGTTTATGTCATGGTCATAATGTCATAATTAAACATCTAATAGTTATATCATTGAATCCCTGGACCTGAGATTATTACAGTCTTCCACTTGATGAACATTACGTTTGACATATTCCAACGTTATCCCTAACCGGATAGTTATAAAGAATATGATTGGCGTAATCGGAATCATGTAGGGAAGAGTAATAAGTCAAGATGAGATTTGTTCCTCGTCAAGAGAGATGTCAAGCTTTGGCCACTCGATGAATAGTATTGATGAAATGCATCGCCATGCTCAAATGAGATTTGAATTATCAATATATTAGGAATCGAGAAAGTATTGAGCATTGTAAGTTGACCATTGACTATGGTTTACGTTCAATGACATCGTGAACAAAAGGATTATGATATGTTCTATAAAGGATTCACTAACTTTGACAAGTTATATTAATTGGGTAGTCATGATGGGTTGCTAGCATCCGCTCATGATTTATGAGTGCAAATGTGTTTGGACTCATTGCCAACTTCATATAATCCTATGGGGTCACACACAAAAGAACGGATTGTTAAAAAGGCTAAAGATGACTTTCTGCTGGTGATCGGCCGAGCACTTCAAAGAACTCGCCCGAGCAAGGGAAACAACAAGACAAAAATTAGAGGCGCTCGGCCGAGCACCTCAAAGGACTCGGCCGAGCAGGTCATGTTCGGGCCAAATTTTCTGATTACGTATTGCGACGGGTTTTAACCTATTTCTTCTAAAGGTTTAGGTTAAATGAGTTTAAATACCTCTCTCAATACCCTAATCAGATACAATTGATACTTGATCGATTAGAGAGCCTCCAAGAGAGAAAAACTGTTCTTCTTCTTACTCAAGAACAAGAACCATATTTTCATATAGCCTTCATAATAGAAACGTGTTCTATTGGGTCTAGCAATCCGAATCAAGAAGAGTTCTTGAGATTCGTTCGCGTGTGGATAAACATAGAGGGCGTTGCCATCAACTCCTCCAAGTTCGTGATCCAAGCCTTGAAGTCGTGTTCCTGCGATCGTCGTTCAAAGAAGCGCGAAGAACAGAGACCGAAGATTTGAAATTTTAAAGCTCCATCACGGTTAGTATTCTAAATTCAACCTTATACTAATCTAATCATCTTGAATAGATCTAGGCTTCTGGGTTTATTCCGCTGCGCATGATTGTGCAAAACCCAACAAGGCTAACATCAATAACTTAACTGCACACTTTCAAAATACAGTTATAACAAGTGGTGGCACTATCACAATTCGTCAATTATAGTTTCAAACACCTTTTCAGGGTGTCACACCTTTTCAGGGTGTTAAGAGAATAAGAGATCTTACACCTTTTCAGAGTGCTCCCTTATTAGTTTAGATCATGATCATTAAGCTACTTCATCAAATAGCATATAGTGTCTAAGTTCTTTTCAATCAAACTAGACAAGTTCATTTAGTCCTTTTCAATCAGACTAATTCCTGCTAAGTCCTTTTCAATCAGACAAAGCTAACTGCACTTGTTTCAATTAGATACAGCAATATTCCACATAGTGTTCAAGGTACAAGAACACATATCACAATTTCAATCACTTTAGATACCCGTTGAACAAACACATATCAAGGGTAAGATTAATCTCAAAAGACGTTTCATGTCATAAGAGTTCAAATACTACCGGCCACTTGGTAGCTATACTTTAGAAAGAATTATGAGGATCCTATTTCAAATGATGAATCTCAAAAGACTTAAGGAACGTAATCCCTTACCTTGGCTTGCTTAATCCTCTTTGCAATGCCACGCGCACGAATCTACAATCATGCGAAAATAACTTTCTTAGCCAAAAGTAACACTATTTACTTCCGTCCCCAAAATACTTTACTTTCTCTTATTATTAACCTACGAGTTATTCTTTTTAACTCATTTCTAAGGTTAATACATATTCTAGGGTTTCGCATATTACCCATTTATATTATATCCAAAATACCCTTTTAGGTTTACCAAAATACCCCTAGGGTTTTATCAATTCATACCTAGGGTTTCATGGTTTCTATTCTCAATCATCATGTTCTAGTATTCAATTTCACATACTAAAACACTATTCACAGCACACCCAAACACTATTCACAGTACACATAAACACTATTCACAGCACACACAGACACTATTCACAGCACACACAAACACACGCTCACACGCACACACACACACACTGGTGCACGTCCACACGCACACTCACACCAGCACACACATGCTGCACACCAGCACTGCACACACGCACACGCACACCATAGTCACAAATCCATTCTTCTTCCTTTTCTTAATTCAATTCATGCAACCCTAATTCGTATCATTGCCTTAGGGTTTCTAATTCATTCATTCTAGTGATTTAAAACGGAGGAGAAACGATTAGGGGGGATTGATGAGTAATTTTGTTTATCCAAAAACCGGCTGTTCACAAGCTTCCTCCGCCTCCTCTTTTTCTCGTCTTCTCTTTCTCTCTCTGCGCCGCCTCTCTTTCTTTCTCACGTTCTCTTTTCTTTTCTTTTCTTTTTTTTTTTGATTAATAATGAAGAGGCTAGGGATTTAGGAGAGTTTATATATTATAGGGTTTTCAAATCCCAAACTAAAAAGGATTCCTTTTTCCTCTTACACAATGACTCGGGCTTTTCTATTTTAACTTAATCACTTAAGCCCAATAATTTCTTTAATTCACTTGGCCCATTTAATAAATAAAAGAGTCCAAAATAAAAATATTAACAGGAGAATTTTGGTTATTACAACTTTACATTTCATAAACTCAAAATTCAACTCTCAATATCTTTTACAATGCCATCTAGTAGGGTATTTATAGTTACTTGGAACATCCCTCCAAGCTTAGGAATCATTTAAATACTTAAGGATTGATCTAGAAATTATTATGTAGAGATAAAATAACATAGAAAACTTAAGAGACATGATAAGCATGAAGTATTTCCCATTTTTCGTATAAATACGTCACTGTGAGTGCTTTCTGGTCAAACAATCATAACTCTCTCTAAAAAAATCCAAATGATGATCCGAAAAGTGCTGTAGAAACTAGACTCAGAGACCTATTCGTTGATATTTTTCTTGTAAATTTTGGATAAAAGATTCAAGAGATACACTCTTTTAAAGTGGGCTGATTTTATTAAAAGTGTCAAATACCAGCCACTTGATTCCGGCGTCAACGGAATTGAGTATTGAAACCTAGACAATTTTTTTATGGAAGACAAGAGTTTACGCTGTTTGGGTTAAGGCTCATTTACGTTATAATTGGACTTAATAAAGTCTAATGTGAATTTTATACTCTCTCTGTCTTTTAATGTTTAATATCACACTCAAATTTATTATATTTATTAAAATAAATATTGTGTTTTTATATACGGAAATAGCTTTAGAGTAATTTTACCATTATACAACCAATATACAATAAATTAAAAATTTATCTTTAAAAAATCAAACATTATGTTCCCTGTCTCACAATAAGGGTGCAAAAATGGGCATGGACTAAATTTTTTTTTTTAAAAAAAATGTAGTATTTATATTAAAAAATATTAGTAAGTGATTAGTGTTCTGAGTATGAAAATTGCAGTAAATATGAAAGAGGAAAGCAGTGATTCCAAATCGGATCTTTCTCAGGCTCTTAGCAATAGAGGAGATGAAATAAAGAGGCGATTGTACTGAGCAAATTCAACTTTTACTTTTAACTATCACTCGTTCCGTCCTAATTTAAGAGTCAAAAACTTTTTAAGTTCAAAAAGTAAGAAATGAATGTTTTTATTATAAAATATAAAAAGTGACGTAGAGTGTTGTGAGTAGGGGTGGCAAAATGGGTGTTTTGGGTGTATCCATTAAAGTTAAAATATCCGGATATCCAATGGATTTTTAACTTTAATGGGTAAACCCAAAACACTTATTTTGCCACCCCTAGTTGTGAGTGTAGAAAGTGAGTGAGAGAGAGAAAGTGAGGGTATGAAATAGTTAGTGGATAATTATTGTGTGTATGACATGTAGGGCTCACTAAATAAAAAAGTATAAATAACTTTATTTTTTTAAATTTTGACTCTTAAATTAAAACATCATTTTGGAAAAAAATTATTCTTAAAATAAATGGGACGGATAGAGTACTTCTTAAATGAAAATATCCGGTATGAGTTGGAGGTGGACCACTAGGGTACAAATTTTGACTGGGAAGTGGAAATCAGTGGGCCGAGTCTTTGTCATTAATGAACAACGGGAAGTTGGGAACTTGAATGCTCCAGCCCAGCTGTATCATTATTTGAAAAGTATTCCGCACGACTCATCTATCATGTAATGCCTGTCGGGCAATGCTAGGCTTATAAAAGAAGTTTACAAAATGAAGGATACAAGATGTGGTGGCGATATTTCATTGGCTACATCGATAGTGGATCCGGCACACTCTAATTAAAAACACTAACACAATTATGACACTTTATTTTATAAGCCACATTTTATAGCCATCTTTTGTAACTTTATTATTTCTCATGCCTGTTTTGTGTAATGTCAAAGTCTACCCTCTTATTTATACATAGATTAAGATTTATATAGAGATTAAGGGTCTGTTTAGTAACTTAATTAAGATTTTAATTTGAAACACTTTTAAGAAATTAAAAAATTAAACTTGTTTGGTAAGAAAAATTTTAATCACTTAAATTGTGAAGATTATCTTAAAATAAGCTATTAATTTTAAGTTACTATGACAAGTCTTAACAAAGTAAGAGGAGATAAGATAAAGAAAGGGAATGGATTCAAACCCACTCATCAATATTTTTATTTATTTATTTATTTAATGTTACTTTCTTTTGTTGAAATATTTTGTTTTTTCATACAGATTAAATATGATAAAATCAAATGAAATTATTTTAATATTATAAATTTTGATAATATTTTAATTGAGTATCATTATTAAATTTTATCAAAATTTTTTAATCAAAGTTTAGTAAAACTGAGTGAGACAAATGAAAGTACGAATAAAAATCTGTTCAAATATTATTATTAGCGGTCTAAATAAAAAATAATTTGACAAATACTATTTTTGAATTATAGTTATTTATTTCAAGAAATATGACTATTTTTGTCTGATGATAAACAAAAAGAACAATCAAGTGAAAAAGATGAGACTAATTTTTTGAGTATTTATTTACAGTTTTGATTAAATTCAGATGTATGTAGTTGTCATTACCAAACATATCGAAGTCTTACACGCTTAATGATTTCAGCTCTACATTTTTAGAGCTTAATTTTTAGCTTTACCAAACATGCCCTAAGAAATAGTGAAAGTGATATAAGTGTTGTGGGTATAAATGTAAAGTAAAAAAAAAAAAAAATTAGAGGAATAGTAAAAAAAAAAAAATGCATTCTAAACAAATGATTTTTTTTTAAAAAAAATAAAATAAATAAGAACATTAGTTTAGGATATCCACGATGGTTTCTTTATACCTGTGTCGATCCCTCAGTTTTTTTTCTCTTCTCATTGTGGTGCAGCGGATCGATCCCGCAGACAAGAAATAGCTTCTGCTTTTCGACACCATTAATTTGTAAATTTGTGGGGCCCAAGTCTGGTTTATCTCCACTTCTATTCTCTCACCAATTCTCTCTCTCTCTCTCTCTCTCGTATTTGTTCACTGTCTTTTTTTTTTTTTTTTTTTTTTTTTTTATCCCTATTTTCCCTATTATTCATTTCTTCTCTCAGTTTATTTTTATTCAGCCAAACAACTCTTTCTCTCGCTCTCTTTAAATTGTGATTTTTTTTCTTTTCCTTTCTCTATCCTTGTTTGTCTCCATTGTTTTTCTTTTTGGATAAATATTTTTGCTTATAATTATTTAAAAATAAATATAGATTTAAATTAAAATACGAATTTTAAATATATAAATATATTTATTTTTGATTAAATATTAAAATTTCAGAAATACACATTTTAAAGAATTATTATAAATAATAAAATTGATAAAAAAAAAAAAGATATTTTGATAAAGTGTGAGTGGGCCCATTTTAGAACTCATAATAAGTACTACCATTGTAGAGAAAAAAAAAGAAAAAGAAAATGGGTCTGTTTCTTGATGATGTGGCGTTGAGTTGGCATTTGATAGAACTCATAATAAATTCTACCATTGTGAATGCGCTTAGTTCGGTTTGAGGCGGAGAGAACGGGGGAGTAAGAATGTCTACTACAGCACTTCAAACGGAGAGAACGGGGGAGTAAGGAATTGTTTACTACAGCACTCTCAGGACAACTAGATTTGGATTTAGGGAATGGTCCAAAGAGGAGGCGGCTACACGGGGTTGAGTTGGCAAAAATATCTATTTGTATGAGTTGTTCCCATTTTAAAAAATCATGGTGACATTTAAATAAATATGTAGAACTTTTTTAAAAGACATACAATGGTATATTTGTAAATAATTGGACTTCTAAAACGGTTCTGAATATCAATATAAAGCATACTGGATATGTTTTTTTTTTAAGAACATTTGAAGAAGGTCATGACCAACAAACCTTCTGGATATCAACATCAAATTGTTCAGGATGTATATATAAAGTCATCTGGAAACGAGTTTCAAGCTCATTTTAAAAAAGTCTTGGCCAAGAAAAAAATTCTGGATATCAACCTTAAAAGGTTCTGGACATCAATAATAAAACCTTCTGTATATGATTTTAATGATATTTGAACAAAGTCATGGCCAACAAACCTTCTGGGTATCAAGCTTAAGAGGTTCTCTATAGAAATAATAAAGGCTTGTGGATAGTGTTTTTCATTTTGCAAGTGAGAAAATAATAAAAAAATAAAAAATAATTTTTTAGTGCAAGTAATAGTGTATTTTCTAGCGTCAGTTCTAGTGTTTTTAATAGCCATTTGTAGTGTTTTTGATAACGAAAGAGAACCTTTAAAGCTGAAAAGAACATTTGAGACTGATAGCCATAACCTTTGAATCGGATAGCCAAAACTTTTGAAAGTGATATCCATATGGGGTTTATTTTTTTTTTGAAAGGAAATATGAAGAGAAACATAAGTCGTCGGGCTTCGCCCTTGATTCTGTGTTTAAATCGCCAAATTACGTTGTTTAGACCTTCTAATTGCCATTTGATGTTTTTCCAGCAAACCGCGCCGTTTTTGCAAAACACATTTTTTTTAATCACTTTGTAAAATGCGTTTTATGGGAGACGAACCCAACATTCAAACATGAATGGGATACTCAATACTTTTCATCATGTAATAAAAAATTATCTTTCTTGAATATTTCTTCCATCTTTTTATAATCATTTACTTTATTTTACAAACATATTCATACCATAGTTTTATTTTCATTACTATTTTTAATGATGTCAAAATATTACTCTCAATAAAAAAAAAATCTTACAATAACCATTACTCCCTCCGTTTCATGTGAATTGAGACCTAAATTTTTGGAACACAAACCAAGGAAAAGTAAGAGAGAGAAATAGGGGAAGAAGGTATTTGTGAGTGTGAAAAATTAAATAGGAGAGAGAATGAGTTGGAGGAATAGTAAGTTGATTGGTGTATGTGAGTGTAAAAGTAAAGTGGGAGAGAGAATGTGACACGCCCCAAGTCCCGGGATCCCCTAATAGAACCTCGAACCTGGTGCGTGTAACTAACAAGGAATGAAAAACTAACGGGAAACAGGAACAATACCTGTTAGAAACAAACTGACATGATATATATACTCAAGAGTAAGGAGCTAAGATAGCTCACAACGAGTTCTAGACCAAGAAAATTAAAACCAAACATGGTTATATACAGCGGAAGACATGTCTAGAGACAACAAGTACTACACAAGTCTACCCCAACAAGCCCTGAGTTTAACAACCCATACAACATCGTCCTTACCAAAGTGTAAAAGGACACTAGTCTCAAACAAGAACATCCTGTGGAATACGATCCCAGCTATGTCGAGCCTCACTGCGTATTATCCCCTGCTTTCCTGGGGGGGGGGGGAAACAAATAAGGGTGAGATAAATCTCAGTAAGCTATTAACATGCAACTACATGACATGTTATCACGCAATTCTAGTAGATACTCAAGTAATCATATATCAAGTATCATCAAGTAACAAGTATAGGGGAGGCTAAGCCAACTCAACAAGTAATCAAGCTCAAGATATGATCAAGTAACAAGTAGTCAAGTAGTGTGAGAGGCTAGACCAGCTCACCAAGATGCACATAGGCCTATCACGTATCATTACCCGAATCCTTCCTTATTCCTCCCAAGAATACCATTGTTGTCGATGCTTGTATAGCTGAGGACAACCACGATCAAGAACAAGAGACTGCTATGCAGTATATAAGAAGACCTGGTAACCAGTGTCATTCCCAAGAACAAGATTCACGAGGTGTTCATGAGATTAGCATTCAACTTATATCATGCGTATTGCTCCAATATAGGATGCTAAGCCCTTACTATGGCCAGTAGTAAGGGAAAAACAGACCGAATGCATAGACCCACGATTATCACTTATGCCCCAGCTCTCGCGATAAGCGTGAACCTATACACCCCTCTGAACCAAATAAGCCAGCTGGACTCACACGAGAATGCACAAGTAGATGTTTACTTGAACTACGAGAATATAACTAAGTCCCATTTTAGTGGACCAGTCTTTATGCACCATGTAATCATGTATCATGTGCTCACGAGAATATGCACCATGTAATCATGTATCATGTGCTCACGAGAATACAAGTACACGTACGCAATCATTGCGAAGACAAATCAATCTAACAATGGCACGTAGAGTGTCCATATAACACGGTCAATCCAAGTTAGAGTCTATTAATAACAGACCTCAAACAAGTAGTAGGGTATATCATTCTATATCACTTTGTCACATGCCAAGTTTGCACGTACATATTCATATCACGTTTAACACATTAAAGTGTCTATCACGATACCCTTACTATCAAATAGAGCCCAATACCTTAGACTCTAAATACGTAGAAGAATAGGTCACATCATACCTAGTCACAGTCATATCTCACGTATATGTATCGTTAATAATCGAATACATTTTCTAACACATATTGTGTTCTGTAGTTATTCTCATTAAGAATAAATCATAGTATTCACGATTATATGAATTACCTTCATATTACACTAGTCCCTATTTTCTTTAGGAACCCATTTCAAGACAAGATATCTTCTTTATTCTTTATATACTTTATTGAGTATATACACGATTAAAACCAATCACTAGCACTTTAGTGCTTATTCATAGCACTTCCAATATACACGTATCAAATTCAAATGTGTAGTAGAGTTAATTATTCTCTATCTAGTTTCATATCCCAACTCTTTTGGTTATTCATACCATGTATCAAGTAATCAAGAAGTAACATTCTATCAAGTAACTATATGCAAGATTTGCATATACACATCAAGGATCTTTCAAGTTTATTACCATACACATATATTGGTGTCAAGGCACGTACAAGATTTTATAATCTTATATTCAAGTCTTAATCCAATTATTTGGATGTTCAAGTCATGTACAAGATTTTATTGTCCTATACTTCAAGTTATTGTCTCAACTTAAGACATTCAAGACATTCAGGACATTCAAGACATTCAAGACATTCAGGACATTCAAGACATTCAAGACATGTACAAGATTTTATCATCTTATATCCAAGTTCTCAATCCATTTCTTTGGATGGTTAAACATGTACAAGAGTTAATTATCTTATACTTCAAGTTCAAGCTAGGAAGATGAATTCTACATCTTTCACGTATTATTTTCCAATCATTTTCTTAGGACATTCAAGCTCAAGACATTAGTTGGTGCCCCTAAGGTACACAAACATTAACTTCAAGACACATAAAAGAGTTACTACTCTTATACTCAAGTTATCATTTAATTCTGATTCAAGTTCACATTTCATTTGATCACAAAGGGACTATTTTTCAGTACTAGAGTATTCTACAGCACTCATCTAGGCTATCTAGGGTAGTACCCTAAACCTAGACCAAGAATACTTCGAATTCAAATTAAGTAAATGAGCTATACAACTCATACTTACAAGTTCATAATCCCCTACATAGGATATTCAAGACACAAAGAAGAGTTCTTCCTTTTATACTCAAGTTCTCATTTTAATTTAATGAGTAATCATGTTCAAGACTCACTTCTGATACCCCTAAGGTATCACAACACTTGCTAGGACATCTTATCTTAAGGCTATATGCCTTAGGAGGGATAAGCTTTCAATTTAATTTAGATGTAAAACACTTTAGTTGGAACAGGGACCGGGCGGGCGCTCAAGGAGGACCAGGCGGGCGCTCATCCAAGGCTTTTTAAAACCAAAACTTCTGGCCAAATGGGCGGCCGCTTGGTCACTAAGTGGGCGAGCGCCTGGTCAAAATTTCCAGCAAACTCAATTTCTTTCCCAGGCTTAGAATTCTCCGTCCCCAAACGTAGGAGTATACTTTTACTTACAATCTAACATTACCCAGGACATATAATAAGCCTAAATCACTTATTTCAATTATACTTGCTTATTTCAACAGAGACTTTTATACTTATAAATTCTCCGTCCCAAGTATAGGAGTATAAACCCACTAACACTTTCTAACATTCAAGAGTGCATTTTAACATGCTCAGAACACTTCTATAGGGACACTTAATTAATTTATCACCGTCCCACAAATAATAGAATAATTCTCTTTTATTCCATTTAAATATTTCACCGTCCCAAAAATATAAGTACAATTTTATAATATACTAATATACCCATTTAGGGATACTTCCATTCGTTTCCCCGTACCACAAATAATGGTACAATTTTTCTAATAATATTTAAATCAAGTTACTATTTTACCGTCTCACGAATAGGAGTATAGTTTTCTTATTAACTTGCAAACCCATTTAGCATCTCTCTGTACCAAGAAATACTCCCTTCGTCCCAATTTAACAAGTATCACAAAAATTGCCCAAAACACAATTTTAACCAGAACAAGTATCGGGAATAACATATATGCATGTTATTACAAGTAAAGGGGAGTCAATAACTTACCTAGTCCGAAATCAAGTTGACCCAAATTAATTTCTGTTCGGCAGGAAACGCTCTATTCAGCGCCACGAATATTATCCGGGACCAGAATCACGAACAAATGAACAATTAATCGCGAGGAGTCGAGAATAGGGTAAACCCTAACTTTTCTTTTACGAGACAGAGAATGATCGAGAGAAATGGAGAAGAATCATTTCTCTGAGAAGGCAACCCACCCTTTATACTAAACAAGTTTCGAAAATTGCAACTAGGCCCCTCAAGTTTCACTTTTTATAAAAAGGCCCCTAAACTTTCAACTTTGACATTAAACCACCTTAATTTTTTAAAGCAGTTAATAAATTAACTCAAATAAAATAGCATATAAATATGCTAGTCAAGAATTTAACAAGCAAGTCAAAAATTTAACAAATAAGTCAAATATTTAACGAGATTAAGGATGGGCGTTACAGAATGAGTGGGAGAAATAGTAAAGATTCTTTGCCATTTTGGACAGTCTCAATTGATGTGAAACAGACAAAAAAAAGAAGAAATAAGTATCAATTCACATGAAACGGAGGGAGTACTTCTCAATACTTTATTGAGTATATACACGATTAAAACCAATCACTAGCACTTTAGTGCTTATTCATAGCACTTCCAATATACACGTATCAAATTCAAATGTGTAGTAGAGTTAATTATTCTCTATCTAGTTTCATATCCCAACTCTTTTGGTTATTCATACCATGTATCAAGTAATCAAGAAGTAACATTCTATCAAGTAACTATATGCAAGATTTGCATATACACATCAAGGATCTTTCAAGTTTATTACCATACACATATATTGGTGTCAAGGCACGTACAAGATTTTATAATCTTATATTCAAGTCTTAATCCAATTATTTGGATGTTCAAGTCATGTACAAGATTTTATTGTCCTATACTTCAAGTTATTGTCTCAACTTAAGACATTCAAGACATTCAGGACATTCAAGACATTCAAGACATTCAGGACATTCAAGACATTCAAGACATGTACAAGATTTTATCATCTTATATCCAAGTTCTCAATCCATTTCTTTGGATGGTTAAACATGTACAAGAGTTAATTATCTTATACTTCAAGTTCAAGCTAGGAAGATGAATTCTACATCTTTCACGTATTATTTTCCAATCATTTTCTTAGGACATTCAAGCTCAAGACATTAGTTGGTGCCCCTAAGGTACACAAACATTAACTTCAAGACACATAAAAGAGTTACTACTCTTATACTCAAGTTATCATTTAATTCTGATTCAAGTTCACATTTCATTTGATCACAAAGGGACTATTTTTCAGTACTAGAGTATTCTACAGCACTCATCTAGGCTATCTAGGGTAGTACCCTAAACCTAGACCAAGAATACTTCGAATTCAAATTAAGTAAATGAGCTATACAACTCATACTTACAAGTTCATAATCCCCTACATAGGATATTCAAGACACAAAGAAGAGTTCTTCCTTTTATACTCAAGTTCTCATTTTAATTTAATGAGTAATCATGTTCAAGACTCACTTCTGATACCCCTAAGGTATCACAACACTTGCTAGGACATCTTATCTTAAGGCTATATGCCTTAGGAGGGATAAGCTTTCAATTTAATTTAGATGTAAAACACTTTAGTTGGAACAGGGACCGGGCGGGCGCTCAAGGAGGACCAGGCGGGCGCTCATCCAAGGCTTTTTAAAACCAAAACTTCTGGCCAAATGGGCGGCCGCTTGGTCACTAAGTGGGCGAGCGCCTGGTCAAAATTTCCAGCAAACTCAATTTCTTTCCCAGGCTTAGAATTCTCCGTCCCCAAACGTAGGAGTATACTTTTACTTACAATCTAACATTACCCAGGACATATAATAAGCCTAAATCACTTATTTCAATTATACTTGCTTATTTCAACAGAGACTTTTATACTTATAAATTCTCCGTCCCAAGTATAGGAGTATAAACCCACTAACACTTTCTAACATTCAAGAGTGCATTTTAACATGCTCAGAACACTTCTATAGGGACACTTAATTAATTTATCACCGTCCCACAAATAATAGAATAATTCTCTTTTATTCCATTTAAATATTTCACCGTCCCAAAAATATAAGTACAATTTTATAATATACTAATATACCCATTTAGGGATACTTCCATTCGTTTCCCCGTACCACAAATAATGGTACAATTTTTCTAATAATATTTAAATCAAGTTACTATTTTACCGTCTCACGAATAGGAGTATAGTTTTCTTATTAACTTGCAAACCCATTTAGCATCTCTCTGTACCAAGAAATACTCCCTTCGTCCCAATTTAACAAGTATCACAAAAATTGCCCAAAACACAATTTTAACCAGAACAAGTATCGGGAATAACATATATGCATGTTATTACAAGTAAAGGGGAGTCAATAACTTACCTAGTCCGAAATCAAGTTGACCCAAATTAATTTCTGTTCGGCAGGAAACGCTCTATTCAGCGCCACGAATATTATCCGGGACCAGAATCACGAACAAATGAACAATTAATCGCGAGGAGTCGAGAATAGGGTAAACCCTAACTTTTCTTTTACGAGACAGAGAATGATCGAGAGAAATGGAGAAGAATCATTTCTCTGAGAAGGCAACCCACCCTTTATACTAAACAAGTTTCGAAAATTGCAACTAGGCCCCTCAAGTTTCACTTTTTATAAAAAGGCCCCTAAACTTTCAACTTTGACATTAAACCACCTTAATTTTTTAAAGCAGTTAATAAATTAACTCAAATAAAATAGCATATAAATATGCTAGTCAAGAATTTAACAAGCAAGTCAAAAATTTAACAAATAAGTCAAATATTTAACGAGATTAAGGATGGGCGTTACAGAATGAGTGGGAGAAATAGTAAAGATTCTTTGCCATTTTGGACAGTCTCAATTGATGTGAAACAGACAAAAAAAAGAAGAAATAAGTATCAATTCACATGAAACGGAGGGAGTACTTCTCAATACTTTATTGAGTATATACACGATTAAAACCAATCACTAGCACTTTAGTGCTTATTCATAGCACTTCCAATATACACGTATCAAATTCAAATGTGTAGTAGAGTTAATTATTCTCTATCTAGTTTCATATCCCAACTCTTTTGGTTATTCATACCATGTATCAAGTAATCAAGAAGTAACATTCTATCAAGTAACTATATGCAAGATTTGCATATACACATCAAGGATCTTTCAAGTTTATTACCATACACATATATTGGTGTCAAGGCACGTACAAGATTTTATAATCTTATATTCAAGTCTTAATCCAATTATTTGGATGTTCAAGTCATGTACAAGATTTTATTGTCCTATACTTCAAGTTATTGTCTCAACTTAAGACATTCAAGACATTCAGGACATTCAAGACATTCAAGACATTCAGGACATTCAAGACATTCAAGACATGTACAAGATTTTATCATCTTATATCCAAGTTCTCAATCCATTTCTTTGGATGGTTAAACATGTACAAGAGTTAATTATCTTATACTTCAAGTTCAAGCTAGGAAGATGAATTCTACATCTTTCACGTATTATTTTCCAATCATTTTCTTAGGACATTCAAGCTCAAGACATTAGTTGGTGCCCCTAAGGTACACAAACATTAACTTCAAGACACATAAAAGAGTTACTACTCTTATACTCAAGTTATCATTTAATTCTGATTCAAGTTCACATTTCATTTGATCACAAAGGGACTATTTTTCAGTACTAGAGTATTCTACAGCACTCATCTAGGCTATCTAGGGTAGTACCCTAAACCTAGACCAAGAATACTTCGAATTCAAATTAAGTAAATGAGCTATACAACTCATACTTACAAGTTCATAATCCCCTACATAGGATATTCAAGACACAAAGAAGAGTTCTTCCTTTTATACTCAAGTTCTCATTTTAATTTAATGAGTAATCATGTTCAAGACTCACTTCTGATACCCCTAAGGTATCACAACACTTGCTAGGACATCTTATCTTAAGGCTATATGCCTTAGGAGGGATAAGCTTTCAATTTAATTTAGATGTAAAACACTTTAGTTGGAACAGGGACCGGGCGGGCGCTCAAGGAGGACCAGGCGGGCGCTCATCCAAGGCTTTTTAAAACCAAAACTTCTGGCCAAATGGGCGGCCGCTTGGTCACTAAGTGGGCGAGCGCCTGGTCAAAATTTCCAGCAAACTCAATTTCTTTCCCAGGCTTAGAATTCTCCGTCCCCAAACGTAGGAGTATACTTTTACTTACAATCTAACATTACCCAGGACATATAATAAGCCTAAATCACTTATTTCAATTATACTTGCTTATTTCAACAGAGACTTTTATACTTATAAATTCTCCGTCCCAAGTATAGGAGTATAAACCCACTAACACTTTCTAACATTCAAGAGTGCATTTTAACATGCTCAGAACACTTCTATAGGGACACTTAATTAATTTATCACCGTCCCACAAATAATAGAATAATTCTCTTTTATTCCATTTAAATATTTCACCGTCCCAAAAATATAAGTACAATTTTATAATATACTAATATACCCATTTAGGGATACTTCCATTCGTTTCCCCGTACCACAAATAATGGTACAATTTTTCTAATAATATTTAAATCAAGTTACTATTTTACCGTCTCACGAATAGGAGTATAGTTTTCTTATTAACTTGCAAACCCATTTAGCATCTCTCTGTACCAAGAAATACTCCCTTCGTCCCAATTTAACAAGTATCACAAAAATTGCCCAAAACACAATTTTAACCAGAACAAGTATCGGGAATAACATATATGCATGTTATTACAAGTAAAGGGGAGTCAATAACTTACCTAGTCCGAAATCAAGTTGACCCAAATTAATTTCTGTTCGGCAGGAAACGCTCTATTCAGCGCCACGAATATTATCCGGGACCAGAATCACGAACAAATGAACAATTAATCGCGAGGAGTCGAGAATAGGGTAAACCCTAACTTTTCTTTTACGAGACAGAGAATGATCGAGAGAAATGGAGAAGAATCATTTCTCTGAGAAGGCAACCCACCCTTTATACTAAACAAGTTTCGAAAATTGCAACTAGGCCCCTCAAGTTTCACTTTTTATAAAAAGGCCCCTAAACTTTCAACTTTGACATTAAACCACCTTAATTTTTTAAAGCAGTTAATAAATTAACTCAAATAAAATAGCATATAAATATGCTAGTCAAGAATTTAACAAGCAAGTCAAAAATTTAACAAATAAGTCAAATATTTAACGAGATTAAGGATGGGCGTTACAGAATGAGTGGGAGAAATAGTAAAGATTCTTTGCCATTTTGGACAGTCTCAATTGATGTGAAACAGACAAAAAAAAGAAGAAATAAGTATCAATTCACATGAAACGGAGGGAGTACTTCTCAATACTTTATTGAGTATATACACGATTAAAACCAATCACTAGCACTTTAGTGCTTATTCATAGCACTTCCAATATACACGTATCAAATTCAAATGTGTAGTAGAGTTAATTATTCTCTATCTAGTTTCATATCCCAACTCTTTTGGTTATTCATACCATGTATCAAGTAATCAAGAAGTAACATTCTATCAAGTAACTATATGCAAGATTTGCATATACACATCAAGGATCTTTCAAGTTTATTACCATACACATATATTGGTGTCAAGGCACGTACAAGATTTTATAATCTTATATTCAAGTCTTAATCCAATTATTTGGATGTTCAAGTCATGTACAAGATTTTATTGTCCTATACTTCAAGTTATTGTCTCAACTTAAGACATTCAAGACATTCAGGACATTCAAGACATTCAAGACATTCAGGACATTCAAGACATTCAAGACATGTACAAGATTTTATCATCTTATATCCAAGTTCTCAATCCATTTCTTTGGATGGTTAAACATGTACAAGAGTTAATTATCTTATACTTCAAGTTCAAGCTAGGAAGATGAATTCTACATCTTTCACGTATTATTTTCCAATCATTTTCTTAGGACATTCAAGCTCAAGACATTAGTTGGTGCCCCTAAGGTACACAAACATTAACTTCAAGACACATAAAAGAGTTACTACTCTTATACTCAAGTTATCATTTAATTCTGATTCAAGTTCACATTTCATTTGATCACAAAGGGACTATTTTTCAGTACTAGAGTATTCTACAGCACTCATCTAGGCTATCTAGGGTAGTACCCTAAACCTAGACCAAGAATACTTCGAATTCAAATTAAGTAAATGAGCTATACAACTCATACTTACAAGTTCATAATCCCCTACATAGGATATTCAAGACACAAAGAAGAGTTCTTCCTTTTATACTCAAGTTCTCATTTTAATTTAATGAGTAATCATGTTCAAGACTCACTTCTGATACCCCTAAGGTATCACAACACTTGCTAGGACATCTTATCTTAAGGCTATATGCCTTAGGAGGGATAAGCTTTCAATTTAATTTAGATGTAAAACACTTTAGTTGGAACAGGGACCGGGCGGGCGCTCAAGGAGGACCAGGCGGGCGCTCATCCAAGGCTTTTTAAAACCAAAACTTCTGGCCAAATGGGCGGCCGCTTGGTCACTAAGTGGGCGAGCGCCTGGTCAAAATTTCCAGCAAACTCAATTTCTTTCCCAGGCTTAGAATTCTCCGTCCCCAAACGTAGGAGTATACTTTTACTTACAATCTAACATTACCCAGGACATATAATAAGCCTAAATCACTTATTTCAATTATACTTGCTTATTTCAACAGAGACTTTTATACTTATAAATTCTCCGTCCCAAGTATAGGAGTATAAACCCACTAACACTTTCTAACATTCAAGAGTGCATTTTAACATGCTCAGAACACTTCTATAGGGACACTTAATTAATTTATCACCGTCCCACAAATAATAGAATAATTCTCTTTTATTCCATTTAAATATTTCACCGTCCCAAAAATATAAGTACAATTTTATAATATACTAATATACCCATTTAGGGATACTTCCATTCGTTTCCCCGTACCACAAATAATGGTACAATTTTTCTAATAATATTTAAATCAAGTTACTATTTTACCGTCTCACGAATAGGAGTATAGTTTTCTTATTAACTTGCAAACCCATTTAGCATCTCTCTGTACCAAGAAATACTCCCTTCGTCCCAATTTAACAAGTATCACAAAAATTGCCCAAAACACAATTTTAACCAGAACAAGTATCGGGAATAACATATATGCATGTTATTACAAGTAAAGGGGAGTCAATAACTTACCTAGTCCGAAATCAAGTTGACCCAAATTAATTTCTGTTCGGCAGGAAACGCTCTATTCAGCGCCACGAATATTATCCGGGACCAGAATCACGAACAAATGAACAATTAATCGCGAGGAGTCGAGAATAGGGTAAACCCTAACTTTTCTTTTACGAGACAGAGAATGATCGAGAGAAATGGAGAAGAATCATTTCTCTGAGAAGGCAACCCACCCTTTATACTAAACAAGTTTCGAAAATTGCAACTAGGCCCCTCAAGTTTCACTTTTATAAAAAGGCCCCTAAACTTTCAACTTTGACATTAAACCACCTTAATTTTTTAAAGCAGTTAATAAATTAACTCAAATAAAATAGCATATAAATATGCTAGTCAAGAATTTAACAAGCAAGTCAAAAATTTAACAAATAAGTCAAATATTTAACGAGATTAAGGATGGGCGTTACAGAATGAGTGGGAGAAATAGTAAAGATTCTTTGCCATTTTGGACAGTCTCAATTGATGTGAAACAGACAAAAAAAAGAAGAAATAAGTATCAATTCACATGAAACGGAGGGAGTACTTCTCAATACTTTTATCACAAAATTAAATTTGAAACGGAGGGAGTACTTCTCAGTACTTTTATCACAAAATTAAATTGGGAAGACCAATACCTTTAACACATCAATCACAACCACAGAAATAAGACTATTTTTATAATATATAAATAGAAACTAACGTAGACATATTAGTCTATAGAATAAACTCACTAAAATATAAGGCTATTCATTTAAAGATAATATTATTTTTTCTCACAAATAAGAACATTTTTAATAATTTTTGGTGAGTGAGTGTGGGGTTAGAGGCCGTCGTGATTTGATTATTCTTAAGTTCAATTATTTGGTGATGCGTACAAATTAAGTTTAGTTATTTGCTGAAAAGTTAATTTGATTTTCTTTGACTTTAAACCAAAACAAATCCGTGAAAATATACCTGTTTGAAAGTGATGCTAAATTGATATTAATAACTTTGCATTGTAGAAATAACTCTCTCTCTCTCTCTCTCTCTCTCTCTCTCTCTCTCTCTCTCTCAAGCAATGTTCGAATTTAATTTTAATAAAAAACATATTTAGACATTCATTTTAAAATAAAAGAAGTACAATATGAAATAACTTGTATCCTCTACTAAAAAGACTTATTTCTTTCACAAATAAAAGTTCAGTATTCATTTTCAAATGTTCTTTTCTAGGATACAAAATGATGGAAACACACCTCTAAATCAATGGAGTTCACAATACTTATTTAGCATTAAATTTAGGGTTAATGACAATTTAAGGCCTGAACTCAAGGGGGGGGGTCGTCTATCAGGGGCCCGTAATTTTTTTCTCGCTAGATCAGGGCTTCAAATGTGAAATTTTCGCTAGTTAAGGGCTTTTTGACGGAAATCGTTAGAAAAATCAGTTAAATCTCACGTGCCTCGCACGTGATCATAAATCTGGATGAAATTGAAATGAAAATTTATCAAAAAGGGTCAAACTATAAATTTTAAAATTTGAAGGGTAAAATCCAAAATAAAACCCTACCCCTCCTCTCCCCCTTTGACGCATCTCTCACTCTCCCTCTCTCATTCCGACGCATCTTCTTCCTCTCCTCTTTCCTGCCCAACGCCATCGACCCTCCTATCCCCACCTCCGGCGAACTTTTCCCACATATCCCCACCTCCGGCGAACTTTTCCCCTCCCCTTACTCCGGCGACTCCTCCTATTCCCCCTTTTCATCCAACTCCGTCCACTGCGCTGGAAAAAACCTCTGATCCACCTCTGTTCTCCAGCTGTCTCCTTCGTCTCCGGCCAACCCTCTCACAGGCGAACCCCTCCTTGTCTGCAAGCACACACACGCAGCCTCACACTTCCTCTGTCTACCTCCCTCTGATCCACCTCTCTCTCTCTCTCTCTCTCTCTCTCTCAAGATTCAGATTTAGATCTATATCTAGATTTGGATCGGTGCATCTCTGTGTTTGATTTTGTTAGGTTGATTTCTCTGTTAATTTTCGGTGGTGGTTGTGGTGGTTACAACAGGTGGATGGTGGCGGCCGGTGGTAGCTATGGTGGTTCTAAGTGGTGGAGGTGTTGGATGGTGGTGAACGGTGGTGGCTATGGTGGTTTAAAGTGGAGTACGGGTGGGTGTTCATGGAAGATGATGAGAAGGGAAATGTTTTAATAATTTTTGTTAATAATTATTTTTATTTGATAAACATGGTAAGTTTTTTTTTTTTTTTTTTCCATAAAGATGAAATTTGATGGGAATGTTTTTTTTTTTTTGTAAATTGTGATAATTACTTTATGTTGTTTTAAATTTGGTGAATGTAAAAAGTAATTTATTATGTTCATAGAATAAAATTTAAATATATTTATAATTTTCTTTATTTTAAGTTATTATTTAGAAAATAATCTAAATCCTGTTATATTTAAAATAGCTATTAAATTAATTTGTTTAATAATTTTGATTTTTTTAATAAATTATTTTATATATGATTATTAGTTATTTTATTATATACTTGATTATTTAGAAAAAGGATTATTTTTTAGAAAAAATATTTTTTCATATTTAAACCTTTTGAGTTTCAAAAATTTCACTAAAGCCCTTACTAACTAATATCATTACAAATCCATCCATTTAGTCGATCACGTGCCATGCGCATGGCACTTAACTGACTTTTCTAACGATTTCCGTCAAAAAGCCATTAACTGGCGAAAATTTCACATTTGAAGCCCTGATCTAGCGAGAAAAAAAACTTCTGGCCCCTGATAGACGACCCCCCCCCTGAGTTCAGTCCCTAAATTGTCATTAACCCTTAAATTTAATGCCAAAACTAATACGACTCTTATTTGGTGTTGCTATTAACACACATACGCCCATATTGGAGTATAAAGTAGCAGGGCAGTCTCAATAAATATAAGGACCCTGTACTAAATGTGAAAATTAGGGCCCTTAGTTATTACAAAATCTACACAATAAAATGATTGCAATAATGTTGAAATAAATAAAAAATAATTTATTAATATTCAAATGTTATTAAAAAAAAAAAAAACTTTCTAATCATGGTTTTGAAAAGAAAAAAGAAAAAAGAATGAAAGCCTAAACTAGAAAAGAAGGGGATAGAAGCCCAAAAATAAAAATGAGTGAAAAGTCTAAGTAGGAAAAAAGAAGCCTAAAAGAGAGAAAATACAAGAAGGAAAAAGGAAAAGATACAATACAATTATACAACACTGTACCTAGGAATCAAACTCGGATATGCCAGGGTACATAATGCAGCGACTTGCCATCCACACACCCTAACTTGAATGTACATGTTCTGTCTCTAATACATACTCCATCTGTCCCGCTCGAATTAGGATTTTTAGTCAAGTAATTTTTACTTTGACCAATAATTTGAAGAAAAATAATAATGCTAATAAAAATTTAAAAATTGTTATTGTATCACGATGAATAATGAATTAAATAATTATTTTTAGATTTCATTAGATAATTATTTTTCCTCAAATTGTTGGTCAAAAGTATAAATTACTTGACCAAGAATCATAATTCGAGCGGGACGGAGGGAGTATATACACTAAATCTAAAATTTGGGGCGGCCCCCAATTTTTTTAACCTCTGTGCAATTAGGATGGTTGTACATGCTCAAAACCGAGCTTGTACATAGTACCATACGAGTATTTTAAAATATGAATACAATGAATACAAGTTCACTTATAAAACCTACAAGTTCTCTATGTCTACGTGAATTTTTTCTCAAATAATTCCTTTATTTTTAAGTATTTACCAAAGTACCACCTTTTTCAAAGTATGTACTAAAATGACAAACTTTGAGGTAATTCGCTTCTAGGAAAGCGAATTATTGTAATTCGCTAATGCCAAAAGCGAATTACCTTTGACCTAATTAGCCCCGCTTTGCATTACGGGTTAATTAACCCTTAAGTACTCCGCTTCCAGTAATAGCGAATTGTTGTAATTTGCTTCTGTAGGTAGCGAATTCTTTTAAACCAACACAATAAGATAAGGTTTCAGTATGTGCACTCATTATATCTCCTTCTTGTCTGAAAATAGAGAGAGAAAGAAGAAGGGACGCAAAGAGGAGAGGATTTTTCAAATCCATTTTCTTGAAATACTCAGATCAAGCAAAAGCTACACCATGATCTCTATCTATATGTCATTTTTTGTGTTTGATGTGATTTATTTTAGATTTTTGAGTGAATTTGTAGAGAGAAATGATAAATTTAAGATTTTGACTGTTATTATCATTTTTTAGGGTATCGATGAGTGGGTTACCGCTTATTTTCATGTGTTACTGGGGAGGGGATTATGAAGATCCATTTAATGGTCCACTTTTTGAAAAAGGACCGAAATTTGCTCTAAGAGCGATACATAAATGGACTTACACTGAGTTGATTGATCAGTTGTATAAACATATTGGGGTAGATCGAACAAGATTTCAGCTGGAAGTTATTTGTAGATTTACTCATTCCTTTGACCATGGAATTGCAAATTACTTTCCATTTCATATCCAAGACGATAATGGTATGGCGTTAATGTTTGATGTTAATGCTCAATTTGGTGGATTGAGTAACTTGCAGTTGTATATTATCATGAAGGCTATTGAAGTGTTTGATATCCGTGGGGGTGGGACTGATATTGGTTATAATCATGAGATGAATGAACTTTACGCAGAGGCAGAGACACTTTATGTGAATTCGCAAAGTTACAACCGAGAGCCTGGCGAGGGTCCAAGTACAGAGACATTCTATGAGAATTCGCCCAGTTACAACCAAGCGGCTGCAATGGCTCCAATTAACCAGAGATCGCGTCGTAGACTAGAGGTGTGCACGGGTCGGTTTGGTTCGGTTTTAGGCCAAAACCGACACCAAACCAATAGTTATCGGTTTAAGTAATTCAAAACCATTAAGCTTCGGTTTCTTAATGGTTCGGTTTGTTCGGTTTCGGTGATATCGGTTTGGTTCGGTGTCAAACCAATCAATTGGACTGTTGGATTGTGGGTTTGTTGGGCCGCCTTAATGGGCTGCATTAAATGAGACCCAATTTGCACATAATAAAATAATAAGGTCAAATAAAGCACATTTTCGGGTTGAAGTATGAATTGGGCCAATGGGCCATACTACTTGAGCCAAAAACTACAAATTAAAGTTTACAATTATTAATTCAAATAATAAGCTAGGAATAAAACGACACAGTTTTAGGTTATCGGTTCGGTTTCTTATCGGTTCTAACAAGCTGGAAACCTAAACCGAACCACTAATTTCGGTTTTCTTCTAATTTTTAGAAACCGGTCCTAACCAATAGCTTATTGGACCGGTTTTTCAGTCCGATTTTTTCGGTTTTATTGGTTTTTTCGGTTTTTTTGCTCACCCCTATCGTAGACGAGTGCCACGTGAGGATGTTCCGGTTGATGATGATGTTTCAGATGAAGATGATGAAGACTATGATGCACAAATAGATAGTTTGTTGTTTCCTGATGATGATGAGGATGGATATGAAGAAAACAGCACCGGTAGTGAGATTAGCGAGAGTGACGATGGGTCGAATGATGTGGTTGAATCAGATTTGGTAGCTTATGAAAGGAGAGAGAATCGAATTCATGAGAGAGCAAACTATCCTCTTTATCGTGATATTGGAGAAGAGTTGATGTGATTGCTGTTAATATGACACGCCCCAAGTCTCGGGATTCCCTAATAGAACCTCGAACCTGGTGCGCGTAACTAACAAGAATCAAGAAACTAACGGGAAACAGGAACAATACCTGTTAAAAACAAAACTGACATGATATATATACTCAAGAGTAGGGAGCTAAGATAGCTCACACCAGTTCTAGACCAAGAAATTAAAACCAAACAAGGTTACATACAGCGGAAGACATGCCTAGCAATAAGCTGCATCAAGAACTGTCTAGGGACAACAAATACTACCACAATACAAGCCCAGAGTTTAATTAACTCATACAAGATCGTCCTTACCAAAATATAAAAGGACATTAACTTCGAACAAGAATATCCTGCTGAGTAAATTCCCAGCTAAGTCGAGCCTCACTGCGTACTATCCCCTGCTTTTCCTGGGGGGGGAAACAATTAAACAAATAAAGGGTGAGATAATCTCAGTAAGCTATTAACATGCAATTATATGTCATGTTATCATGCAATACAAGTAGATACTCAACTAAACATATATCAAGTATCATCAAGTAACAAGTATAGGAGAGGCTAAGCCAACTCAACAAGTAATCAAGCTCGAGAAATGATCAGGTAACAAGTAGTCAAGTATGGCGAGAGGCTAGACCAGCTCACAAGATTGCACATAGGCCTATCACGCATTGTACCTGAATCCTTCCTTATTTCTCCAAGAATACCATTTGTTGTCGATGCTTTTCTAGCTGAGGACAACCAAGAACAGGAACAAGAACTGCTGTGCAGTATATAAGAAGACCTGGTAACCAGTGTCATCCACAAGATACAAAATCCACGTGGTGAACAAGACGGGAGTTAGCATTCACTTAGGTCAGGCTTATTGCTCCCAACCAAGGAAGCTATGCCCTTACTATGGCGGTAGTAAGGGGTCCGGGCGGAATACATTGGGACCCGATTGTCACTTAAACCCCAGCTCTCGCGACAAGCGTGAACCTATATATTTTCGAACAAACAAGCAAGGAGAACCAGCTGGACTCACCAAGAAGAATGCACAAGTAGATATTTACTTGAACTACGGGAATAGAACTAAGTCCCATAAATAGTGGACCAGTCTTTATGCACCATGTAATCATGTATCATGTGCTCACGAGAATATGCACCATGTAGTTATGTATCATGTGCTCACGAGAAATATGCACCATGTAACTATGTATCATGTGCTCACGAGAATATGCACCATGTAAACTATGTATCATGTGCTCACGAGAATATAAGTACACGTACTCAATTATTGCGAATACCAATCAAGTTTAACTATGGCACATAAGTGTCCATGTAACACGATCAATCCAAGTAAGAGTCCATTTATACAGGACTTCAGTCAAGTAGTAGGGTATATCATTTTGTCACATGCCAAGTTTGCACGTACATATTCATATCACGTTTAACACATTAAAGTGTCTATCACTATACCCTTACTATCAAATAGAGCCCAATACCTTAGACTATAAACACGTAGTAGAATAGGTCACATCATACCTAATCACAGTCATATCTCACGTATATGTTTCGTTAATAATCGAATACATTTCCTAACACATATTGTGTTTTATAACCATCTTTAATTTAAATCGTAAGATTCACGATTATATGAATTATCTTCATATTACACTAGTCCTTATTTTCTTTAGGAACCATTTCAAGACAAGATATCTTCTTTATATTTTATATACTTCATTGAGTATATACACGATTAGAAACTAAATCATTTACACTTTAGTGCTTATTTATAGCACTTCCAATATCCACGTATCAAGTTCAAGTATGTAGTAGAGTTAATCATTCTCTATCTAGTTCCATAACCCAATTCTTTGGTTATATCATACCATGTACCAATCAATCAAGAAGCCACATTCTATCAAGTAAATATATGCAAGATTTGCATATACACATCAAGACTCTTTCAAGTTTATTACCATACACCTATATTGGTGTCAAGGCACGTACAAGATTTTATAATCTTATATTCAAGTCTTAATCCAATTATTTGGATGTTCAGTCATGTACGAGATTTTATTGTCTTATACTTCAAGTTACTGTTTATCTTAAGACATTCAAGACATTCAGGACATTCAATACATATACAAATCTTATCATCTTATATCCAAGTTCTCAATCCATTTCTTTGGATGATTAAACATGTACAAGAGTTAATTATCTTATACTTCAAGTTCAAGCTAGGAAGATGAATTATACATCTTTCACGAATTATTTTCAAATCCTTTTCTTAGGACATTCAAGCTCTAGACATTAGTTGGTGTCCCTAAGGTACACAAACATTGACTTCAAGACACATAAAAGAGTTATTACTCTTATATTCAAGTCATCATTTAATTATGATTCAAGTCCACATTTCATTTGTTCACAAATGGACTATTTTTCAGTACTAGAGTGTTCTACAACACTCATCTAGGCCATCTAGGGTAGTACCCTAAACCTAGACCAAGAATACTTCGAGTTCAAATTAAGTCAATGAGCTATACAACTCATACTTATAAATTCATAATCCCCTACATAGGGTATTCAATCTCAAGTCATTGTTTTAATGCACCTAAGGTGCACAAACCTTGATTTCAAGACACAATAAAGAATTCTTATTCTTATACTTAATCAATTCAATGTCTCAAAACACCTATCTAGGTGCCCTAGACAAACACCCAAAATCTCATTAGGTAATTAGAGTGTGCTTTGAATAGCTCTCTATGTCTATCTTATTCAGCTTCTTTCGGATCTTGATTTCGACTCTCCTATAGAAAGTTATGGAGGAAACAATTCAAGAAAACAAATCAGAATTTTCACTTGGCACGACCGTGCTCTAGAAATTGGCACGACCGACTAACACTGCCTAACACTGCCGAGGGATTTTCACACAAAATTCATTTTCGGCACGACCGTGCCCAATAAAGGCGCACGACCGTGCTATCAAGGTCGAGATGTTTTTACACAAACTTCATTTTTTGGCACGACCGTACCCATAAAAGGCGCACGACCGTGCTAACACTGTCGAGGAAATTGGCCTAAAGGTGATTATTTTGGCACGACCGTGCCAAATAAAGGCGCACGACCGTGCGGTACAAATTTTGGCTATTTTCCCCTGAATTCAAGTTTCATTAATTCTCCGTCTCACACGTAGGAGTAACATTTAACTAACACTCCTAACATTCTCAGGAGTATACTAACAAGTTTAGAACTCCTATTTCAAGCCAATTCATTTCTTTTACCGTCCCATAAATAATAGGACAATTTCCTTTTATTCCACTAAATATTTCACCGTCCCAAAAGTATAAGTACAATTTTATATTATACTAATATACCCATTAGAGATACTTCCATTCATTTCCCCGTACCACAAATAATGATACGATTTTTCTAATAATATTTAAAGGTTTTTTTTTTTGTGTGTTCTTGATCAATATTTGCCTTCCTTTTAGTTTTAGCACAAAAAATGAAATGTGTGGTTAATATTAAACTTTGTATTAAATAATAATTGAATATAAAACCTTGATTAGATAATTAAATTATTGTTTAAAAAATATTGAATTATGGCCTTGCAGTCTTTGGAAATATGATTAGAATTGATCTTTCAAGCAGTGTTCTAAAAATCGGGCTAGGCGGCCGTCTAGGCGCTAGGCGGACCCCTTCCGCCGCGATTTCCTTCATGTCGGCCATGTTAGGCGTCAGGCGGGCAAGGCGGCGACTAGGCGGGCTCGGCGGTCAAAGCGGGTTCGTCGGGATAGGGTTATCTAAGGAGTCCGACGTCCTCTGTTTTCGCGATTTGGCCGTCCGACGTTATGTCTTAAAAATATGTTTTTTATAAAAAAATCAAACCATATCTTGACCTATCTAGTTTGATTCGTCTCGTCGAGACGAACACGACAGTATTTTTATTTTATTTTTCCGAGTTATAAATCTCAAGATATAACATTTTAAAGTTATTTGGAGTTTTATTTTTTAAAGAATTCCACGTGTCATGCTTACATTTATGGTGTATAGAAAGATTTTAAAACCAATAATTAAATGCTGCCATTACACTAGAAACAAGAAAAAGATTGTGTAAATAGAAAAAAAGTTGTGTAAATAGAAATTCCCCTCCTAAAATTCCCTCCCTAGATATTTAGGAATCTACATGTGTCACACATATATTGGTGGTGTATAGAATATTTCTATACACCAAGTGTAAATGTACACACTACCAATAAAGTTACTCAACATATCCAATGTAAATATTATTTCTGGTTTTAGTGTCAATTAAATTAAAGTTTGGTGAATGATTTTTGCCAATTTAATAATCCAAATTAAAATTTGAGTTTTAAATTGATAGTACTTCAAATAATGTATTACTAATAATTTTAAATTTTTACCGAAATTTGATGTAGTTACCACCAATATTAAAGTGAAACAAACTAAATTATTTAGTGTTATTTTCTATTTCACCCCATTTATTTTTAATGATGAATTGAACCTTTGACTATTTCGTATACGAGAAAATGATTTTTGTCGTGTAAGCTAAAATCATTCGCGTCACTCGAGATGCTGAGTTATTCGTCCTTGGTTTGTCTTACTTGTTAGTTACTCTATGCGTTATTAAATGAATGGCTATTTTTGAAAAAAAAAAATGTTTCAAAATAAATGACTTAGAAATAATTTTGTTCCTAATTGTTTTTGTATCATATTTTTTCACTAGTCACTTTATACTTACAAAATTAAATTTTTGGAAAGAGGATTACATAATTGTATATGAATCTTTGACTCTAAACTGTATGAAATGTAGAGGTTTATAGATGTCCCTTAAAATAAAATTTAAATATTCATTTAGGGACAGAGGAATTAATAAGTCTTATTTTTGTGTTGTCATTTTAAAATTTTAATAATTATATACTGTATCAAACACTTTGAGCGCAGTGTATCGTGAATCCCCAATAATATATTCGCAATATCACGATATATTACGGGTCCACAATCAATAAAATATCTCTACCTTAATTCTTTTGTATCCATCGGTAGAGCAATACCGTGACAATTATGTCAAATGTTGTCTGTCGGTAGAGCAATATTGTGACAAGTATGTCAAATTACTTTCAGCAAAAGTTACATCAAGTTGTTAGCTGGCTTGCATGTTAAACGACTTTCGTACACAAACCATTGAATTGGACATTAGTTTAAAGCATTGCAACTTATCACGATTTTGTCGAGTCTACTATAGTATAATTTGAAACACTATTTATAAATTAGTGGATAAAGGTAAATTTCTAGCTTCGACTCTGATTAATCACTACCAGCGGATTGAGCCAATACTTACATTGATTGGATCGGAGCGTGGACGCAAATGCATACACATTTGTAAAATATGTACTCCCTCCGTCTCAAAATGATATTCATATTTTTTTTCCGTTGTTATTGCGAAAAAATTTTGAGTAATAATTTTAGGTTGATTTAATTGTGCTGATGAAAATCTAAAACGTGTTATTGATACATCATCAGCAATACTATCAATACAATGTTTTAGATTTTTATTACGACAAGTATATCAACCTAAAATTATTGCTCAAAAATCCTTCGCAATAACAGTGAAAAAAAATATGATGATCGTTTATTGGGACGGAGAGAGTATAAAAAATGTATGCATCGGGATAGTGTACAACCTCCAATACCACGTGCCACATTCAATTTCAGGTCCGATTGGACGCCTATTTTGAAAAGTCTAAACCCATTCTTAATGCCACACCACACTTTATCTATCTATAAATATGAATCCTCCCCAAACACATTCTTATCCATTCAAAAACCAGTTCTATCCTTTTCCAATGGCTTCCTCTCACATTCGTATCAATTTCACCTTTCTCCTCCTTTCCGCCCTTTTCCTAGCCGTCCGATCCCTCATTCCGGCCAATCGAACCTTCACCCTTGTCAATGAAGGCGATTTCAGCGACTACATCGTCGAGTACGACGCTAACTACCGTCCCATCTCCGGCCAAACAAACGCTTACCAACTCTTCAACTATCCTTTCTACATTTCCTTTTACAACACCACCCCAAATAACTACATTTTCGCCATCCGGGCTGGTCTACCCCGCGATGAAGATCTCATGCGCTGGGTTTGGGACGCGAACCGGAACAACCCGGTTGGCGAAAATGCAACCCTCAGCTTCGGCCGGGACGGGAATTTAGTCCTGGCCGAAGCTGATGGGCGGGTTAAGTGGCAAACCAACACCGCCAACAAAGGTGTTGACGGGATAAGGTTGTTACCTAACGGTAACCTTGTTCTGTATGATAAAAGGGGACGGTATGTGTGGCAAAGTTTTGATTATCCAAGTGACACTTTATTGGTTGGTATGTCGCTAAATGTGAATGGGCATAACAATAAGCTTGTTAGCCGTACTTCTGATGCGAATCCCTCCGATGGACCTTATAGCTTGGTTCTTGAACGGTCCGGTGCTTTGAACATGTATTTCAACACCTCCGGTGAGTGTCTAACTTTTAACTCTTTATCAATGCATGCTTTATTAATCCCTGTCTCATACTAAGTTTTTTACTTTTCTTTTTGGTTTGTCATAGATTAAAGTTATTAATTGTCTTTATTACTTAAAATGGGCCATAATTACAATATTTACTTTTTTTTTAATCTCAATGTAAAGTCAAATTAAAAATTTTAGTCCGGGAGTAAGGAAAGTCAAATTAAAAACTTCAGTTCGGGACGGAGGGAAGTACATAATACTAGTACATGAAAGAAAAAAGAGCTACTGGGTAGCTCCGGCGGTTATTCCGGCGGACTAGCACTTTACATGTGGTACTTGATTAATTAGTATACTCCCTCCGTCTCATTTTAATCTAAAAAATTGAATTTCAGTGGTTTCTCTTTAATTTATAAAATTTAAAAAAAGGAAACTTTTCAATTTACAAAATTTTAAAAAAGGAAACTTTTTAATACTTTTAAAATTATAGGACTCAATTGTTATACTCACAAGTCACAACTACTACTTCTTACTATATCCTTCCCATTTTCTCTTTCCTATCCAACTATCTACACTCATAACACATAACATTTTCAATTATTACTTTAATTCTTGTGCGGAGGCTCATCTTTTTACTTCTCATAACCTACGTAGTCTCAATTTAGTTATAGTGATGGATAAGTTTTGATAATAAAGATTGAAAAATAATACTCCCATTATCTCATAAAGTTAGTCTCTCTTTTTTTATAGTTACTACGAATGATCTTTGAGCAATATTTAAGTTACTTTTAGTTTTATAAATGAGATTTTTTTTTTATCAATTTATAACTGAGAATTTAAAAATTGGCATTAATAGTATTTATCATGGTGTATCAATAACAAATTAAAAAATTCACTGTGATAATTAAAAGTAGGCTAAATTTTTGCTCAAAAATTATTCGTATTAATAATAAAAAAAGAGTGACTAACTTTTCGGGAGGGAGAGTATTTTCCATTGGAGTCCAAATCCTCTGTACAACTTTGTGTGCCACTTCATGTGCCACAAGTGAGCTAATGGCTCATAATTGTTAAAAGTGGTATTATTATAATATTATGTAAACATATGAACGATTAGATTAGAAGTGGTAAATGGAGCGACACATAAAGTGGTACAAGATCTCGACTCTTTTCATTGGCTTCTCAATAATTATATAAATATAAATGAGGCCAAAATTTGATATCTCGGGTCACCATCCTCGGGGGTCCAAGACTGAAGACTGTGTCATTGAATATGCAGTTGTCCTAATTTGGACCATTCATTTTCAATCAGGAATATTTTTCATTTATATTCTCCCTATATTAGGGGCAATCGCCTTAAAAAATTAATTTGGATAATTAAATTTGGGACTCCATGTGCTGGAGACGGAGCCACTTGGTTTGTAGATTGACTTTTCCGTAAAGACAAATTTCAAATTTGGATAATTAAATTTGATTTTAATACTCATTGTGTTTCAATTTAAACAACACAATTTGATTTTGACACATAAACTAAGAAAGAAAACTGTTAGTGAGAAAGTGGTTTTCATTAAATTTAAAAATAAATTATAATTTTTTAGTTTTGAAAAGTGTATATTTATTCCGCCTCATTTGAAATAGCAAAAAAATGACATGCACGGAAATTGAAATATAATATTAAAATATTGTGAGTGTATTTAGTGAAGAAGTACTCCCTCTGTTCCACTCGAATTATGACAAATTTCCATTTTGGGTGTCCTATTCGAATTAGGACAACCCAAAAATAGAAGTGTTTTATTTAATGGGACCCACATTCACACTCACAACAATTTTTCACGCATTATTCTCTACCCCCCACTTTCTCTCTCCTACTTTACTTTTCATACTCACAACACATACTCCACTAACATTTTTTCCTTAATCCCCGTGCCCAAACCAAAAATTCTAATTCGGTTGAGACGGAGGGGGTATTTATTATTGGGAAAAAAATAATTGAAATATTAAAATGACAAACTTAGCAATTTAGTTATTCTAATGAAAAACTTGTTTTACAATAAAAAAAGATGAAAATACTAGTTTTCTGTAAGTGTCGGTTTTATGAAAAACTTCTTTGAAAACACGTTTAGTAAAGCATGCGTAAAAAAAACAAGTTTTTTACCAGATTTAAAAATAATGCGGAAAAAGTATTTATTAATGGGAGATTCATTATGTATGGTTTCAATGGAGTATATTTTCTCCCATAATATATGTACTCTATTTAAGCCAACTTAATTTAACTCCTATTTGCTTGGCGTACATGCAGGTAAACGCTTTTTATACGGTGGGTGGACAAATTCAAACTTCGGAAGTAAAGTAACCTTCGCCACTGTCCAGCTGGAGAGTTCCCGTTACCCAAACAGCACCGCCTTCGAGGTAGGCCTAGATAGCGAACCCTACCAATCACCGCCGCCACCACCGAGCCGCCGCCGCCTCCTCCAATCCCGCCCAAGCACCACCGGCAACCTACTCAACCCCTAGTCAAACTCAATTACAACGCCACCATCTCTTTCCTAAGACTAGGCTCCGACGGAAACCTAAAAATCTTCACATTCTTTATCCCCGTCGATTACATAAAATGGGAAGAAACCTACAAATTCTTCGGCGACGATGTCAGGGAATGCGGATTGCCGTCAAGATGCGGTACATTTGGGTACTGTACACAACGAATGTGCGTCGGGTGTCCTAGTCCGAAAGGGGTTTTGGGGTGGGACGAGAGCTGTGCGCCGCCCAAATTGCCGCCGTGCAAGGCCGGAGCTCCGGCGAGGTACTATAAAGTTGTGGGGGCGGAGCATTTTTCGAGCCCGTATGATGACGGGGAGGGTCCGATTAAAGTGGAAGAGTGTCAAAAAAGATGTGACAAAGATTGCAAGTGTGTTGGGTTTATATACAAGGAAGATACTTCACATTGCTTGCGGGTCCCATTTCTTGGAACTCTTATTAAGCTTACTGCCAACACTTCTGTTGCCTACGTTAAGTATTGAAATTGGACACCGGTACGTAAAGTGAAAATTTATAGTGAAAAGTTGTAGTGAAACCCCTTAATTCGTTAAATAAGCTTTTATCAATGAGACTCACAAAAATTTATTTTAACGGATTATAGTGTTTCACTATAAATTTTCACTATGAATTTTTTTTTATATGTACCATTTAGGGGTCCAATACTAGTGACAAATGAATATTCGAGAACATGCTTGTTACATGTGACCTTCTATCTTAATTATCAGGAGGACTGTCGGTGTGATTAATGTGTCTTTTGGATTGATATTTGGACAAACAGGAAACTCTTGTACTAAATAAAAAGTTTCGTTTGTTGTTAATGTTTGCATGAATAAGATGCTAAGATAGTGAGTGGAAATTGATGTGTGTTGATGTATACTAGTAACCGGTTATTCCTTGTGTTTGGTTTGTTATGTATTCCCTCCGTCTCTGTTTAAAGTTTTTAGTTTGACTTTACACGTTATTAAGGAACTAAAGTAAATTTGAATCAAGAATAGTAATGTGTAGGTGATATAATTGTACATGCATAAAACAAGTGAGTGAAAAGTAGATGGGTAAGTAATGAGCTTTTTTGTAATTTATGAACATTATGAGAAAAAGGATGTCCAAAACACTATTTATCTTTTGCTATTTAACGAATAAATCAACAAAAAACCTTAAATTGGGATGTACCAAAATAAATAAATAATAACATTAAATTGAGACGGGGAGAGTACTTCAATAAACATATGGGCTCCCCTTCACAAAAAAAATCAATACTACCTCCGTCCCAGTACAAGGTTCTTAGTTTGACTTTTCAAGGAGATTAAGAAAAAGTAAATGTTGTTAGTATGAAAAAGTAAGTAAGAGAAAGTATGAGAGATAAAGTGGGTAGGGAGTTTTTGTTGTGAGAATAACAAGTGGGTCCCATTGTCTATTTTAGGTAATAAAGCAACTAAAAACTTTGTGCTGGGACAAACTAAAAAGGAAAGTAAGAACCTTGTGCTGGGCGGAGGGAGTATCTTGTGTGTTTCAACTTTGACAATAATGTTTCATTTCAAGAAAAAAAAAAAAAAAAAAACTTATCTAGAAGTTAATCATTGAAGTTTGACTGATATTAATGTTATTAAAGTTTGACTGATATTAATGTTAACAGTACAGTACGTGAAGAAGTATGGATAATGAAGAAGTACTGAAATCTAAGATAGGAGATCCAAAAGATAGTATTAATGGGAAAATCTGAACACACGTCTTGTACCCATACTTTAAAGCACCACCAACCTCGCTATAAGTGTCCCGACAATGTTTAATATTCACCCATCTCATTTATATGGTTTAATATTTAAATTTTTTGACTAAATAAAAATTAATATTAATTTAATCAACTTAATTTATAATTGATAAATTATTTAGTTATTTATTATTAACATTTTTTAAAAAAAAATTGGAATATTAGATTGATTTTAATGTTTGGTCAAAGTTTGCTTGTGTTAGATTGACAAATTCAAATGTGGACAATATATATATATATATTATGTGACGAAGGGAGTAGTTTCAATTTGTCATTTTGAGTGTTTCACTCAAAATAGAATAACTTTATTATTATAAAAATAATTGATCTCGTAGAACTCACTTTCACACTCACAAACAACTTTCCACTTAGGCTCCGTTTGTTTTTCGGAAAATGGGGAAAATGTTTTCCGGAAAATGGTTTTCCCTATTTTCTAAAGAAAACGTTTTCCTTACATCCACCTAAGGAAAACATTTTCCGAAAAATAATGACGACACAAAATTATTTTTGAACACTCCTCCACCTCCGCCTCGCCCCTTTCCCACACCACCCATCCCACCCCCCGCCCCTACACCCCCCCCCAAAAAAAAAAAAAAAAAAAATTCATTTCACTCATATTAAAATTATTTTTGAACCCCTACTACCCCCACCACCCACCCTACCCCACCATCCACCCACCCTCAAAAAAGAACTTTCTTTTCACACATTAAAATTATTTTTGAATACCCCCACCTCACCCCTACCCCACCCCCTCCCCAACACCACCCATCCCACCTCCCTTCAAATTTTTTCTCATATTAATTTATTTTTGCTCATATGAAAATATTTTCCGGAAAACATTTTCCTTAGATTTACCAAACAACCAAAAACATGTTTATGTAATTTTCCGGAAAACATTTTTTGGGAAATCATTTTCCGGAAAATGTTTTCCTCCAAACAAACGGAGCCTTATTATTATTCTCTACCATACTTTTTCTTTACTATACTACATCAAATTTCATACTCACGACGCATATTTCATTAGCAATTTTTTTCCCTTAACCTATGTTCCACTCCCAAATTTTTTATTTCAAATGAGACGAAGTATATTAACTTTTGAAAATGATTTACCTATGTGGCCAATATTTCTTTCTCATTAAACTTTTGTTTTAAAATTACTGTTATTTGACATTTTTCAGGCTTCAATTAATTTTTTTGTTAAGTAAACATGTCCACAGCAGCTATCTGATTTTTATTATATTTAAATTATCTAAATTACTCAATCTTTATTGAGTAGCAACATTTTATTGCTTGCTAAAAAGAAAAACAAGATTTTATTGGCTGCAGTAAAAATCTCTTATTATGGTGAAAACTAATGAGATTTAAATTCAATAATGTTACTTGGGTAATAAAAACCTAGCTAGGTGCAGGACAGCAAATTGAGCCAGCTAATTAATTGTAGTAGTGTCCCCAAAGGGCTGGTCCAGTGGTAAATCCAAGTTTCACTCTCGGTGAGTGCAAGGGTTCGATCCCTTTCCCCGCCTCTTTATGGCGTGGACATCGTTAAAAAAAAATTAATTAATTGTAGTAGTAATTCATAAAGAATGGGCTCTTAGGGACCTCCAATCAGAAATTATATAATTGTATGAAGCCCAAATCTCAATTTATTGATCATCCTAAGTGGGCCTCTACCCAAAATTTTGTCTTACTTCAGTTTTGGGTTAACGGCCCATAGTAGTATCGATATTAATAGCTTAATTGATTCCAAACAGTGGCCCATAGTGATTTGATCTGTGGACGCCAACTTAAAGCCATCTATTTATGGTCAAAATTCTAATTTCGCATTAATGTCCATGTGTAAACTCAAAATAAGGTACGATATTCAGTCATTCTTATGAAAAAATTGTTTTACACTAAAAAATGTGTAAAATAAGTTTTACATCAAAAAAATATTTATATTAAGGGTTGAAAACAAGTTTTACACTACTAAAGTGAGTGTAAAATAAGTTTTTCTCGAGATTTTCACCTATTTATTATTTTTTTTTATTGTTATTTTTTTTAAAAAAATATTATTATCCCGACATACGGATGTTAGATGATTCATTATTGCAAAAAGCTGGAAATATAAGTACTTTACGCTCTAGTATTCATAATTTAAGCAACTCGACATTGACACTAATTAGGCACATAATTATTTGGTAGCAAAATTTATAATTCACAGTAAAATTCATGAAATACTTCCTTCATCACAAACTCTCATAATAAATAATAAGTGACACATTTTTAGTTGTTTTGTTCGCCCAAAAAATTAGTCACATTCCTAAGTAAATAGCTTTAGTATAATTTTTCAGTGATATATGCAATGCACAAATAAATATAATGTATTTTTAAAATTTTGACAAGTCAACTACAATATTTATTATGAGCGGAGAATGTAACGGAAATAATGCTAGTGGAAAACTATAGTAAGATGTAAATAATCTAACAAAATTCTATTTACCCCTAATTTTATTACCTTACTTGAAATGATTTTAAATCTTTTTAAACTTTTAGTTCACTTGATTGAGTCAAATTGATTATGATAAAGTGTTAGAGTAGATGCACTAGACTTTTATTTTATTGCACTATTACTTTTCTATGAGTCGAGATTTCCTGTACCACTCTTGTGTGCCACTTCATGTATCACTTCTAATCCAACCGTTAACATGTTTGGATAATATTAATATCATGTTAATCTCAATAAATGTTAGCCTTTAGATCACTTGTGGTACATGTAGTGGCACACAAAGCGGTACAGAGGATTTGGGCACCTTTTCTATGACGGACAAGTTAGGCAATAATTTAAATAAGCTAGTCAAAAGTATTTTTTTTTCCATAAAATCTACCTTTAAGGGGTCATTTTACCTAACAATGGAAAATTTGAATATAATTTCTCTGATTAGGCTGTTGGATTAAAAATTAGCAAAAAGGAACTAGTTAGTTAGTAAAGGGTAAAATTATCCAAGCATCTGTGTAGGGGCCATTGCTGACTCTTTGAATAATGTAAAGACAATTTTTCTATATTAAACAACAATTTAAAAAATTGATAATAATTAGTCCCAGTTGTGGGTTTAATTAGATATAATTTTTTTCTATATTAAACAACAATGTAATTAGGTTGCTTTCACTCTTATTATTTGTCTATATTTGATTTAGCTTGTTCTATTGAAACACTATGAAAATCAGGAAATTATGTGGTGTAATGCACATTAATTAAATCATATATAGGCTCCAATTAACTCTAGATTAAAAGGTATATTAGTTAAAAATTATAAAAATTAAAGTGTGATTATTTTTGGGAAGCAGCGATAGTATTTTTAAGGATATAGGACTGTGAAGTCAGATTGTACATCAGTCTGAAACGCACTTAATCTTGTCCGTCTGTTTTGATGTCGGCAAGTCACATTTTGAGAGAAAATACGAGGTTATATTGCTAGGCTCGACCATCTCGTCGGTTGGTTCAATTCAACTCTCCACATTTTGACCGTCCGCTTCGCTCGCTGGCCATAAATCAGGTTCCGAAGATGAGGGAATATGAGAACATCTAAGCGTGACAGTTTTGTCAATTTATGATCATACTATATTGTTTTGGTTATGGCTCAATTATTTAGTGACTTTTTGGTACATGAAAATAACTAAGCAGAAGCTACTTTAACACTTGCTCAGTAGTTGTATACTCACTCGATTAAATAAATTTTGTTTCCTTACCAAATTTTTGTTTCTGATTTTTTTTTCCCGGTTCTTTTCGATTTTTCTCTTTGCAAAATAATTAAAAATAAATCGGAATAGTTAGTTTCATAAATCGTAACTTGTTATGTAAGTTGGAACATTTTTATAGTAATATTTGATGAGAAAATTTTTGTGAGCGTTTTTATAATAAGATTTTATGAGAAAAATTTTGTGAGCGTTCAGTTCAGTAGTATTTTGTAATTAGAAAAGGGGCAACATTAGGTTATGATATTGGCTGTGAGCCTGTGGTAGTGCGAATGTGAAAGTTGGACCGTAAAGGGCAAAAAAAGACAACACGCAATATTAATTATTACATGCCATCTCTTGAGTAAAATTTGACGTCAGTATATTAGCTTGAATTGAGGAAACATGTCCAAGGGGGTACAACGGGTATTTCATACCGGAGGTTTCTATATGAGTAAATGGCTAAAAAAGCAAGGGAATGATTAAAAAAAAAAATAAAAAAATATCAATATCAATATTATATTATTAATTTTCCTTAAACCATTATTAACACCATTGTTGCCAATTGATGATATTTAATTTATGAGAAAAATACTATACAGTGTGACTATAAAAATATACTTTTGTAAACACCAATTAAATCATGCCACGTAAGCCAAATTAGTAGGAAATAATAAGTTATTGTTTTATTAAGATAATAACTCTTTAATCATGGTTAGTGTTTATTTTAACGCGTAATTATCTCAGCAATATAGCAAAATTAGATACGGCAAAAAAATAAAAAATCTTGCGTCTTCTCCATCTGAAGAACAACGGAGAACATACAACAAATCGCCTTCATTTTTTTGAGGTCTGTAACTCGTGCTTTCATTGATTTGCATATGAATGCTTAATTGGATGGGTTATTAAATTATTTAGAGCTAGTCTCCCATGAGAACACCTATATCCGTCTCTTCTATGAGACAAATTTTTTGACTCACCCAACCTGACCCATCGAACCGGATACATGACCAATGGGGCATAACCTGCCACGTGGCAACCACCCATTCCCCTCCCCCCCCCCCCCAAAAAAAAAAAAAATGAGTTTTTATAAAAACAAATCCCGGCTTTTCCATCGTTTACCAAAAGTAATAGTTTCCATAACGTAATGTAATGACTGTATACATATAAAGCAACATTGTTCATAAGTAAACGTAACACCTGTTTTACAAAAACAAAAGCTCGTTTTACCTTTTTTTTTTCAAATGTAATACTAACTATAATTACGTGTAACCCAAACAATATAATTACGTGTAACCCAAACAATATCTAAATGTAATTATCATTTATACTGAAATGTAATTATCATTTATACTGAAATGTAATAGTGCTTTGCAAAAATGTAAAATATTGTGTATTTTGATTTAATTTTTTGAAAGAAAGTAACATTTGAAAAGTAACAGCTCATATACATGAATGTAATTGTTTGTACAAGTAAATGTAACACTTTAATAAAAAAAATTATAACATATTTCTATAGATAATATAATACTTTTACATGTAATACTAATGGATTTTTACCAATAAGTCCCTGAGAGAATGTGGTATTTGCCAATAAAAACATAACATTTCAAATTCTACTTTAGGGTCTTTAGGTTGAAATCAATTTTACCAATAAATACCTAGCACTTTTTAAAAGACAAAAATACCAACAACCCAATAAACTCACCTCCCCTCCCCTCTCCCCTCATTCAACGCACAGTCGCGTACACACCCATAAATCACTTTCTCTCTCTACACTCACCCCTCGAGTTCCAACCTCCGGCAACCTCCTCCCCCACCTCCGGCGAAGCCCTCCGGCACCTCTCTCCCTCCGATCTGGCCACCGCACCCCTCCCCTCACCTCCCCATCTTGATTGAGTATTCATAAATCACAAACGCCAAGGTATTCCAATTCGGACTCCAGGTCACCTTTCATATTTTTCGATTCTACAAAATTCAACGTGATTTACTTCGATTACAATGTTTTTGGAGAAATTTGGGATTTTATGATTTCATTCTTAAATTAGTACAGTTATTTTAGGGACTTTTTGGGATTATTTCACTGTATTTTCCTAATTTTTATGTCCAGTTTCGTGATTCTAGGGCCAGGTAGTTGATTTGTAACTGAAATTTCGTAGAGTTTTTTTTTTGCCCTTTTTATAGTAGTTTCTTTGGAAGCTATCCCATTGTTTATGATTTAAACTAATACTCCTAGTACAATTTTTTTTTTATGTGATGTCTTATTAGTTATTTGTTTATTATATCCTGCTCTGAAACCAATAACCAATATACATGAATCGTTTTTGAAAGATTGCAGACCATGGATTGTCACTCCTCGAGTGGATCAGAATTCAGATGGTTCTCATTTATTATTATATTAACAACAGAGAAAAATTGATAACTGAAAAATAAATGTACCAGTTCTTGTACTCAAATTCATATGTGAATAACTGAGAAATGAATATCTCATTTATTATATAATTAAACCAATAAATTGAGTCATCAGTTGTGAAAAATGAGAGATGATTTTATCAGTTTTTACTTAATTATGAACAACTGTTAAATGAATGTCTCAGTTATTATATTCAAATTCATGTGTGAACAGCTGTGAAATGCATGTCTCAGTTATTATAATAATTGTGAAAAATTGAGAGATGATTTTAACAGTTTTTTAAATAAAAAATGACACAACTGTGAAATCACACAATTGAGAAATCATACAACTGAGAAATCAGTTGAAAAATGATTTTACAAGTGAAAAATGAAATTTTATTTTCTAAATTTGTGAAATTAAATGAGAAATGAAAAATGATTTTCTCAAATTTTACTATTGAAAAATGATATTTTTTTTTTTCTAAAATTTGAATTATGTGTTGAGTGTACTTGTTTGATTCGATTTGATGACACGATCAAAACGGTGGTCTCGGATTATTTTTTTAATTTCTAGATTTTGAGATATTACATTTTTAAATTTTGAGGGGAAAAAAAGTAGGAGGAAGAGAGGGAGAGAACACGTGATGAGCGTTGGAAGATGCGTGTGTGAGGGAAGGGGGGCAATCTGGTCATGTGAAAATTTCAGGGACTTATTGGGGGGTTTTGTGAATATCAGTCTTTATTGGTAGTATTTATTTGGCTGAAGGACTTATTGGTCAAAGCCTCTAATACTAATTAAGTGTTTTTCGCTCTAAAAATGTAAATGGTTGAATTATTACTTTTTCTATACATATGTGTTACAATTATGTATAAACACTGTTACATATAAGTAACACGTTCTTTACATTTTAGTTGTAATGCCATGATTCATAGATTTATTGTTTAATTAGTTTCAACTATAAGGCCTTCGGGATTACAACTTTTGTGAGACCCATAGCTTGATCAGAGAAGTGAATTTGTGGAGTTGAATTAGTTGATTGATTATGAGGTGATGATCTTAAGTGGTGTTTCATCTGATGATGGAATTATAGTCCGTTAGAGATTTCAAGCAGTTTCTCCATTTTAGCATTATGAACATAAGTTTTGAGGCCACTGCGACTTTGTATTTCGTTGGGACATTAATGAAGGGGCTTGGTTGTCATTGTATAATAGTAATCCTTCCGTCCCAAACTAAATTTATAAAAATATTTTAAAATATGCTATTATAATATTTATATAATATTATAATAGGTAATAATGAATGAAAGTTCCACTCTCTTATTTGGTCAGGCTATGAAAGATAACTTTTACAAAAGTCCTGGTAGTGTTCATTCATGGTAGAAAAATTTTTTTGTCGTATTTAAATTTGCTTTTGCTGAGATAACTACGTGTTAGAATAGATAAAGATAAAGAAACACTGTCTAACTAAACATGATTAAAGAGTTTTTATCTTAATAAAACAGTAACTTATTATTTCCTAGTATTTTGGCATATGTGACATGATTTAATTGGTGTCTATAAATGTATAGTTTTATAGTGACATGTATAAAAAAAATTCTCATTAAAATATTGCTCTCAACAAAGTGCCTAATCAATTCAAAGCCATTGCTTATTGGCTCATTTCTTTATCAATTAACTTTATATAAAAATAATATATCAATCTCATTCTTGGTGTGTTGTACTGTTGTAGTACTCCATCCGTCCCCGACTAATGTTCTTAGTTTCTTTTTTTGTTTGTCCCAAACTAAAGTTTTTAGTTGCTTTATTACTTAAAATGGACCATGGGACCCACTTGTCATTCTCACAACAAAAATCCCCTACCCACTTTATCTCTCCTACTTTCTCTTACTTACTTTTTCATACTCACAACATTTACCTTTTCTTAATCTCCGTGTAAACTCAAAATAAGAACCTTAGTCCCGGACGGAGGGAGTATTCATTATCTCAACAAATCATTACATTTTTATTTATCTTTTTTGGTCGGGGAATCATTGACTATGATTACACCGGAAAAATTAAGGTTTTATATCACAGTAAATTATCAAAACGAAAAAAACCACCAACCCGCTCCGCTACCCACCCGCTCCAGCTCCCTTACTCCTCTCAAATTGCGACACGTGTCGTAGGTAAAAAAAAAACCAACAATAACTTTGAAATGCTATATCTTGAGATTTTGAAGTCGAAAAAAAAATCTAAACATACCGTTGTGTTCGTCTCGACGAGACGAATAGGTCATGATATGGTTTCATTTTTTTTTAAAAAACATAATTTTTAACAGACAAAAAAGTGAGCTGCTCGCCGTCAAAAAATGTAACACATTTTTATGAAGAAAGTAACAGTTTGGTCTTAAGAAAGTAATACTTTATTATAAGATGTAACAGCAGTTTCGTAAAATAATATAAATAGTTTTTGTGGTTAGAAAAAGTAATAATTGAAGTGTAACACAATGATATATGATTGTAATATAATATATAGATGAATGTAACAGTTTTATAGAGTAAATGTTATTGTTTTTCTTGAAAAGTGTTACAATTGAGAAAAAAAAGGTTACATTCATTTATTATAAAATGTAACATTAGTTTAGTTGTCTATCTTATGTTACCTAAAATATATTTCAGCAAAATTATGGTACATTTTTGGAGAAAAAAAATGTTACATATGAGAAAAAAGTGTTACATTTCTTTATAAAAAGTGTTACTTTTGCTTAGGGGTGGAAATGGTTCGACTCAAACCGCGGTTCGGAACCGAGCCGAGCCAAACCGTGCGGTTTAGCTCGGTTTTTAAACTTATGCGGTTCAGCTCGGTTTCGAAAATTGATAAACCACACGGTTCGGTTCGGCTCACGGTCTGACCCTTCAAGCCGAACCGTTTCGAGCTGAACCACGAGCCGATCCGTAGAGCTGAACCGTGGAGCCGAGCTAGCTGAACCATATAGCCCTTATATGGTTTTTATATGGACCATTGATTAAATTTAGTGATTGTGGTGTATTCAAGTATGATATTTCACATGTGTTTATACTTTATACCCAGTGATATGCGCAAGAGGAGCTAATGATTATGGCGTTGTTCTAGGTCTCTAGTCAACCTTGTTAATTGGACGATAATTTGCAACAAAAAAACAATTTGTATAACTATCACAAAGTTCGAACGAAAAGTATCACCTGGGAGCATGAGTCTCTTGGTGAAGACTACGAGGAATGGTGTAGTTGTAAATGCATTGGAAGGCATCCATCTCTCATGTTTTGAAACACGTCAATACTTTTCTGCAATTGCAATTAAAACATTATCCTGAAGAAGCATTTGGGGTTGACACCATTTAGTGATTAGGTTCTTGTAGTTCCATCTCCCCAATTTACCATGTAAATTTTGTAATTGAAAGGGCAAACTTTGTTTAGTTTTGCACTGTAACTTAAGATTACAGTCCTTGCTAGTGCTAAGTGGTATAGTATGGTGTAAGAGTTGTGGTTCAAACCGCGGTTTAAGCCACGGTTTAAACCGTAAAATCAGACTGTGGTTCAAACCGAGCCGAGCCGAACCGTGATGATTTAGCTCAGCTCGGCTTGGACTATTTTGTGGTTCAGCTCGGTTTGGGATTTCTCCAAACCGATGTATAGCGGTTTGGCTTCTAAATTACCCGAAACTGAGCTAAACCGAACAATTTCCACCCCTACTTTTGCTGGCGAGCAAAAAATAGCAGGGAAAAATAAAGTTGGAGGCAAAAAAAAAAATGACTTGGCTGGCTCGGCGGCTTGACTGGCTTGGCTGTGAGTGGTCTCATGTCTCACAATAGTCCACCTCAATTATCAATTATGAGCTTCGACATTAAAAAAAAACTTGTATCCTCAATAGATTTTTACAAGATTTTCAAAAATAAAATACTAGATTATGGAGACAAGTTTCTTCATAAAGCTAGATATGGAATTATTCCATGTTTTTGTCCAGTATATAATTCATTTTTTTACTGTTTAATTGGAATTCAGACGTCCCATAATTCACCGGCTACCTACTAATTAGAAGGTTAATTAATCATAGTTCTTAATTTTGTGTGTGAGACTAGGTTGATTATAGAGCAGTCCGGCTAGCAACAGATCTCGTCTGTCCAATTAAAATTCAATGGTTCATATTCTCGGATTTATTTGGACTATTTTGAGCATTTTGTCGCTCGTCGCTCACATCTCGTCTGTCCATTGTTTGCTCATTGTTCACGGCTTCAATTTCACTCGCTCATCTCATCAGTCTATAACACGAAATATTAATCCCGTACTAGCGGGTAACCCGTGCTCTGCACGGGAAACCAATACTATATCTTAAAAATAATATTTTAACTATAGTTAACTAATATAGTAATTATCATTTTAACTAAAAATAATAATAATAATAATTAATCTATATAATTACTATTATTATAATTAAATAATATTATTGATAGTAATAGCAATGATTAATTTATATAATAATTATTATAATTATTATAATAAACTAATTCTATTAATAGTAATAGTTAATAGATATAGTAACTATTATGATTAATTAATAATTTAACTATATAATAACTATTATAATTAACTAATACTAATAATAGTAATAGTTAATGTATATAGCCTATTTATAGTTAACTAATACTATTAATAGTAAAAACTAACTAATAAAGTAACTATTATAGTTAACTAATACTATTAATAGTAACAATTAACTTATATAGTAACTATTATAGTTAACTAATACTATTAATAGTAATAGTTAACTAATATATTAACTATTATAGTTAACTAATACTACTAATAGTAATATTTAACTTGTATAGTAACTACTATTGTTAACTATTACTATTAATAGTAATACTTAACTTATACTATTAATAGTAATATATTAACATACATATTAACTATAATAGTTAAGTAATACTATTAATAGTAATAGTTAACTTGTATAGTAACTATTATAGTTAAGTAATACTATTAATAGTAATAGTTAACTTGTATAGTAACTATTATAGTTAAGTAATACTATTAATAGTAATAGTTAACTTGTATAGTAACTATTATAGTTAACTATTACTATTAATAGTAATAGTTAACTCATATCATAACTATTATTATGAGCTAATAGTATTAGCTAATAATGAGAATATCAAAAGTCACACACTTTTAGGATAGTGATGATGTGGCATCACGAAATGCAAGATTCTTCCATGATTTGTCCACGTGGCATCACCACATCTCTCTTCACCAACTTTAATATATATATATATATAGATTTTTGCTTTTCAATAATAATTAGATTAGATAAATTTTTAGATTTTTAGTTTCCGAATCTCCTAATTTAAACATTAATCATTAATTCAATTCAATGATTAATGTTTAAATTGGGAGAGATTTTTTGCTTTTCAATAATAATTAGATTAGATAAATTTCTAGATTTGTAGTTTTTCTTCTTGTTAAACGGTTGAATAAATCATGTTGCTTTGCTTCTCGTTTTATTATAAGTTATCTCCCCTATGTCGGGAGCCTTTGCCATCTACCCTTTATTGGGAGCCTTTGTCTTCTCCCCTTTGTTGAGAGCCTCTGCATTCTCTCCTATGTGAGAGCCTTATAATGATTTTGATATTTGTTCTTGGTGTCTTGCTTGAGATATTTGGTTGCGCATTTACTGCTGACTCAAATGCGTCACTTTCTTGTGTCTTCAAAGACAAATTCTTACAGTTCGGGGGTTTATTAAAGGCTAGTGTTGTGCAGTGTCCAAGTTTTACTTGGAGAAGCATTTGTGCATCGCAGGTTATGATTCCTAGGAACAATTACTGGAGATTTGGTTCGGGGTTGGCTATCATTATTCTAGATGTGCTAAGCAATCTATGTGTAAATCTTAATTGCAATTATTACATTATGGACGAGTCTCCGTCGTTTGTGGAACGTCGTCTTCTTAAATTTTATTAATGCAATTATGTGTTTAAAAAAAAAAAAAATAGTACCAATTAAAGCAAGCAAATAATTCAAGGAGAAGGAAGAAAAAGAAGAGCTAAAGCACTTTCAAAATGGACCCATGTCATGTCCTCTCAAAAACCCTCCATGATCATTTTTATTTATTTTCCCATCTCCATCTCCTTCTCCTTCTCCCTCCCCACTTCTAATTTCATCTTCTCTCCTTTCCTCTCTCCCCCCCCAAAAATAAAATCAATCAATATAAATTTTCAATATGTCTAGTGAAAATCTAGGAGAAGGATCCTCAAGATCAGGTGCAGGCGGCGGGAGTGGCCGCGGCAGTAGCAGTGTTTCCGGCGATCATCCACCACAACCACCACCGGCGGCAGTTCAACTGAGTCGATACGAGTCACAAAAACGTCGCGATTGGAACACTTTTGGACAGTACATAAACAACCAGAGACCACCAGTACCACTATCTCAGTGCAACTATAGCCATGTACTAGAATTCCTCAATTACCTAGACCAGTTCGGAAAGACTAAGGTTCACTTAGGTGGGTGTGTTTTCTTTGGACACCCCGATCCTTCTGGACCTTGTACTTGTCCTCTCAAGCAAGCTTGGGGCAGTCTTGATGCACTCATTGGTAGACTTAGAGCTGCTTACGAAGAGAACGGGGGTTCGCCTGAAATGAACCCTTTTGCTAGTGGTGCAATACGCGTTTATTTACGCGAAGTCAGGGATTCTCAGGCGAAGGCGAGGGGGATTCCTTATAAAAAGAAGAATAAGAAGAAAAAGAGGCACCCATTGAAGGCTAGTGAAGAAACCTCCACCTTTCAGATTCAGTCTTCTTGAATATTATTTCCATTTGAGGTAAATTTTATTTTTGTTTATAGGTTGATTGAATTAATTTGCTTCTTGAAATGGTAATTTAAAGCATGATAATATATTTCTTTGATCTAGTATGGTTTATGTTTGTCTATAAATTAATTAAGCTTGTGATGTGGTAATTATAATTAATGCCCCTAAATATTATTCAATCAAGAATTCTCCAACAAACAATCTCCAACATTTGATAGAAAAAACCCTAGACTACAAGGGTCTGCAAACCCTAATTTGCATAGACTGGTTCTCTCTCTCTCTCTCTCTCTCTCTCTCTGTATATAAAATATTACAAACAAATAAGCAGAGACAAGTTTTGGGTTCGAATGGGAATTATTGGTATTTGTTGTATTTATTTTCTATATTCTTGTTTCTTGAAGGATTCTGCATGAATTTTTGGCCACCTTGAGTGGCCATCAGATGTGATCACATTACCATATGGTTTACATTTCAATAGGGATACATGTATAAATAAAATGAAGTAACAAAAAGTTATAGAAAAATTAAAATATTCAATTTTCGTTTCAAAGTAAATGTCATTTTTTCTCTCGGTCAAAAATATAAACGAACGTTCAATTTTTTGACCGACAAAGAGATTACATGATATACATGTATTTGACATTTTACCATTTCTATCTTGTTATTGATTCGTAAGGATTTCTATCAAATTATACCTCATGTGTTTCCAGCTAGCTGTTTGTTGTTCCCTAACTAGTTTTTTTTTTTACTTTGAATAGATCTTAGTTAGAAAAATGTCTCTTTCTATAATTGTGTCCTTGAAATAATTGAGTACGTTTTTCACTTATGATTTACTTGAAGTAGTAAAATAAGGCAAAATTTAATGAAAACCCAAACTCTTGAATTCTTGGTAACTAATCTATTTACACCATTAACTCAAATTGCTTAAGAGCAAACCCAACCATTGTTCAAATTAAAAGAAATTTGTTCATTGGTGTTTTAAAGGAAAAAATGTTATTTATATGGATGCATAAGATATTACAAGAGTGCACTTAAAAGTGTATCTAATGGAGATTGAACCCCTGACTTTTCATATATATAAGGATATCGGATACTGTTTGAGCTAAACTTCCTTGGCAAATTTGTTCATTGGTCTTTATTCATAAGATGCTTAATTGTTATAGACTATAAGTTTTCAGCATTTGGTTTAAGATGAGGATTCTTGAAGATCTTGATTTTGTTGAATGCATGCTTTATTCATTGGCCTTTATTTATACTCCCTCCGTCCCAAAATGATCTTCACACTTTTTTCGACGTTACTACGAAGGAATTTTGAGCAATGATTTTAGATTGATTTAATTATCCTAATGAAAATCTAAAACTTGTTATTGACACACCATCAACAATACTATCAATAACAAGTTTTAGATTTTCATTAGGATAATCAAATCAATCTAAAATCATAGCTCAAAGTTCCTTCGTAGTGACGTTGAAAAAAGCGTGAAGATCATTTTGAGACAGAGGGAGTAGATGTTTATAGCCTATAACTCATCTAAGTTTTTTGCGTTTGCTTGAACAGTATCTGTGTAATCTATATGACGTTTCTCTTTAGTAGAGTAGAGGTATAGTGTTCGATTCCACAGTCCAAAATAAATAAAAATCAGCGTCGTCACCTTCTTTTACATTCGTTTTTCTTTGGAAAGTCAATGATTTGGTATCAATATAACATCTAAATAAATAATTATACTACCTCATTCCAAATTGGTGTTTCCACTTTTTTTGTCGATGCTACGAATGAATTTTGAGTAATAATTATAGGTTAGTTTCATCATTCTAATGAAAATTTAAAACTTGTTATTGATACACCATCAACAATACTATCAATAACAAGTTTTATATGTTCATTAGGATAATTAAACTAATTTAATATCATTGCTCAAATTCATTTGTATTGATTTTTTAATAAAAGTGAGAAAATCATTTTGGGACATAAAGCGTATTGTCTATAAAAAAATTTGGCATAAAAAAAATTAGCTCAAAATTGATTATAATGAAAAAAAAATGAATTGAATTATTGCTAAGTGCTACAATTCATTTTCTTTATCATGCATATCAATCATCAAGACTAATTCTCATTTGCCCTTTATAAAACATAAAAATAATGAATTTAAAGCTGGACAAACAGAGAATATCATATAATCCATATTTGTAAAAATATGGTCATTAGCATAATCTTTGATTTTAACATTATTTTTTATTGAAATGCTAGCACACCCTTGGTGGCTGGGTGGCCTTTGATTTTAACATATTTGCAATTATAAGTATATATATTTATGAAATTTACCTAAATTTTATATACGAAAACTACTCATTTTCTGACTTCATCAATATTTCCATTTTCCAGGTTTCATATATAGAGATATCAAGCGTCCTGCAGTGGATGTTTTCTCTATATGCATTGCCAACTTCTCCATCAATGGCTCGTTCACCAAAATTTTGACCATACTACACAATTGGCGGATCAAATGGACGAGAAGATCTACAATATACGTCGGAGGAATGTTATATATAAGTATATACGCGCATCGATCTTCCTATTAAACTCTTGGAGGAAAGTAGAAAAGACTATCCGCGGTGTTTTCTAAGAGTTTATATTAGAAGAATTGTCTATATTGATGATTTTGTAATTTTACCAAATGTTAGAAAAATATTAAGTACCCATAAATATTTGTATGATCAAGTTGTCACAACATTTAGGAAAAATAATTTTCCAATTGAGAGCTAGCGTATGATGGTATGCCCTACTTGGAAATTATGATGTGATATTGTCCCACATATAGTACCATTGGATTCCTCTTCAATTAATTCATTAATCACACTAATTATTGTCTGCTGGAAATCATTTTGCTAAAATAATGTTTTTTTTTCTTCCTGTTTTTTGTATAACAATTATTTCGATTTCTTTTCACAATTTACCATTTTGAAAACTCATAAAATCTCTTTCTTCGCTCCAAAATTTAAGAAAATTTTCATGAAATGAAAATCATGATAGGAAAAAAAAAGTTTTACGAAGAGAAATGAAGAAAAAAAAGTGAACGTTCTGAATCAATTTATAGTCAACTTGATTCAATTCTGATAGAAAAATATAAAAATTAACCATATCTCATATAATAATAAGATCAAATCATATCTCATGTATTATTAAAATTTATTATTGATGCATTATAAAAAATGTTGTTAGCATTTATTCGTAAAATTTTATAACTTTCAGTTAATAAAAAATAATATGACCTTTATTTTGAGTAGGTACAAATAAGTGAAGATCAACATAAGTTGATAGTTGCTGCGCATGCAGAAAGATTGATGGTAAGAGACTGAACTTATTACTAAGTGGTTGATTGAGTGAGAGAAAATGGAATATATGAAAATTAAAGGTATTATTCATATGGATTCTCAAAGATTTCTTTCTGCTATCAACTTATTTAATTTATGAGAAAATGGAATATATGAGAATCCATATGAATAATACCTTGAAGTTTTTCTTAACTTCTTATGTCTCATATCAAATATTACGAAAATGGAATATATGAATATTAAATAAAATAATATTATTAGCAATTTAGGGTTTGTGGATTGACGCGTAGAAAACTCCACAAATTGACAGCCGAGATAGCGCTTGAATGAATGTGCGAGGTACGCAAGTTGAGCCAAATGTCCAATATATACATAACTAACCCCATGAATATGAACCAACAAGATTGAAATAGATGACCGACTTTGAGTGCGCATGAAACTACCGTCCAATCTGACTTCACCGACCCCAAATCTATATATAAAGTAGTGGCTTAGAGTTGTAAGTATACAAACTTGAGTAATAATTAGGTCAACAAGTAGGAATAGATAAAGGTTTCAACCCATTAGGTTGAGTAACTTGAGTTCAATCGTTGGATGCCTGACGTAAAAGTAACATACACCTCCTTTTGGGTTTAATTCCTCAAAGCCCCCTCAACGCAACTATTTTCCCATATAAACCCACGAAATTTATTAATGCTCACATACAATCTTAGGTCCAAATCAAAATTCAATATAAACCCATCATCCCCTTGACCCGGTTAAATATAATTTCCAAATACCAAAATTACCCGTCCACCGGGTATAAGAGGTGAACCGGTCGTAAACCTAAGCATAGGAGCAGGGTTAATAAAATATGAAGATTTTTTAAGAAAATGTAAAATCATGAAAATAACTTATTCTTATACTTCAAGTATAAGAGAGGAACTAGTCTTGCACTTAAGTATAGGAACAGACCGATAGTCTTATACGTAAGTATAAGGGCGGACGGGTAAGCAAGGGCGTATCTAGCCATATAGGTGGGGTGCAAGTGCACCTGGTGAAATTCCAGCTCTAGTTATAAAAAAAAATACCCATATTTTTTATATACAAAGTGCCCTAGTAACAAATAAACCTTTCTAGCTCAGTGGGTTTTTGCCTTGTGGTCATGAGTTTGAGTCTCGTTAAGATTTTCCTTTTGTCTTGAGTTCGAACATTTATGTTTCTGTGTGTAATTTGTGCACCCGCTCTCATTGAACTCTAGATCCGCGAATGCGGGTAAGGGTGATTAGGTCTTTCTAAGCAACATGGGTTTATATGATTTTTGACAATTCCATGAGTATTTATGGGTTTTTGATACGGATGAAGGGCCCTAGAGTCCAAATGTTCAATCCCCTTCATTTTGGATGTTGAAAACCTGCCAGGGATGTTCATCCTAACAGGGAAACTACTACTACTAGGGATAGGGATGGCAACGGGTCGGGTTCGGATCGGATCAGACCTTATCCGAATCCGAACCTCAGAACCCCTCTACCGAATCCGATCCGATCTGAATATTCCATATCCGCGCTCCGGTCCGAGATCCGAATCTCTTCCCAGAAAACCCTAGGTTTGACAGATTTTGGGGAAGCTAAACTAATCGATCGATCGATAAAAAAAAAAAAAAAAAAAAAAAAAACTGAAATACAATGGCTAAGAATTGATAAATTACCTCAATAGAGCTGAAATTCGTTGGAGATGTAGTAGCTCGATGGAAATTGAGGAGGAGAGCAAAGAGAAGAACGGACGGCGAGCCACGGGCACCGGCAGCGGCAACGGGAACGGCGCCGGGAACGGCGAACGGCCAAATTGCCATCCCTAACTACTACTACTTTCCCAATACCCTTGTTACAACTGCAGAATCTAGTGATCTTGTATTCAAATTCGAGCATGGGGATGCAGTTGCGTTAATAGGGAGAATTTTACCGTCCTTGAAGTCCTACTATGCTCGAGTCTAGACTATAGTAGATAGATGGCTTAGACCAAAAAAACACAAACATCAGCACTAATGTTAAAGACAGTAAAACAAGAGACGGTGAGCGAGTTCCGCAACGCAAAAAAAAAAGAAATAAAACAACTAACAGATAAGAATTAGAGATAGAGGGAGCGTGACTGTAGGACTTGCAAAGGAAGTAGTCCAACCAGATGGAGCAAATGAATCCCACTCTCAGATTAGCAAGTTTGTTCGAGAATCTAATTCGTCGGCTTTTGAATCTTTTGGACATTAAGTTTGGGATGGATGTAGTATAACATTATTGAAAAACAAATTTATTTGCACATAACAAGAAAAATCAAAATATCACAACTCAAAGATAATCACATACTTCAATCTACCATAACACAGAAAATTCTGGATTTCCTGCCTCTGGGAAATTCCTTTACGCAGCATTCAAATCATCAAAGCAACTGAAATTTTTACGCCAATTTATTATTACCGTGGAAATTAAATGCTAGGCAACGGCCACCTCTTACTCGAACCAAAACTCAAATGTGTCCTTCCTCTTTTACTGCACGTATTGATTTCTTTATCATAAAGAATAGTGTAATTCGAGCTTCTGATATCCCTAAAGTAGCAAACTTTATCGTCACCATATTTGTACTTTTGCTGCGTACTCCCCAATCCACTGACAACCAAATTTCCCTTAACCACCATCAAACCTTGACCATGTTGCAAATTTCTAAGCGAGCTGACCGATGATTCAGTATCAGAAACCAAGGTCCTTTTCTCATTCAAACCCAGGGTTAGATTTGCCACTGAAGTATAACTTCCATTTCCTTGATCAACATTATCAGAGTACAAGTAAAACGGAAACTTTTTATATGATTTCTTTATATGAATCGCAGAAGATGGCTTCTTCGTATAAACAGTGTCATTATATTCAATTAGCTGGTCAATGACTTGCATATCCCCATCTTTACCCATCACCATAACGTTACTATAATCAAATTCCTGAATTGACTTGGTGATGATCTTCCCATATGATGATTGTACCCAACCATTTGACTGAATGGACCGACTAACACTTGTCAGAAACGTGCCATTCATGCCCGTAAAATTGGATTTCAAGGAAAGGTGAAGAGGCGAGATCTTCTGATTCAAAAACTTTCCTTTTGTTTTGACACTCTTTCCATCAAGCCAAATGTGCAAATTCGCATCTACGTACCAAACATTCAAAGCCTTCGTGACACTAAAACCAAATTCATGAGTCTTTCCATCTAAAATATTTCCTAAAAACGGAGTAATATCAATGTCATAAGATGGGAGGTCAAATGATCCAATAGCGGAAATTGGTCTCCAGAGTAAGGGATTAACACCTCCAGTGAAAATAACAGTGAAAGGCCAGACTGCCCCTACTAGTGTACCATCTAAACTAACCACAACCTCCCTAAATGGTCCGTTCCCTGGATAACCGGTAAGATTATTCGCAGATATATACTCGTTTGGGAGATTCGTAGACCAAAATTCATCGTTCTCATGAAACGAAACATACACCTCCAACACAGCCCTATACGCATTTTGGGGGATTTTGAATTGCTTCACCTGAACATCAGTTGAATTCTGAATTTCAAACCACAACCCATCATTCAAAGGCAAATTTCTCGAAACGGGAAGTACCAAATCAGCCCAAGAACCATACCCATTACCCGAATCATCAGAAACCGGCATACTAACAGAACCAGATTTGATTTCAGCAGGATAAAAGTGAATACTAAGATTAACATGGTACACACCAGTATAAGTAGAATCAATAAGATTACCCAAATAAACAGCAAGTGTTTGATTTGTCATAAGCAATGAATAATACCTCGTAATATCTTTCTTGACAGTCCAAACAATCCCAGTTCTTGTCGGCTCAGCTGTACAGCTCCTAAGAAGCTCAACCCCACCAAGCCAAACCCCAAAAATCCGATCAAATTGTCTGCCTTTACAACTGGCATGCCATTCAAGAACAATTTTGTCAAATTTTGATGAGTGGCAATTAGAAGGGGGATTGTATTGGGCAAGAATTGGGGATTTTCCGTAAGTGTAGCCGAAATCATGTTGAAGAACTAGGGTTGAGCAAGATTTGGTTTTGGGGAGTTGGATTGGCTTTGTGACTTCAAAGAATGTAATTGGGGATTTGGAGTCGGAAATGAGGTTTGATCGGAAAAGGGTTGTTCTGGGGAGGGTGGCAGTGGATTGGTGGAGGAGAGAGAAAGAGAAGAGGAGAAGGAGAGAGTAGAAGAGAGAGGAAGCCATTGATGGTGGTTGTTAGTTTTAGGAGTAGACTGTAAACTTGTTAAGACTTGGAGAGAGAAGAGGTTTTGACAGAAATGGAAAGAGAGGGAGTCAGAGGTTTGTGATTAACTAACAACACGGGATTAACAATAACTGCGTTAATTAAGGATTCAATTGTTCGAGATTTAATGGTAGGATGATCTTTTTCCACCAACCAGTTAACATGTTTTTTTAAACAAAATTATTACTCCCTCCGTCCCAAAATACTTGTAGTTCTAAGATTTTCACACAAATTAATAAAAGCAATTAATACATGTCTAATAGACTAAATTACCCTTGAAATTGAAATATTTCAAGTACCAAGACAATTAAATGCTTTTACAACAACAACTACTATCATAAATAAGGGTATATTTGACAAACAATGTCAAAGATGTCTAGATAAAAGCAAAACTACAAATATTTTGGGACAAATTTTAACCCCTTAAACTACATGTATTTTGGGACGGAGGGAGTACTACAATTTTATAGAGTATCAACACAGAGAAAAAAAGCTTGGGCCCGAGCGGCATTTTTAGTTGATTCAAGTCTCTCCATCGTGAGGGCTCGGGTTTAATAATCCTGTTATAAATGAAAATAAAGAAAATGAAAAAAGAGGCTAACATTTTAAAATAGAGTGTATTAAGATGCTCCGTATTAAATTAACAAACAACAACAACAACAAAGCTTTAGTTTCAAAGTAGTTTGGGGTCGGCTAACATGAATCATTATATGACCTCGTCATGGAAAAGGTGTGAGTTAAAAAAAAAAAGTTAAAAGAAAAAATAGGTTAGGTGGGAAAAAGAGAAAACAAAAAGAAGAGAAGAAGAAAAAAGATTAAAAAAAATAATAATAATAGTAATTGTAAAATAATAGATATATAATAGATAGTAAAAATGAATAATAATAATAAATCAACCCGCATCACACACATAAATTTTTGCCCTCTACTCTGGCCTCTTCAGCACCATTTTTTCCATCCAATCCAAGTAAACTCATACTCTCTATTTGGTTTGTCCCAGACTAAAGTTCTTAGTTGCTTTATTACTTAAAATGGACCATGTAACCCACTTGTCATTCTCACAACAAAAACTCCCTACCCACTTTATCTCTCTTACTTTCTCTTATTTACTTTTTCTGACATGCCCGGGTCATCGAACCGCCGGTTTGCCGGTTCATGAACCGGCGGTTCGCCGGTTCGTAAAAATCATAAACCGCTATAAACCGTATATAGACGGTTCACGGTTCCGGTTCATGAACCGCCGGTTCACGGTTCATCCGGTTCACCTTCATTAGCAATATTTTTTCCACAGTTTTGATCCATATTGACACCAAAGGATGAGAGAAAAAGGGCTTAAATGGAAGAAAATGGCTGGAAAATGGAAGAAAATGGATGATTATAGGCTGAAAATTTAAAAAAAAATAGCAATTTCCGTCAGAAATTTAACAGAAAAACTAACGAAGTTCTTAAGAATATAGTAGAGAGATATTAATAGTGTAGAGAGAGTGTTTTTGAGCTTGTGTGAAAAAATGATGAGGGGGTATTTATAGTTAGATAGGGCTGGAAAGAGAGTAAACAAAAATTTTATTACAAAGAGGTCACTAGCCGTTATGTTTCAAACGGCTAGTTGGTCAGTCTGTTACTTACTCTGCGCATGAAAGGAAGTGGAGTGGGCAGTCAGTCACTTTGTCACTGGGCATTGGGCTTGGGCAAGGCTGATTGGCTGAACTAGTGAAGGCCCAACGGTAATAATTATTACCGTTGCCTTTTAAATTCACGCCAACAACACAGTTAGGTAGTTAGTCAGCCGGTTTATTAAAAAAAAAAATGGAGTAAATATCCGGATAACCCGCCGGTTCATGAACCGCCGGTTTATCCGCCAGTTTTCAGAGGGTAACCCATAGTTAACCGTGAACCGGCGGTTCACGGTTAACATTTTGACTTCCGGTTCACGGTCCGCCGGTTTACCGGTTCATAACCCGCCGGTTCTCCGGGTTATTTGAACCGAATGGGCATGTCTACTTTTTCATACTCACAACATTTATTTTTTCTTAATCTCCGTGTAAAGTCAAACTAAGAACCTTAGTCAGGGACGAAGGGAGTATCATTTTCAATCACCCTAATCCAAGTTTGTTTGAGCCTTTCCCTACCCCTTGGCATTTTATCACTTCTCCACTCTTCAAGCCTTCTAACCGGTGCATCACTCGGTCTCCATCTCACATGACCAAACCATATTAGACGATTCATCCTCATTTTATCCTTAATGGGTGCAACTCTTACCTTACCCTTGATCACCTCATTCTTCAATCGATCATTTCTTGTACACATATCCATTTGCAGCATATGCATCTCTCCTACATGCATCTTATGAACGTGACACTATTTCACGACCCAACATTCAGTTCCATAAAGCAGTGTCGGCCTAATTGTTGTGCGGTAGAATTTTCCCTTCAGTCTATAAGGCATGCCCAGATCATATAGAAACCATGTGGCACTCTTCCATTTCAACCAACCTGCTTTAATCATATGAGCCACATCTCAATCCAATTCTCCATCATTTTGGATAATAGATCCAAGATAGCGAAAACTCAGAAGCTTGGACAATATTTCCATCGAATGTGATCACCCTGCCTCCGAGCTTGCAACTATGCTAAACTTACACTCCATATATTCAGTCTTGCTTCTGCTCAGTCTAAAACCTCGGGATTTCAAAGTATGTCTTCACAACTCCAATTTACTTTCAACACCCTCTTTTGTCTCATCGGTCAACACAATATCATCTGCGAACAACATACAGGAATATCATCCTGGATTAACCTCATCAATTCGTCCATTATAAAAGCAAAGAAAGAGGAACTGAGTGCAGAACCTTGGTGCACTCCAATCTTAATAGGGAACTCTTGTCTTCCCAACACTAGTGTGTACACTAGTACAACTAGTGCTGGGAAGACAGAAGAGTTCCCTATTAAGATTGGAGTGCACCAAAGTTCCGCACTCAAGTCCCTTTCTCTTTACTCTTATAATGGATGAATTTCACCAAAAACACTCTCCTCATTCTCTCCCTGTCGATAATGATATGATACAAACTTTCAAAAAAAAAAAAAAAAAAAAACTTTGAGATAATAAAAAAACTTTGAGATAATACTTCAACCAAATCCCAATCCTCACCAAACATACATTTTATCTATAAACAAAAATAGCACTCATTCAGAGATGAAGTACAAAATGTGTATACATGTACAGTAATTTTCTTTTGCATGTACACCTGGAAAAAAAAACATTTTGTCAACAAATACTAATTTTCATCTGAAATTAAAAAATGGCCTCAACTAAGACATTTATTTGGAACAGATAATTGACCAGAGTCACCATTCAGAAAGAAGACTTCTACATTACATAAGATGAAGAATATGCAATTGATGATCCAAATCTGTAGGTGGGTGGGTTGCAATTTTTTGCTTCCTTTGGGCCATCCTATACTGAGGAGTTGAGGTCCAGTCTTCTTCATCTGCCAAACCTCGAATCTTAAATTTCTAAACCCACACCCGAGTCCCATCAAACACATACACATATACGTATTAAGAGTGGTGGGGGGGGGGGGGGAGAGAAATTCATTCAACAAAGAAGTAAGAATGAAGCTGAAACAAAAAAAATACCAAGAATCATATCCTGCTGCTAACCGAATTGGTAAAGTCAAGTGGGAAATGGAAGTTTGTCAATCAGATTTCTAAAAATACAAGTTCTTTACACAGTGAAGTATTCTTCTGGGACGTAAAACTTTAATCCAATGGCCTGCAACCACAAAACGAGTCTTCTCTCAGTATAGACATCTTATTTAGCCTTAAATAAGAGAAAAATTTCAACTAGTGTAGCCATAGGTGTAGGCGAAATCCTCTTACTACCTTTGCCTATTTTCTCCCGATATACAGAGTCATTATTTCCATAATGCAAATGGGTTTTTCAAAGTACACGACCAAACTTATGCATGTTGGCACACGAATATACATTACAAAGGTTATGTTTTGGTCTGAACTTTTTGTCCATGTGATTAATAATCCCATACCCGTACATGCCAGCATCAAGCGAGTATTTTAGATTGATGGTGATTAGTTAGTTTCAATTCACAATGACCCCTACCAGTTAGGGAACACAAACTAATACTCCCTCCGTCCCAGAATAAATGTCCTACTTTCCAATTTAGTTTGTCCCAAAATAAATGTCGCATTGATAGAATATAGAGTTTGGTGATCTAAACTATTCATTTTAGGGGACACAAGCAATGCAGTGCCATGGGAAGTTCAAGGAGCCATTTTGTGATCAAAAGTTACTCAACGCATATGAATAGATTGGAGAAATCAGGGAAACATAACAAAAAGCTTTAAAATGTTGACTTGTCAACTGTGACATATATTCCGGGACGGAGGGAGTAATCTATATAGCATCAAAAGTTCAATGCAAGGACAAGAATAACCTGCGCAAATTTACTGTCAGCATCGCTGTGATCATTTGGTCGTCCAGCCGCATCACCAACATAAAAGGATCTACATCAACAGATTAATTTACAACAATAGAATCAGATTAACATAGTGATCAGCCACAACTTAACAGGATAATCATTGCAAATGTGATGAGTAATTTCTAAATAGAAAAAATGGAAGCAGATTTTCCAACAGAGCTGAAAATATAGGAAAATTACTGATCCATATCAATCTGAATGCCAGAGTTAAACTGTTGCTCCATGATATGCCACGTTCCTGGTTTAGGTTTGCGAAAGGGGTCATCTTGATTAGCAGTAGTGAAACCACATGCAACGAAGACCTGCATAGAAATGTTTGTTAGAACTTAGAATGAACCTTACTTCCTAAGAAAATAAAAACAGGAAAAATAATAATAAAAAAAAATAAAAAATAGAAGAACTTCTAATCCATGGTATAATATGAACGCGTACAGGCAAATAATCCTATTAGCAAACTGGTAAAGCTCATATGATAGTTTTGTCTGAACTGGAGGAAATTATGTACTCCCTCCGTCCCAGAATGAATGACATTTTCCGATTTAAGACACTCTGAAAAGGTTGACTTTAAAGAGTAAAAATTCATAAATATCCTTGTTATATGTTTCAAAATGTTAGTTCTGCAAGTATAAAATATAATTTGAAGAAAATGGTAAAAAATCATTTAGGGACACATTGTGGGATTAAAAAAGGTCGCTCATTTTGGGACAGAGGTCGTATATGATTGTATACATAAAGGACCAGAACAGCACCTGAATCGGGACCTTCACATGCTTGATGAAACCGTCAAGCCTTCCAAGTTTGGAATCCACCGCTACCTGTCTCTTATTCTTCCAACGGTCAATGTTTGATTCATTGGTGAAGATTACCTGTTTACAACATTGTCAAAGTTAGTACGATATAGAAGGGATAATGTTGATTTTATCAAACTCCTCAAACCGCACTCGACTAAAGTTGACCACAAATCCATTATGCAACGTAGCATTCTAAAACACTGGGAGAATGTTCATAAAGCTTTTTGAATAAATGCGAACCAGCTTGTAGCCATCATTGAACAAGCTCTGTAGCTTTTCTGGTATTGAAGGATACATAAGGGACCAAGCATCTGCACCCACCCTGTAGTTCACAAAATAACATAAGGTTGCCACCTGAATTTATTACACGATGCTCCGGAACTAAACAGAAATGATAACTATGGAGTTATAATAGATTGACACTATCATAATCCACTGGAGACAGAGCAGCAGATTTCAGAATGAGTAATACTTTAAGCAGATTCAAGAAAAAAAGGTCTCTGCACATCAAAGTTATTGCATCGCTTAAGATTTGTTGAGTAAATATTTTCAGAACGGAAAAACAACTAGGCAGATTGCAGGAACTGTAAGGCGTTGGATGAGGTGTGATGGACAGAACACACAATGTGCATATGCAATAAATTGCATGTTATTACTCAGTGCATCAGTCGTTCCATGTATGATAAACATTTTACTAATTCGTTAAACGGTTATTACCATTTTAACAACTGTCTAAAGCACTAGTGACATTTACCTTCTCAAAGAAGTTTTTGCCAAACATCCATCAAAATCAAATGCAGCAATTTTTCTTGAATCGTGGAGGCCATCATCCTACAAGGATAAGTGTATATTTGTAAGATTCATCAAACCACGGTCATTTGATCAAAGTCGGATTTGCAGTGAGAGAGATTCTTATGCAAGTTATGTTACCTGGACACGGTATCCGGGATCCGACACGGATACGGATCCTAGTGTTGGATACAATTTTCTTAATAATTTTGGACACTGGGACACCGTCCTAAATTTGGACACGGGTACGGGATGCGAGCATTATTTAAGGACAAATCAAAATAGTATAAATAGACTATTTATACTTTACTTATAAATGAAGTCAACTCACTCTTTTTTTACTAAGATATACTCCCTCCGTCTCTAGTTAGTGTGGACCAAATTTTTGGGCACACAAATTAAGAAAAAGTAAGAGAGATAAATAATGGAAGGAGGTGTTTGTGAGTATGAAAAAATAAATAGGAGAGAGAATGAGTGGGAGGAATAGTAAATTGATTGGTGTTTGTGAGTGTAAAAGTAAAATAGGAGAGAGAATGAGTGGGAAGAATAGTAAGGATTCTTTGCTATTTTGGGGTAGTCCACACTTACCTGAGACGGACCAAAAAGGAAAGAAGTTCACACTAACCTGAGACGGAGGGAGTATTGTATAATTAAGTAAAACAACATTAAAATTAGTAAAATCTTTATAAATGAAGTCAACTCACTCCTTTTTTTCTTTCAAATTTTTCTTGTCGTATCCAAATGAAAAAGCAGGTGTCCGGGTGTCGTGTTGGACACGATACGTATCGGACACGGGTACTTCAACATATTTGAAGAGTCCGGGTAACAGAGTGCAAAAGTGAGAAACAACAATGTGTTATGCAATCTTGCTTACATGGACACACTTGCACCTAACAAATATATACGCACATATATATCCCAGAAAAATGTCCTACTTTTACTTTCTTGATCAACATGATTGGAACTTTGATTGAACTTTTATGAAAATATAATTATCCTCATTAAATTCTAAAAATTGTTAGTGATACACCATTAAGAAAACTATCAATAACAATTTTTAAATTCATAAATGCTTGGTAAAAGCTAAATTGGTTGGCCAAGAAAATCAAAGTAGCACAGTATTTCTATTTATATTATTTATTTATTTATTTTGGGGTGGGGTGGGGTGGGGGTGGGGGAGTATATAAACTGCATTTACCACCCACTCCAGTATAATATATCAAAACACAGGCTCACCCGTTCAAGAAAGATGATAGTCTGAAATGCCTTCCATTTGGGCAGTAAGTTAGCTTCCTATATTAGGGGGAAAAACAATGGAAGTGAGACGTGTAAAAAGTTTCTGATTCACAAGCAGCATGGCAACAAATATTCACCATTAATGACCGAAAAAGTGCTGCTAGAGAACTACACAGCTATACGCTGCACCAATTTTCCGGGATCAAAAAAAAAAAAAAAAAAAAAAACTAGCTAAAGTTTCTAAATAGCTTACCTTGTACTTCTCCTTGATATCAGAATTTGAAAAGGCTATCCTTTGGACACCTTCCCCATTAGCTGCATCAGATGTCTGTGAAACACGATAACAAGAAAAATCATCAAAGTCTCCAGCTTGTGATGATTATCGAAAGGGTAATTTACTGCCTTCAGATCAACCAATTAGAAACCAGGATGATGATGAATTCATGACAACCCCTTGAAGGCTAGAATACTTGCTATATGCTACGTGGAACTATTCAGCATTCACTAAAATAAGAAGAGCAAACTTGAAACAATGGTAAGATTGATCCATGCTGGCATATTGCATTTCACAACCCATTATCCGTGTGCAAGAGTAAAAGACTGCACCAGCTACACCCTCGCCATAATCTCATTGCTACTTCAAATTTTTAAAGATCATATATGCAACAGTGAGAAAATTGGAGTTTAGTGATGAATGTTCAATCTCAGAGATAAAAATCACAGTAGTTAATACATGCCTTTAACTGTTAACTTAACGATGAATGTTCTTTATATGATGCTCAATCTCAATGCATCCAGTTTATATTCAACTAAGATTCAGTGACAATGATCATGGAGCTTGAATACTTAGAATTAGAATTCTGCACCTATCATGCAGTATCAAGTTTAGAAAGCTATATCTTACTAAAATGTTGGCAATATGACATTGAGACAATTTTAGATTTTCAGAAACACTAACTGCAGATAACTAAATAACAGTTCTGTCCCAGCTTAATCTTCCAAAAAAAAAAAAAAAAAAAACATGGGCACAAGAATTAAGGAAGAGTGTTTTCATTATAAAATATAGATAGTGGGACAAGGAGTTGTGAGTGTAGAATGTGGGGTAGGAAATAGTAAGTGGGTTGTTGTTGTTAGTATGACATGTAAGCGAAGTAGTATTAGAAAATTTAAAGCAAAAAGTGGGACGGCGGAAGAATTACATTGCAAATGTTAATAGATTATGGCCTTATGGGCGACCTGAAGCTGGAGGTCAGAAACAGTAAACAAGTAACAGTTACTTTAAGAGAAAACAAAGGTGGGTACTAACAAAGGGAGAAACAAAAAATATCAGTGCTATGGTAACTTTTCAAATGGTGAATTTCTACCTTTTCCTTCTTTGGGTTCCTCTCCTGCAGCTCAGTTTCCTCATCTTGGTCTGACTGTGAATGAAAATGGGAAGACATAGTCACACAAAATTAGAAAAGCATACCTACGGGGGCATGTGATAACGAATATTCTGCTTTGTTACCCTCGGTTGCTTAGAGGTGCTTTCTTTCTTCCCTTCAACTGCATATGTGTCTCCCACAGAGTCAGGGACCTACAAGATTACATACTTGATGCAATTAAGGAACACAGTAAAGACATGATTGACGCATCAGCCTAACTGCATAGATATATGATATGGTATACTTCAATAACTCACTCGAACCTATATGCATATAATTAAGTTACTTGAACAAAAGAATTAGTCAAACCACAAAAAAATGCAGCACAATGTCTTGAAGAGGTAATTTCTGTTATATTTCTAGTCTATGCATGCTTAGGAGCCAAAAGAAAAAAATCGGCTTGGGCCACCCATGCGGCTTATTTTGTGCTTCTGCAGCACTAATCGAGTGAAATCTAAAATGGGTGGGGTTTCTTCAGGTTAATTACCTTTTGAGTAAGATCTTTAATTCGCACGACAGTGGATAATACATAGTATTTGCTTAAAAGAAAAGCAAATAACACAACCGAGTTTGATGATTACCATCTTTTAATCAAAGGTACAGAGTAGAAGAACAAAAGAAATACAGCATGAATAATGTCTCTTAACCATTACCCAAGTCCAACTATGAATTTGTCTATGAACTACATCGTCAGTCAATCAACTATTAGTTGGTCAAATCATACCAACCCCATTTGCCATAAGAGACCCCATTAATCTATTACGGTATGCCCCAAAAGATTGTCCTTTTTATGTTTACCCACACCTATTGATTTGACATGATTTGATGATAATCATATAAGAACATCCAAACCGAACTCATCCATCGTGTACACAAATATGGCTTACATTTAGCATGTACCTTCTCCTGATATTGATCCCTTTCAGTAACCAATTTCCTCAATGCCTCTTGATCACTACCCTGGAAAAAGAATAGCATGCCATGATGCCTCAACTTAAGACAAACACCAGAACCAAGCATAAACTTTTATACGTCCTAATTACCAGTTTAGTCAATGCACTTGCATAAACATACAAGTAAAGCAACTTCAAATATCCCAATAATTCTGATTAATGAGAATCACGGTCTACTTCATGGAATCCATTAAGTATGCCATTCTCAAACAAGCACAACATGGTCATCAAAAATTCCGAATCCAAATAGAGTATCTCTAGCATGGCTCTAATTTTCTTCATTCGGATGCATAGTTAAGCTTAAATAACAGTTTCGTAAATCAAAATGTGGTGTACTTCATATTAGAAACAACTTATGCCACAAAATTGACAAAAAGTACAATGCATACTACAATGCTGTGCATAATTGTTGGACTATGAAAGTCAACTTAAGCAAGAAATGATTATGGGTGTAAATCGAAAACAAGATGATCTTAAACAACCTTGAGCTGTGAGAAACCTTCGATAACGTCAGCGGATGAAAGCGGGTTCGAATTCAAAGGAAAGCAATGCAAGTGATGCCATTTCTTATCGTCAAATCCTCGAGGGTTTCTAGTAACTAAACCCAATCTCAAAACGGCTGCAGGGATGGTCTTTGTGCATTTCTTGCATGATGATCGGTTTGACTTGGCGTGCTCTGCAACAATTTTAATGGAAGAAGAAGAAGCCATTGAAGAAGCCATTGAAGGCAGAAATTTTATGAACCTAGGGTTATTGGGGAGGAATAACAAGCTGAGATTGCGCATTAACATTAGATCACAGCGGCCATTGTTGCTTTACGGACAGGGAAGCACTGTAACAATGGAGTAGGGAATCGATCATAGATTAAAAATGCTGGCCGATTTCTAGGGTTTTAATAGGGATTTGGATTTTCCCGCCATCCTTGTCTGGACTCTGGAGGAACCGGTGATTACTGTTTAAGCGTGGGGGTTATTGAAGGAGTAAACAACCAAAACCACCCCCGTACTATTCAAATAACATCAATATAACCTCCGTACTATCTAAACTGTCAATTTAACCTGCATACTATCTAAAAATCAACCAAATCAACTTAAATTGCTAACGAATGCTGATGGAAGTTAACAATTATTAGTAACTTAACGGATTACAATCAAAGCTTTTAAATATATTAATCGTAATATAAGGGGCGAAATGTAAAATAAAAAAATTTACAAATACCCCCTACTTAATACCCTTATAACCCCCAAAATTTCGATCTTCATACGAAAACAACCCCCTTCTTTCTACTTCTCCACCCCACACCTTCGTCCACACCCCAAGCGCCGCTCCTACGCTTCTGGTGAAACCATCTAACAACACCATTCCCCTTCCCACCGTCTCAAACTCTCTCCCAACTAGATATGTACAACCATTCACCTTCCGCTGGTGCTACCAAAACCACCCACCCACTCCGCCGCAAACGCCTTTTTCACAACCCAAAAACCATATAGTATTCACCAAGATTTGCCCATCAACAATGAAAATCAAAATAGTATCCAACAAAATACTCTTTCACGAAATCACAAATCAATTAACAGAATTTCAAAATCACAAATCTATTAAAATAATTTAGTTTAACTGGGTTTCATAAAATCACCAAAATACATAAATCAATATCAAACGAATAAATAGAGAGAGAAAGCTTAAAATTGGGTTTTACACCTACCAATTTTCGGTCTATAGTTATGATATGCGGGTCAAGTCGTGGGTCACTAAGTCCACCAATTTACAATTTTCCTCCTCAATTCTTTTCACCATGCTCGAATTTTCGGTTTTTACGGTTCCAGATGGTGTTGAAGATTATTCATAGGGGGAGAGTACTTGTTTGATAGGTATTTTAGGGTTGATTTTGTTGTGAAATTCAATAATTTGATTCATGGTACTAACCCTCAGTTCACCTTGAATATTGAAATCCAACCCATTTGCTAAACAAAATTCAGTAGTAGAGATTCTTTTGAATGGATAAACTGGTGGGGGAAAGCCTAGAATTAGATGGATGGTGGTAAAGTTATTGGTGTTTACTTTGATGTGTGTTGGGGCAATTTGAAATTTTAGATTGACATTTTCGTTAAATTACTAACAATAGTTAACGCCTATTAACATTTATTAACGATTTAGGTTGATTTGGTTTATTTATACATAGTACGCAGATTGATTTGGTAATTTAGATGTTACGTTGGGTACGCAGATTGATTTGGTAATTTAGATGTTACGTTGGTCAAATTGGTTATATTCATATAGCACGCTGGTCATTTTGGTCGGTTACTTGTTGATTTGGTTGATTTTTGCATAGTATGCATGTTGATTTGGTAGTTTAGATAATACACGGGTCAAATTGGTTATTCATATAGTATGCGGGTCATTTTGGTCGTTTACTCGTTATTGAATGTCTCCCGAAAACACCGGATAATTGCAAGAAAAACCTTACTTAGTTCATTTGTCTCTAAATGAATGTTTAAATTTTATTTTAAAGAAAACCGAAAAAACTTTACGTTTCATACAATTTAGTGGCAAAAAAATAGTATATAATCATGTAATTTTTTTTTAAACATTTAGTTTTACAAGTATAAAGAAACTAGTGAAAACAATTTGGTAAATAAACGTTTAGGGATAAAGTTGTTTCAAAAAAAGTCAATTATTTTGGAAAAAGATTTTTTTGGAAACGAACATTCATTTAAGAATAGAGGGATTAAAAGTTAATGCAATTTAAAATATTTTGTTAGTTATTCACTGGAAAATAGTTTGTTTTAAAAATGTTTCACGTTCACCCTCTCCAACTTACCCAATTTTAGCTTTCGCTAAAAGACTAAGACCATCTCCAACGGGACTCTAAAACTCAAAAAATAGAGTATTGTTTTACTTTTCTCCAACGGAACTCTAAACATTGCTCTATTAATAGAACAACTTTATCACTTGCTTCAAATTTGGTGCAAGAGATAGTGTTGCGATATCCCCTTTTTCTTCTTCTTTTTCTTTTTAAATATATGTTTTTTCTTTTTCTTTTTGATATGTATGAAAACATTTTACAATATAAAATTATATAGCCTACTACTATTATTTATATATGTGAAACAATAATGACTAATTTTATCATATTTTTATTTCGTATAAAATTTGAAGCAAACCGCTGAAAATATTTGGTGTAAAAATTGCACTATTATAAAGAATTGTACAACGTTTGCACTAAACTGTTGGAGATGGTCTAACCCACTCTAACTTATCCAATTTTAGCTCTCGCTATAAAAGGCAAATTTTTATCTCAATTTTTATTCGTTGATTAATTAAATAATATTCAATACATAAATACAAGAATAAATTGTGTGTTACTATAAAGGTTTTATATATTTATGCCACTGAAAATGTTTATATAATATTTTTTTTAAATAAATAATTAAAGAAAAAATAGACACTTCGTTATGAACAGATGAAGTAATTAAAATAACATGAATAAAACTTTTATAAAAATGTCTCACATATTTTTTTCTTCTTGGAGAATTCTTGTGAGACGGTCTCACACATGAGACGGATCTCGATGAAAGAGGAAATGAGCTTACTCCGCCCCATCTATAGGGGGCAAACCACTTACTCATTTTTAGTGGGGAAAATAGTACTTCCTCCGTCCTAGAGTATGTCCACTCTCCCATTTACACGGAAATTAATAAATGGTGAAAGTGATGTAAGTGTTGTGAGTATAAAAGCAATGTAGGAGGGAGAATAAGTGGGAGGGAATAATAAGTTGATTGGTGTTGTGAGTATAAAAGTAAAGTAGGCAAAAGAATGAGTGGGTGGAATAGTAAAGATTTTTTGTCATTTTTGAAAGTGGACATATACTCTGGGACGGACTAAAAAGAGAATGTGGACATATACTATGGGACGGAGAGAGTATTAGATATCAGTAAAGCCTATGATAGGCTTAAATGAGATTTTATCTACAAGGTATTAGCCAAAATGAGTTTTAGCCAAAAATGGATTTCTTTAACCCAGTCATGTATCTCAGCAGTTTCTTATTTTATAATCATAAACTGATCTTCCTCGCCTTGCTTTCTTCGTAAAAGAGGAATCCGTCAAAATGGCTAAAACTCATTTTGGCTAAGACCTTGCAGATAAAATTTCCCGAATTGACGGCTCTAGCGCTGGGGAGGACGCGCTTACGACTGGGCAGACGCAGTTCGGCGGAGCAAGTGAGTCGGGCAGGGTGAAATCCATGAATTGTTAGTCTGTTTCACTCCATCCATGAGATTGTCTCACATAAATATTCAATATACATTTAAAAAAAAAAAAAAGAAAAAAAAGAAAGAAAAGAATACTACTATCTCTGTCCGTAAATGAGTGTCCAAATTTCATTTTGAGGGACACTGAAAATCTCAATTTTTTGAACAATTTGGTAGCAAAGATTCATATATAATCTTGTACAATCTCTATTCTAAACCTTTAATTTTGCACTAATAAAGAAACCAGTGAAAAAAGAATAATACTAGGGGCACAAAAAGTTCACAAAATCTCACTCACAAAATCATAAGTGTAGTGATTTTATTGGTGTTTTTAATTAGAGTGTGGCGGGTCCATTATCGCTACAACCAATAAAATATCGCAACCTCATTGTGTGGGCATGATTTTGTGACTTTGTTTTGTGCCCCTAGCATTGCTCGTGAAAAAAATTTTGAAAAAAAAAACATTTAGGGACAAAGTTATGTTAAAAAAGACACTCATTTTGGGACAAAGATTTTTTGAAAATGGACACTCATTTAGATTACCGTACTCCATTAAAATAAGCCAACCAAGCACGCGAATTCATACCGACTTTGTTCGGTTCTTTGTGTTAAGTGACCAAGGTTAGACCACCCACAATGGCCTATTTAATTGGGTGTTGGATGGTGGTCAACAAGTGAAATGGGTGCAATGGGGTGTTGGAAGAGGTGTTGAAGAGGGGAGGGTGGTGGCTGGGTTCAACAAGGGTTGATGCAGAAGGTGGGCCAGCAAAGAAGACACGTGTCGACCATTCATTGGCTCCGGCATGGTGCGTGCGCCACACGCGCTGTCCAGGCGAGTGTGGCCTGCGAGTAGCCGGCGTTTCTCATTCCATCCAACCAGGTTCAGACACGTGGCAGGTGCTGGTTGGTTGATTTTAATTTTCTCATCCATTTTTTCTATCTGCATTATCTTATTAAAAAAAATAATATACCAAAATCCAGCATTTTTTTCCTCTACAAGTAGATATAAATTTCATTAGATTTCGACACCAAAAAAAATTCTCCTCTCTTTTGTGAAATGGATTCTAATAATAACCATTTCAACCCCCAAAATTCAAGTAATTATCGTTATTTCTCATATTTATTTAATTACAATTAAAAAACATTAATTAAGTGTGATTATTTTAATTATAAATAATAATAATATTTATTATTATTATTATTATTATTATTATTATTATTATTTTACTAATCATAAAAATAAAAGTGGTGGGGTAGGATGATGAGTTGGGAGGGTGTTGAATGGAAAGTATTAAATAAGCCATTAGAAGGTGTAAAAGTTGATGGGTTGTTGAATGAGTAGGTGAATGGAGAGAGAATATGAGGTGGAGTGATAAAGTGGGTGTTGAATGGAAATGAGCTGTTGAACCCTTGTGGATGGTCTTAAAAATGGAATTTACGCACCATCTCTCTTTCTTCTTCCAGCTTAGCAAATTATTTCCCAATCCCCAAAACTTGAAACCCTAATTCATCCCTTCAATGGATCCATACCTAGAACGTAGATTGGCAGACGAGGTCCTCTACCTCCACTCTCTATGGCGGCAAGGTCCCACCAGATCAACTGCCGACCACTCCTCTGGCCTTCTCCAACCTTCCAACTCCACGCATTTCAAGAAACCCGGCAAAAACCGCCGGGTCGTAAAACACATCAATAAGAGCAATTCCTCCGGCATTGAGTGGCCCGTCGACCCTCCGTCCGATTCACCGCCGAGGACTGCTTCCGGTTGGCCTGAATTGAAATTAAAACCGAACCCGACTGTTCACATACCATCTCCGGAAGAATTAGCTAGATATAACTGGAATCAAGTGCAGCAAAAGGCTTTAAAGGCTACTGAGGAGTTTTTCTTGAGCAATGTCGATAGCGACGGTGAAGGGGACGACAGTGATGATGATGATGATGATATTATGGAGGATGATGATGAGGAATGTGAGGAAAAGTATACGTTTTTCTTGAATTTGTTGACTGAGGAGAGTGAATTGAGGAGCTATTTTGAGAAGAATTGTGGTGGTGGGGGTGATTTTTGTTGCTTGGTTTGCGGTGGCTCCGGGAAGAAATTTGGGAAGAGGTATAAGGATTGTGTTGCATTGGTTCAACACTCAGTTACTATAGCTAAGACAACGAAAAGGCGAGCGCACAGAGCTTATGGCAAAGCTATTTGTAAAGTTCTTGGTTGGGAAATCGATCAACTTCCCTCTATTACTTCTAATTTTAGATCCACAGAGTCGCAGGTATCTTTCTGGCATTGTTTTGATCTTTATGTTTGACCTAATATTCTTGTTTTTCCGAACCATCGAAACTGGGACTCATGTAAAAAGTTATTGAATTTCCTTTGCGTGAAGTAGTGCTGCATGACAACAATATTAGCTGCTTGTTTCTCTGAAAAATCACACTCACACACACACAAAACGCTAGTAGCTCGGAATTGGTTGGATAAATTCCTAAACACACTGTTTCTAATTAAAAATAAACAATGAATTCAAGTTGAGCTTCGGTAGAAGCTTGTATGAGATGACCCGTCAACTAAGCTTGAACATTTGTACATGCTCCATAATGTTAATAAGCCAAGTGTGAATCTTTGGCTTGATTTGGTTTGTTTGTTGCCCTAGGAATTAGGTGGTCTTATTGTTGTTAATAGCCTTATTTAAGATCTTAAGTGGAATTGGGTTTCCAAAAGTATTTTTCAGAATTGGAAATGCAAGGAGTGGTCCTTCCTGTTTAGTTATTTCTGGAAAATAGAAAATAGATTGTTTTGAAAAAAATGCTAACTTTAGTATAAAAAAATTCCTTTTCTGATAGTAGACGTTTATTCAGTAGGATGTGTTGACATTTCAGGTAAATGCTGCTGATCAGGGCTCTAATGCTCTTATAAGCAATGTGACTTTAGCAAACATTGGTGATAATGGAGCGGTTTCGGAAATGGACTCTAATGCATGTGAAGCATTACCTGATAATGTCCCTGAAGTTTCCAATGCTATGGATGGCGAAGATATGGTTTGTGAGGTCAGTCATTTTTGTAGATTTAGTTATGCCTCTGTATTTAAGATTTTTCATGAAGGCATTAGACTTTAGAGAGGTGGAGAAGTATGATGATCTTCTCACTATTGTGGATTGTAGACTTCTGTTCAGGTAACTGATGTCGTTTTAAGTACCACAGCTCCTGACAATCAAGTTGTCAACGAGGCAGAAGCGAAACCAGAGGGGGTTGTCACAACACTTGTGAGATTCTTTTTTCTGTATTTTGGCCATTGCATGGTTTTCTTACACACACACACACACACACACACACACACACACACACACATATGTATATATATTCCTCTCCGGGTTTTCTTCCAGATTACTATTAACGTTGACAACTCAATGGGAAAGGATGTACTGCTGATGATTTACTGAAAATAATATTGCAACTTATGTTTTTCAATCTATCTTCATTATTATATAGTGTAGGAACCTCTCAAGGAGGATGGTGTTGGAAGCGGCAGTGGGAATGCAGCAGCTGCATTCAGATCAATTAGGCAGCTCTTGATGGCTCGGTGAAAGATAACATGTAGGACTCATGTCAATGTGTGTTATATGGTGGCATGGAATTGAAAAACAAAAAAAAAACCGCAAAGGATTCTGTGATGAGAGGTGATTTTTATTTATTTTTTGGCAGTTTTCATTAGCTAGTCTATTAAGATATTTGATGATGGAATGGTGACATGGTTTGGTGTTGTAATCTGAGGCGAGAATTTTGGTTTGAAGAGTAATTGCAGTTTCTGCTGGGATAAATGGAGGGGGAAGTTGGTGTAAATCTTCTGGTACAAAATAAGACCATGGAGTATTTATTTGGGAATAGTCGTGAACCCTTGACTAGAGTATGAACTTGTCGACATATAAGTTCTCCAAATTTTAGTACAGTCATCTTTTTGTATGACTGCTTTTTCTCTATGGAAGTCATGGAAGATAGTTGCATGAACTGGACCCTCTGCAGGAGCGCTATATTACTCCTTGACAGGAGGGTTCCGGATCCAAGCTTCCACTTAAGCAACACACATAGGCTCGGTTTGTTTTATGGAAAATGTTTTTTTCTCATTTTACGGTGTTTGTGTTTGATAATATCAAGAAAATGAAATCAACATAAGTCATTTTCCAATCAATGGAAAATGAAAATGAAATCAAATAAGTCATTTTCCAATCAATGAAATTAAGCTTGTTTTTATGGGAAAATGACTTGCGGATTTGTTTTAGTTCGCAAGTCAATTTACTGTCCTCACATGTCACATGTTGCCACAGTTTCCCTTTCCCTTATACTCAATCAAAAGAGGATCTGTTATTTAGCATTGTGACATAAAACAAGTATGTCTACTCATTATTACTCTCTCTGTCTCAGAAAGATATGTGTTACGGTCAACACATGTGAACTTTGACCAAATATTATTATCATTCTAATCATCCCAATAAAATTTTAAAATTTGTCATTGATAAATCACTTGATGATTAATCAATCACAAGTTTTAGAATTTCACAAGGATGGTTGGATTGACATATATATTTAGTCAAAGTTCACTTGTATTGACCATCAAAAGTCAAAAGTTGACCATCTTTCTGTGACGGGGGGAGTATTTTTTTTTCTTTTTTCTTAACCAAAGTATATCTATATTTTTTTGACAGAAATATATCTATATTGTTTTTTTTTTTTTTTTACGAGATATCTATATTGTTAGAAAATGTACGATGCGCAGCGCAATCACTGACAAGTATACTAAAATTATGTGATATTCAGACTTTTCTTATTGTTGTATTCTGCGTCTATTGTGTTACTTCATCTGTCGCGAAATAAATGTCATACACAAGTCTGTTTTTAAGCTTTTAGTTGTATTTTCTTGATTGGCCCAATCTATTCATATGAGTAGATTGACAGCTCCTCTGGCATTACAATGCTTGTGCCTATAATATATTGTTAATATATATATATATATATATATATATATATATATATATATTTGATACATTAGTTTTTACCTAATGTATCCAAATAATGTATCCAATGATGTATCCAAGTACACATTTGATACATTAGTTTTTACCTAATGTATCCAATTAATGTATTCAATGATGTATCCAAGTCAAGTAATGTATCCAATGATGTATCCAAGTGAACTATTGGATACATTAGTTTTTACCTAATGTATCTAAGTTCTCACGGTTCTCACGGTTCTCACAGAAGCACGACCTTATATGTATATGTATATACATATACATATATACTATGTATATATATATATATATATGTATGTATGTATGTGTATATGTGTATAGATATATTTGGGTAAATATATAAAGCGTCGTAATTTAAATTTATCAGTTTGGGACAGGTAATCGGTTCGGTACTTCAACACTAAACCAAAACCAGAATTGATATTTCGGTTTCATTAAAATCAAGTATTGTACACTTAATGGTATCATCGGTTTCAATATTTTCGATTTCTTGTGGCTATTTATTTTCGTTTTGGGCGTCCCATATTAATGGTTACTTACCCAAAATGTTCAATTTTTCTTTTCCTAACCACTCACAACAACTATCTATTTATTTATTTTCTCTCTTCTACCCACTAACAACACTTACTTTTTCAACACATTTTTTTAAGAGTAGGTTTTGAGGGAAACTAGTTTCTCCATAAGTTATAAAAAAATCAACTTTTTAATATTAGTATTACCCTTAAACTCTAAACCTTAAACCCTATAAAAACATGACTTTTATAACTTACTCTCAGCTCACTTGAGACTTATTTCCATTTTGGTCTGTCCCAGTTCACTTGAGATCATATCCGTCACTCATTCTCTCTTTTCATTTTATACCACTCAATTTATTCAACCAACACTACTATTTACCCCACTCATTCCATCTCTTCATTTTCTACCGCACATTTTTTTTTAGTTATTGTGCCCACCTCTTAAGTCTCAAGTGAGTGAGGTGGGACAGAGGGAGTATAAAGGAACTAGTTTCTCCCAAAAAAAATTGTTTTCTTAATAATTGCGCATTCAATCTTAGTAGCCATTGGTTTAGTTTGGGACAGAGAGACTATTAATATATATATATATATATATAAGTAGGTGCTCAAATGAGAACCTAAATATCGTGAGAACCGTGAGAACTTGGATACATTAGGTAAGAACCTAATGTATCCAAGTAATGTATCCAAGTGAATGTTGGTAGTGGTGCCCTAGGCACGTTTAATAAACGTTGTAATTGTTATCATTTATTTCATATCAATAAAGAGATGTTTTGATTATTATTGTTGTTCATGTTTACTTATAATAATCTCCGTCCCTAGTACTTGTTAAGCACTAGTATAAAGGCTAAATGATCATGCGATGATCATGTTAGATTTATGGGTACTTGTTTGGAACAAGGTACTGGACATGACCCGCTTTATGAGATTTATGTCATGGTCTATGTCATACATATATCTCATATTAGTTATGTCATTTGAATCCTTAGACATGAAGTTATTATAGTCCTCCACTTGATGAACATTATGTTTGACATATTCAAACGCTACTTTTAACCTAGTAGTTATAAAGGGTATGATTGGCATAATCGGATTCACGTAGGGAAGAATAATAAGCTAAATGGATTTGTCCCTCCTCGGAGAGATGTCAAGCTTGGGCCTCTCGTAGGAATGATGTTGATGAAATGTTCGGCCGGACTCAAATGAATTGATTGGATCAATGTCATTTGGATTATCAACATATTCGGAATCGAGAAAGTATTGAACAAAACAAGTTGACTCTTTGACCATGACTTGTGTTCAATGATATCGTGGACAAAAGGATTATGACATATTCTAAAAGGAATGCGAACTTGTATCTAGTTATACTATTTGGGTAGATATGACGGTTTGCTAGAACCTAATCATATCTTATGGTTTCATGTTTGAACCCATTGCCAACTTAGTATAATCCTAGAGGGTCACACACAATAGAACGAATCTTTAAAAAGGACTACATTGGAATTTTGGAAATTCTGGACAATTCTGGGAAGTGGGCGACCGCACATAACGGACTGGGCGGCCGCACAATCATCTCAGTTTTGTACCAGTTTTGTTTCAGATAGTTGTGCGACCGCACAGTGCATTCTGGGCGGCCGCACAGTACTGTCGGGTGGCAGATTCCTAATTTGATTAGGAAACGAATTTTGGACGGATTTTGACACAAGTTTCCTATTTAGAATAGGTCATACTTGTGTATAAAAGACCAAATTCGGCCAGCACTCAAAGCCAATGATTTTGTGAGTCTCAAAGAGTTTGAGAGAGGGTTTATTTTGTTCCAAGACATTCTTGGTTGAAGAACAAAATAAAACACAAAATAAATTCCATATAGTTCTTTTGATTGTGAAAAAGTGTTTCACAATTTGGTCTAGCAACCAAGATCAAAGAAGCTCCTTTGATATTCGTTCGAAGTGTGGATACCGCTAGAGGGTGAAAATCATCATCTTCAAAGTTCGTGTTCAAGCTTTGTGATCGTGATCAAGTCTTCAAACCTCCACCAAAGACCAAGAGAATTTGATAGCCATCAAGGGTTAGTTTATTCCTTTATTCTTATGTTGTATTTGATTTAATCATATGAACAGATCCATGGCTTTGGGTTTCAAAATTTTAAATGCTAAATTCCGCTGCGCATGCTACTACGAAACCCAACAGTGGTATCAGAGCCCCGTTCATGTTGATTATTTCAATACCTAGATCATATTATGTGTATATAAATTGTTTATGTGCCTTGCATGATATGAATATTGGAATATGTGATGTTTATGTGTTATGTGATTTTATGTGGTTTATTGTTTTACAACTTTAATCGCACGATTCAATCGCAATAAATAAATTATGGTGGATTCAGAATTGTTGGTTATTAATTTTTGATTGGATCAAAGTTTTAATAATCGGGGAAAAAAACAATTTTGAGACAAAATTTTCGAACTTAAAAATTCTGCACATTCTGATGGCACTGGGCGACCGCACAAAACGCCTTGGGCGGCCGCACAGTTTTGGGCGACCGCACAAGGGTTTTTTGGCGGCCGCACAAGGGGATCAGAAGGTCTGATTTTGGTTGAAAACCAGAATCTGAAGTTTTTCGAAAGATTCAACAGAACCAGTAACAGAACCAGTCCAGACTTGCTGATCTGGAATGGGTTTTGGGTAGTTGGTTTGTGTATGGATTTTGGGGTTTGATTTTCCTATTTGTTTTAGTCTTGTGATTCCTAGATTGGTTCAAGTTTTGGATGGCTAATCTGCGTTCATCGAGATTGTATTTCCCAAAATTGATCGCAATCAAAGTTTCAAAGATAAAACGAAGTTAGAATTATGAAGAGTTCATAATTGCTAAAATTGAGAAACAAAGTTCTTGATTCGATGATTGGAGATCCATGTGGAATTGTGAATGCAATTGGCCTACGTTCATCGAGACCATCTATTGCTTAGTTTCGGCCACACGGACTACTTTCTTGGTCTCTTGAATTAGTGCGGGATTGTGGTTGCCTAATGGCTTAGTTCGACCGCACTTCTTGTTGTCTTGATTTGGAGATAATGACCAAAGTTGAAATAGTCTCATCCTCATAATTATAGAGAAACTAATGACACATAAATATCATGCTTAAATTAATGAAGATTAATTTAGTGGCTAAACTTGATGTGTAACATGTTTATATTATGTGCTCATAAATGTGTTATATGCTATATGTGATGAACCTTCAAAGAAAGTTTTAAGTCTTTTATTGCCATACCATGATTAAAACACTTGTTAGTACATGAGTGATTTTAATGTAGATTCGCCCTAGCGAGATGCATTAAATTTATTTATATATGAGCAAGATAGATAGTGTGGGCACGCCCTAGCGGGACACATTAACTATGCATTTAAAATGGTTAGACTTAATTGGGCGTCAAAACAGTTTTGGGCCTAGGCAAAGATGAGGTTTAACATGCTTTTTGAAATTGGATTTCTTAAAGAATCTCATAAAAGGAACTAAGAGTCATATGAGATATGATTGACAAGAGTTGTCTACCTAATTAATTTGATTTTGTGTAATCCGCCTTAGCGGACATGAAATTAAATTATAGTTGGATCTTAACACATTTGAATTATATTATACATTAGATGTATATGAAGGTTCTATAATCTAGTGGGAGTATTTTGTTTGAAAAATACATTATTTATCTCTTTAATGAAAATCAGTACTTATTAAATTTTGGAATTTTTTTTTTTTTGCATATTTGTAGATAATGACTAATAACACTCAATCAATGTCGTTGCGATCGATCCTTGAGAAGGATAAGCTCGAAGAGAATGGTACCAACTTTATGGATTGGATCCGTAGCATAAGAATCGTTCTTAGGCAAGAAGATAAATTGTACATTCTCGATGGGCCTCTCCCCGCTGAACCACCGCCTACTGCCCCTAGGGTAGAAAGAGACAATTACAAGAAACATCGTAATGATTCTAGAGATGTAAGTTGTCTCATGCTTGCTGCTATGTGTTCAAAACTCCAACAAAGTTTAGAACATTTGGAAGCCTATGAGATAGGCGTGGAGTTGAGAACCATGTTTCAAGAGCAAGCTAGGCAAAAGAGGTACAAGACCATTGTTGCATTCACTACTAGTAAAATGAATGAAGGGCAACAAGTGAGTCCTCACTTTCTTAAAATGAAAGGTTATGTAGAGCACCTTGAGAAACTTGGGTATCCAATCCCATTGGAGCTAGCCACGGATCTCATTCTTAATTCATTGCCTAAAAGTTATAATCAGTTTGTAATGAATTATAACATGCATGGAATGGATAAGAATCTCTCTGAGTTGCATGGGATGCTCAAAACTGCAGAGATGAAAATTGTGGAGAAAGGTTCTCCCGTGCTCTTGGTTCATGATGGGAAGAAGCCTGGTGCCAAAGGCAAGGGTAAGGCAAAAGTTGTCAAACCCAAGATAAGAAAGGCAAAGGCTGCCAAGGCTTCTGAGGCAAAACCCGATACACAAAAGGATGCAATTTGTTTCCATTGTCAAGAAATTGGTCATTGGAAACGTAATTGCAAGGCTTTCTTGGAAGAGCAAAAGAAGAAGAAGAGCAGCAAGGCTGCGTCGACTTCAGGTATCTATATGATAGATATTCTCCTTTCTACCACTAATTCTTGGGTATTGGATACCGGATGTGGTTCTCACATTTGTCTAAATGTGCAGGGACTAAAGAATAGGAGACTGCTTAAAGAAGGTGAAGTAGATCTACGCGTGGGGAATGGAGTAAGAGTTGCTGCATTAGCCGTAGGAACTTATGAAGTCACTTTACCTTCCGGATTAATTCTTGTTTTGAACAATTGTTATTATGTTCCGGATTTAAGCAGAAATATTATTTCAATTTCTTGTTTGGATAATGAAGGTTTTAAGTTTCTTATTGAGAATAAGAAATTTTCTATTTATTTAAATGATGTGCTTTATGGTATTGCTAATTCATTTAATGGCCTTTATATCTTGGATGTCAAGAATGAAAATAATGTCTATCATGTAAATAAGAAATCTAAACCTAATGATATAAATCATACTTATTTGTGGCATTGCCGTCTTGGTCATATTAATGAGAAGCGTATCTCAAAACTCCATGGGGACGGACTTTTGGGTTCATGTGACTTAGAGTCATATGACACTTGTGAGTCGTGTCTTCTTGGAAAAATGACTAAGACACCTTTTACCAAGTTGGGTGAAAGGGCAAGCGACTTATTGGGGTTGATACATTCCGATGTATGCGGACCATTAAGTAGCAATGCTAGGGGAGGATTTCAATACTTCATAACCTTCACTGATGATTATAGTAGATTTGGGTATGTTTACCTAATGAAACATAAAAGTGAAGCATTTGAGATATTTAGAATATTTCAAAATGAAGTAGAAAAACAACTTGGCAAAAGTATAAAGGCACTTCGATCAGATCGAGGTGGTGAATACTTAAGTCAAGAATTTGACGATCATCTAAAGAATTGTGGAATAGTTTCACAATTGACTCCGCCCGGAACACCACAATGGAATGGTGTGTCTGAGAGGAGAAATCGGACTTTGTTAGACATGGTTCGATCAATGATGAGTCAAGTTGATCTTCCAATATCCTTTTGGGGTTACGCCCTAGAAACCGCTGCTTTCACACTAAATCAAGTTCCAACTAAATCGGTTCCAAAGACTCCATATGAGATGTGGAGTGGAAAGAAACCTAGTTTATCTTTCATGAGGATTTGGGGTTGCGAAGTTTATGTCAAGAGACTTATCTCTGACAAACTAGCACACAAATCTAATAAATGTATTTTCGTGGGATATCCTAAGGAAACTAAAGGATATTACTTTTACAACCGAGAGGACAATAAAGTGTTTGTTGCCCGAACTGGTGTCTTTCTAGAGAAAGAGTTTCTCTCCAAAGAAATCAGTGGGAGTAAAATAAATCTTGAAGAAATTCGAGACCCAGAAAATAACATTGAACCAATAGTGGAACAAGAACAAGAACCACAAGGAGTTGTAGAACCTGTTCAAAATACACAAGCATCTCGCAGATCTAGTAGGTTGCGATCCGAGCCCGAGAGATATGGATTTCTCGTAACGGATAGTAATGAGGTAGAAATCATTGAGAATGATGAACCGTCAACCTACCAAGAGGCGATGTCTTCTCCTGATTCGGACAAGTGGCTTGGAGCCATGGAATCCGAATTGCAATCCATGCAAGACAATCAAGTTTGGAATTTGATTGATACGCCCGAAGGTGTAAAAACCATAGGATGCAAATGGGTCTTCAAGAATAAGACTGACATGGATGGGAAGGTGCATACTTACAAAGCTAGGCTTGTAGCGAAGGGTTATAGGCAAGTTCATGGTATTGACTATGATGAGACCTTTTCACCCGTAGTAATGATCAAGTCTATAAGAATTTTGCTTGCCATTGCCGCATATCATGACTATGAAATATGGCAGATGGACGTCAAAACCGCTTTCCTGAATGGAAAACTCCAAGAGGATGTGTATATGACACAACCAGAAGGTTTTGAACAAGATTCTAAGGTATGCAAATTGTAAAGATCCATCTATAGGTTGAAGCAAGCTTCAAGGAGTTGGAATCTCCGTTTTGATGAATCGGTCAAAGAGTTTGGTTTCATCAAGAACGAAGATGAGCCTTGTGTATACAAGAAGATTAGTGGGAGCATAGTGCTATTCCTTATTTTATACGTGGATGACATATTGCTCATTGGAAACGACATTCCTACACTTCAGTCTGTGAAGACTTGGTTAGGAAAGTGCTTCGCAATGAAAGATATGGGTGAAGCCGCATATATTCTTGGCATTAAGATCTATAGAGATAGATCAAGGAGGCTACTTGGTTTAAGCCAAAGTACATACATTGACAAGGTCATTAGAAGATTCCGTATGGAAAATTCTAAGAGAGGCACCTTGCCCGTGTTACATGGAGTTTCTCTAAGCAAGACTCAATGTCCTAAGACAAAAGATGAGCGTGAGAAAATGAATGATGTTCCATATGCTTCGGCAATTGGGTCCATCATGTATGCCATGATTTGTACTAGGCCGGATGTGTCTTATGCTTTGAGCATGACAAGTAGATACCAATCCGACCCTGGCGAAAATCACTGGATAGCTGTAAAAGCGATTCTTAAGTACTTGAGAAGAACTAAAGACTCGTTTTTGGTCTATGGAGGAATGGAAGATGATCTCGTTGTAAATGCTTACACGGATGCAAGCTTCCAAACTGACAAAGATGATAGCCGATCGCAATCGGGTTTTGTGTTTATGTTAAATGGTGGAGCTGTAAGCTGGAAGAGTTCCAAGCAAAATACAACCACTGATTCTACAACAGAAGCTGAGTATATTGCTGCATCGGATGCTGCAAAGGAAGCTGTTTGGATTAAGAAGTTCATAACTGAACTTTAAGTGGTTCCTAGTATTGCTAATCCAATAGACCTTTATTGTGATAATAATGGTGCTATTGCTCAAGCAAAGGAACCAAGAGCACATCAGAAATCCAAACACATACTTAGGCGTTTTCATATCATTCGAGAGATCGTTGATAGGGGAGACGTAAATATATGCAGAGTACCTACTGATGACAATGTTGCGGACCCGCTAACAAAGGGACTTCCACAAGCTAAACATGATGGTCATGTTAGGTCCATGTGTATTAGATACATGGGAGATTGGTCCTATGGCAAGTGGGAGATTGTTGGTAGTGGTGCCCTAGGCACGTTTAATAAACGTTGTAATTGTTATCATTTATTTCATATCAATAAAGAGATGTTTTGATTATTATTGTTGTTCATGTTTACTTATAATAATCTCCGTCCCTAGTACTTGTTAAGCACTAGTATAAAGGCTAAATGATCATGCGATGATCATGTTAGATTTATGGGTACTTGTTTGGAACAAGGTACTGGACATGACCCGCTTTATGAGATTTATGTCATGGTCTATGTCATACATATATCTCATATTAGTTATATCATTTGAATCCTTAGACATGAAGTTATTATAGTCCTCCACTTGATGAACATTATGTTTGACATATTCAAACGCTACTTTTAACCGAGTAGTTATAAAGGGTATGATTGGCATAATCGGATTCACGTAGGGAAGAATAATAAGCTAAATGGATTTGTCCCTCCTCGGAGAGATGTCAAGCTTGGGCCTCTCGTAGGAATGATGTTGATGAAATGTTCGGCCGGACTCAAATGAATTGATTGGATCAATGTCATTTGGATTATCAACATATTCGGAATCGAGAAAGTATTGAACAAAACAAGTTGACTCTTTGACCATGACTTGTGTTCAATGATATCGTGGACAAAAGGATTATGACATATTCTAAAAGGAATGCGAACTTGTATCTAGTTATACTATTTGGGTAGATATGACGGTTTGCTAGAACCTAATCATATCTTATGGTTTCATGTTTGAACCCATTGCCAACTTAGTATAATCCTAGAGGGTCACACACAATAGAACGAATCTTTAAAAAGGACTACATTGGAATTTTGGAAATTCTGGACAATTCTGGGAAGTGGGCGACCGCACATAACGGACTGGGCGGCCGCACAATCATCTCAGTTTTGTACCAGTTTTGTTTCAGATAGTTGTGCGACCGCACAGTGCATTCTGGGCGGCCGCACAGTACTGTCGGGTGGCAGATTCCTAATTTGATTAGGAAACGAATTTTGGACGGATTTTGACACAAGTTTCCTATTTGGAACAAGTCATACTTGTGTATAAAAGACCAAATTCGGCCAGCACTCAAAGCCAATGATTTTGTGAGTCTCAAAGAGTTTGAGAGAGGGTTTATTTTGTTCCAAGACATTCTTGGTTGAAGAACAAAATAAAACACAAAATAAATTCCATATAGTTCTTTTGATTGTGAAAAAGTGTTTCACAATTTGGTCTAGCAACCAAGATCAAAGAAGCTCCTTTGATATTCGTTCGAAGTGTGGATACCGCTAGAGGGTGAAAATCATCATCTTCAAAGTTCGTGTTCAAGCTTTGTGATCGTGATCAAGTCTTCAAACCTCCACCAAAGACCAAGAGAATTTGATAGCCATCAAGGGTTAGTTTACTCCTTTATTCTTATGTTGTATTTGATTTAATCATATGAACGGATCCATGGCTTTGGGTTTCAAAATTTTAAATGCTAAATTCCGCTGCGCATGCTACTACGAAACCCAACAGTGAACCATTAGATACATTAGGTAAAAACCTAATGTATCCAAGTTCTCACGGTTCTTACGATATTTAGGTTCTCACAGGAGCACGACCCTATATATATATGGTCTTGCTCCTGTGAGAACCTTAAGTGTGTGAGAACCATGAGAATCACTTATTGCCTTTGGATTAGAAATAAACCAACGGTGCAGATTAGAGAGGAAGAACAAAAAAAAGCGGTGGCAATTTTGAAAATAAAGGAGACGCGAGGGCATAATGGTCATATCGCTTTAAAAACATAACGCGCGTCGAAGTCAGGAAAGGCGAGTTCCATAGATACAGAAGGTATTTCCTATTGTATCCAATGTTTACCTGGATACATTTAGGCAAAACCTAATGTATCCAATGTTCACTTGGATAATTCATTGGATACATTAGGTCAAAACTAAATGTATCCAATGTTTACTTGGATACATTTAGGCAAAAACTAAGTGTATCTAATAAAATCCCAATGTTTACATGGATACATTTAGGCAAAAACTAAGTGTATCTAATAAAATCCCAATGTTTACTTGGATACATTTAGGCAAAAACTAATGTATCCAATGTTCACTTGGATAATTCATTGGATACATTAGGTCAAAACTAAATGTATCCAATGTTTACTTGGATACATTTAGGCAAAAACTAAGTGTATCTAATAAAATCCGACTTATTACAAAAATGTCACCGCTTCCTTTTCAGCCGTCGACGTGTTCATCGCAGGGCCACAAATAAGAACATAACGATACAATACCTGTTTTGCCCTTGAAGTTCCGACTTATTTCAAAAATGCCACCGCGTCTTGTCCCCTCCCAAGCCGATCTGCGCCGTCCCTTTTTTTCTAATCCAACGGCTGCTGTTGGTTCTCACGGTTCTCATGATATTTAGGTTCTCATTTGAGCACCTACATATATATATATATATATATATTGTAATAACCGCAAAAAAAATTTATTTATGTAATTACTTTAAATTTGGGTACATTAAATTAATTAAATAAAAATTAGAATTAATGGATTAACTAAGTGTGTGCCGAAAAATTTGGGTTGTTAGTTAAATAAACCCAAGCCCAAATAACTATTACCCACAATATAAAAACCTTAGTTAGTAAAATTTTAGGTTTTTACTTTTAATTATCAACACAACAAAACAAACAAAAACCCTACCTTACCAAGCATAGCCGCCGACCAAGGAGGGAGAAGAGGGAGGAAATTTTCGATCTTTTTGGAAGATTAATCCAATCATTCTCAAGGTAATATCAAACCTCACATTCTAAAATTTGTTTCATTGAATTTGGATATGTAAATCTTAATCTAGGCATATTTAAAAGAAATAATGATTAGGGTTTTGCATGCTAGTGAATTAATGGCAAGATTTTAAACGGTTAGATGTTTGGATCTAAATGCCATGGTAAAATAATGATCTTCATGTCTAGCTTTGTTTTAAGGTTGATTTATGATCATGAATTGAATAAATCAATATTGTATAATGTATGGGGATTGATCAAATAAATAATTGAGGTTAATTAGGATTTAACAAAAAGAAGAAAAACTATGGGTTTACCCCCATACTGTGCTTCGGCCGAATGGCCTATGAGGAGGGGAAATTATTTTGTTAATTGTTGAAATTATTATTATTGATTAATGAATAATTTAATGTTTGGGAAATCTTTGAAAAATTAAAGAACAAGAAAAATCAACCAAATCAATGAATATTGGTGAGATAGAATTTCGGCTATGGTCATATAGATTGGGTGTTGATTCTTGACCTAGAATGTTAAGGGTTAAGATAGAAAAGTTAGTAATTTCGTTAGGATTATAACGGAAGGAAAGTATGACCCTTAAAAGAATTGTTAGAAAGTTAGAAAACTAACTTGAAAGGATGTAATAGTTACTTGGAAAACCTTGAAAGTTAGAAATTTAACGGAAAGGAGGAAGATTAAAAGATTTCAGTTAGTTTCCTAACGGAAAAGGACTAAACTGAAAAAGTTAAAGTTAAAAAGAATAAAAAGGGGAAACCTTTGAAGTTAGAGGGACATAAGTGATTAAAAAGAAACTTGGGGGACCTTTATGAATAAAATCAAAGTCAAAGGACCTCCATGCAATTAATTCAAAGTTGAAGGACTAAATTGCAATTAAACTAAAGTTGAAGGACCAATCTGCAACTAATCCAAAGTTGAAGGACTAATTTGCAATTAAACTAAAGTTGAAGGACTAAATTGCAATTAATCCAAAGTTGACGGACCAATTTGCAATTAACCCAAAGTTGAGGGACCAAATTGTAATTAACCCAAAGTTAGAGGACTTAATTACAATTATATTAAAGTTAAAGGACTGACTCGTAAATCAAAGTCAGAAACTTAAACGTAAGAAAGGAGTAACGAAGTAAAGAAGTGAGAACACATCTCTCAGTTAACTAAGTAGAAGTAGTTAACAATGTTGAGAGTACTAAAGTAAATTACTCGGTGCCTTGTAGATTTGCACAGAGAGGAGATTGCAAGGAAAAGCAATTCAGGTAAGGGATTACGTTCCTTACAGTATTGAACTCCTGTTTGTTGGAATTCTATATTCTTTCTATAAGTTAGCTATCAGTATGGCATGATAGTATTTGAATAAACTCCGCGTTATTGAACGTTCTTTTGAAAGAATCTGTACTTAGTGATGTCCCCATTGATCTACTAAGTATCGAAGTTTGAAACTTGTTATCACATACTTGTACCTTGGTATGTACTCATTTTAACTTGTAAGTTAACCACTTACTTGTTAGAGTGGCCAATGTCCAGTTAGAAAAGACATTGACGGACAGTCCAGTTAGAAAAGACTCGTCCTTAAACTAGGGATTGCATGAGTGATCACATGCCTTCTCCCAGGAATTGTCTGATTACAAGGATGATTCTAGACCCCGAGGATATATGTGTGGATACCATATATGTTACGACCCACACTATTGGCTTGGAAAAGCTAGGTGTACAGATTGTACCTTTGGCATTGAGGTTATAATGTACGTTACCCCGGAATTGACGGAACTTGAATGAATCTCTTTGGATTGTAGTGCCATAATCCTTTAAAAGTAAAATCTTAAAAGTAATACGACTGTATTGTTCTGCAGTCTTGAATCAAAAAGTAACTGAACCTATCGTTGTAAAAGTTATTCATGGTATTCGTTCTGGTCGTCTCTCCTTAGTAACCGGAGAGGCCACGTATGAACTTACTGAGCATTCGTTCGCTCATCCCTTCTCCATAAATTTTTGTTTCAGGATTTAAGTAGAAGAGGAAGAAAAGGAGGGCAGCCGTAGGAAGAACGGCAGATTGAAGATTCTTATTTGGTTATTATAAGAACATTTATTTATTGGTGTAAGTTAAAGATACATTGATGGCTAGGGTGGTTTACCTGCCAAGACAAGTTTTAAGTTACGCTTCCGCATTTATTTTGAATTGATGATGTGATAAAGGGTTAGTTGTGAACCCTAATTTGAGGTATTAATTATTGTTATTTAATGCCATTAAATGCTCAGATACAGTAAGAAAATTCGGGGTGTTATATATATATATATATATATATATATATATATATATATTGAAGGGTTAATATTCTTTCTTAATAATCACTTTTTGTTAATCTTTTAGAAAATATATTATTTGTATGATTTAAAAAATCAAATAATTTGTGTAAATACTTGATTGACAAGAAATCAAGTCAACCTTGTATTAGATCTTGATTGGCAAGAAAACAAATCAGTCGTATTGACTGATTGGTTGACTATCCTCAATTCCATCAATGTGAGCATACCCCCAAATCAATTTAATATTGATAGATACTCTAGTTCCCAACCAGAATAGAGATATCCTCGTAAACAAACACTAGCGTAAAACGCTTCTCTATAAATACGGAGAGGGAATATCTTCCCATTTCCAGTGCAGTTTGATCAATTCCTGGATAAACACCAACCCAGTATTATTATTCTGCTTTTAGAGAGAGAAAGATGTCTGGTCCAATAGCTCAAGATTGGGAGCCGGTGGTGATCCGTAAGAAGGCTCCGACCTCCGCCGCTCGCAAGGACGAAAAAGCCGTCAACGCCGCTCGTCGCGCCGGCGCCGAGATTGAGACCGTAAAAAAGTGTGCGTACCTAATCTCTCTCTCTCTCTCTCTCTCTCTCTCTCTCTCTCAATGAGTATATGCACATATACTGAAATTATTATGCAGATAATTACATGTATTATATAGACTGTATACGTACACACGTGTGTTTCAGTCGGTTAGGGTTTCGTAATTTTTATGTGTGGATGTGCAACTTAGATGTAATTTGTTGGATTATTGTCTTTCCTTGAGTCGTTTATTGTTGTTATTTGCTATTTTAATTGGATTGAGACTAAATATGTAATTTACCTAGGGTTTCAGTGCCGCCTAATTCGTCGATGTTTGGCTTTATTTGTGTGTAGTCTGTGCTTGCTAATGTGTTACTGATTTGTGTATTTACCTAAAACTAAAAGGCATAATACGGCTTTATAATTGTGTTGTGCAAGCTGTCTCTGCAGTATCTCCTTGTCTGCATTTTCCCTGTATCCTTGTAATTGGAAAAGAGAAGGAACGGAGCAAATTACATTCTCTGAGTTTTTTGTATGATACTGCAGTTCATCTACTGTTATATATGGTTGAGTATGATGCAAATATATTGTTGAATACGGAGTATCTTATAACTTGTTCCAATGCTAGTCGACCCCAAATCATTTTGGGTCTAAGGCTTTGTTGTTGTTGATGTTGTTCCAACGTTGGGCCATGTATTGACTATGAAACTAAGAATGGGAAGAACTCTGTAAATGATTCTGTTGTGGACCGAAACAATTAGGGTGCTACATTTCATTCTGACATACTGATCTTGTAGTATTAGTTTTAATCGTATGCTTCAAATAAGTTATAGAAATACGCTCTCACTTCACTACATGCACAAGATTAGATGCACTGACGTATTTGTAGTTTTTTATTTTAGGTATGGCATATTTGTCCATGACAGTTCATGTATACTATCTTGGTTTGATTAGTACTTAATATGTAAATTGTTTTCACCTTGAAATCACTTAGTTTCTACTAAATGTTTTTTTTGTCTGTATCTATGCAGCGACTGGAGGAACAAACAGAGCAGCCTCTAGTGGCACCTCTCTAAATACAAGGAAGCTTGATGAAGACACAGAGAATCTCACCCGTAAGTCGTGTTGGCCTTGTGTGCTACTCCCTCTGTCCCGGGAAAGTTAGTCCATCTTTTTTCATTGTTAGTCTGAATGAACTTTGAGCAATACATTAAGTTACTTGTAATTATCCTAATGGGAATCTAAAAATTGGTATTGATAATATATATAATGGTGTATCAATAACAAGTTTTAGATCTTCATTAGGATAATTAAAAGTAGCCTAGATTATTGCTCAAAGTTCATTTGTAGCAACAATGAAAAAAGAGAGACTAACTTTTCGGGACAGAGGGAATATAATTTAAGATTTGATGATAAACTATTACAAACCTTTTACATGTCTGGCCTTCTCATTTTTTTTTTTAATTTTCTCCTGAAAACTTCTCAACGGAATTTAACATGAGGATATTTGGTCATTCATAATTGTGCGTCATGTATCAATATAGATGTTATCTGTGAATGTACACATAAATATCTGTCAATCGCTTGTTTGCATGTGTGTGTCCTAGTAAGGTGGTGAACAATTGGAGTTTATGGGCATCAACGGCCTAATCCTTGATATATACTTGTATACATATACTCCCTCCGTCCCGTTTGAAGCTTCAGCATTTTGGTAATGGCACACAAATTAAGGAAAGTGATGAGTGTAAGAAAGGTTGTGAGAGGGAAGAAGTTAGTGAATATGACAAGTGGGGCCTACAGTTTAAATATGTGAGAGGGGAAAGTTAGTGGGTATGACAAGTGGGCCCCATAATTTAAGTATGTGAGATGAAGAAGTGAGTGTGCACGACAAGTGGGGCCTACATTTTTTACCATTTTAGGAAATGATGAAGCTTTTAACGGGACACCCATTTGGGTAAAAGGTGAAGCTTATGGGACGGAGGGAGTGTATATACACATATCTGCACACACACACACACACATTTATAGTATACTTGCAGAGAGTGAAGTTAGGTATCGACATGTCTTAGTTGTGTGGCTTTTCCCATCTGTTTGGGAATGATGGTGAACTTTGAAAATTGAGATGATTTGAAAGTTAGTACTATTAGTTTGCGATTGCATTTTATTTGTACCTCGTCAGTTCCATTAAATTGCTTTTGCTAGTCTGCAATCTTCACCTGTCTGAGACTGTCTCGCTTTGTTGATTACAGATGAGAAGGTACCAACTGAGTTGAAGAAGGCCATCATGCAGGGACGAAATGACAAGAAACTCACCCAGTCTCAACTTGCGCAGGTGTCCGTCTTTCTGTTTATATGTCCTTGACATCTCTCTTGACTTGCAGAACGTATTAAATTCTAACCACTGTTTTTTGTTTTTGGTCTTGCAGTTGATAAATGAGAAGCCACAGATCATACAGGAGTATGAATCTGGAAAGGCCATACCTAACCAACAGATCATAACCAAACTGGAGAGAGCTCTCGGTGTGAAACTGCGAGGCAAGAAGTGAGCATGCCCCCAACCCTGCCTTACCTTTTGCAGTATTATCCTCTTTGAGCGTTGAAGAATGAAATGGTGGTGTCCGAAACTTTTTCTTGCTCTTCACTTTGACCACTGATGATGATGATGATGTAAGAAGTATGGTTGATGTATATGGCCTTCCTTATTGGCCATATTTGAATCTTTCTTCCTGTTGTGAAAAAAATAAAAATAAAGACTGGTTACAATATTTGGCATGCTTAAATGTCTGCATAGATCTTCAAGTGTTAAGCATTGATGTTGTAGTTCCCTTGTGTCAGTTTGATATTGTTGCAAGGTTTGAATGATGCTGCCAGAACCAATCAGTTCTTTATTTTCTGGGGAATGATTAATCTGGGAACTTTAACCCAGAGTAGGATGGTTTGTAGTTGGATTTACATCTACTTTTATTGAAGTTTTACGCACGGGCAAATGAAAAGCAGGAGCAGTTCCGGGTTCTGACTTGATGATACATTCACTATAGCACTTGTATAACAATCGGGCAGGCCAACATTTTCACACCACACAACATGCAGCACATATTATTCATACTTATTGGTATCATACAAGCTTGAACGAGAATGACCTTTCTCCAAACTAAAGCAAAGAAGATTGCAAACAAAAACAGATACTCGGTTGATCATCGCTCAAGAAACACAGCTGCATATCCACCTAGTTTTGATACCCAATTAAACAGTCCGATTCGCATTACTAAGTTTTACCAGTCGTCGATGTCCCGTCGTTTTGGGGCACACCCATTTTCTGGTCTCTTCGTTTGGCCCACTCGTAGATTGAAAGATGAAGTTTCTTGGAGGCAACGAGGAGCTCAACCCGTTGGAGTGGTGTGAGAATGTGCATGAGATGTTTAAGTGTTCTTAGCCTCAGTTTGTCAGCATCTATTAGCACATTTGCTAGGCTAAGTGCATGAGCATCCACACTCTGGCTCGACTCTCCTATCTCCTTGCAGCTCTTTGCTATCATCGCTAGTGGCTCGTCTGCTATATCCTCCTGAAATTATATACAAATATGGTAGCCGTGCAGCTGCTGTTTCTGTTTCAACCATAATAGACATCCGGTGCCTAAAATATCCGTCTCAAATCTAAAATATTCGAAAATAAATTGAATGTTTTTTTTTTTTTTTTGATTATTGGGTTATTAAAGACTATTTTTCGACATTGTTGTGACAACCAACAGATCTATAGCGTACCGTGCACAGTACTTATTTCCACAAGCAGTAATGTATATCTTGATGAATTTTACTTTCCGAAAAAGATCCATGAAAGTACTTTAGAAAAAGCATGTGTACTTACTTTAACTCGTGTACTAAATAGAAATCCGATCACACATATTGGTGGAAGTGTGAAGGTCAAAAGTCTGAACGTGCCCTTTCCCTTAATATCGATGGCTAACATCTCGACTGCTATGCAGACGCATGTCAATGGCGCAACTGTATTAATTATGCCTAGGTATGGAGATTCAAGTATGCATATATTGTATTTACTTTGGGAAAAATTAGTAGCGTGCCTGTAAGCTTGCGACCCGGGAAGAAAGCGCGTCCTCCTCTTTAAAAACATTCTGATGCAAGGAATCAATCATCTGAAGCTGATTCGCCGTGAGCTCAGCCAAGTTCCCGTTCCTCTCCCCTCCAGCCAAGTGCTCATCAAGATGCTCCTCCAATTCCGACCCAGAAAGCGTGTAAACGAGTCGAAAAGCGAGCGAAGGCCTACACCCACCGACCCACAAGAACGAGTTCGAAAACGTAGTCCCCCACGAGGGGGACAAGAATGACGCGCCATCGTTTTTCGCGAGGACGGCACGGGTGTCGAGGTATTCTTGGAAGTGGTTGAAGGTTTTGTTGGCTACAAGGTTTAGGTGTTGGTCGGCTGGGTTTAGGGATAGGGTTTGAAGCATTTCATTGAGGTCTAGGTTTTGTTGAGCTACCCAGTTGTGGAAACAGCATTGGGAAAGTTGGTGGTTTAGTTGAGTAGCCATTTGGAAGGTGGCACACACACACACACTCCACGGTGACATGAGATGGTAAAGTGGATTATATATTGAGCATGAAACTAGGAAAAATATCTTTGCAATTGATCAATAATTGTTGCTGCACAAAATGCATGGCTCCGCTACAGCTTAAGGGTTGAGACTGCATTATTTATTTTTTAATTATGCTTGTGCAATGGGACAAAAGTCTTGAAAAAGAAAAGATCCAAAAGTGCAGAAATGGGTTACGAGATCTATGCAGCATTTTCAGTGCTGCTTTGGAATATATTTTCATTTCGTTCTGCTCAGTCCAATTTGGAAAGTGCTCTTTCAATTTCATTACTAAAATAAAAGAGTCGTTTGTAAAATAATAGTAATAATAATAAAAGGCCAAAACCATATTTTCTTCGCTAAAATTCTAACGCAATTTAATCACGTGATCTCATGTGACTAATTTCGTAAAGCTTTTAACCAAGCTATTTATTTGATATGTATGCTGATAGAAACCCCTTTTCACCACCATCACTACAAAAGTCAAGCAACATGAACAAAATTAAATCAATATTGTGCAAAACCCACAACAAAAAATTCGACCAAGCTCATATCCACAACAAAAATTTAGCATAATATCAATAACATTAATATATTAGTTGGAAACTTAAAAAAAAAATAGTCACGTGATGTTATGTGGTTAAATTTTGTTAAGTTTTTAGTGAATTTATTAATGGAGTGAATACATTTTGAAAATTGTAAAAATTTAGTGAGAATATGTTGAAAAAAAAAAAAAAAAAAAGTTCAATGAGAACATTTTGAAAATGACTAAAGCTGAGTGAAGAAATAATAAAATAAATCAAGCACATCATTTATTATCACCACCTCGCCCGGGAGTGTTGAAACCCAAGTGATTTCAGGTCACTAGAAGGCACATATCGGATGTGGAACATAGCTCACTCTTTTAAGTTATTTTATTAATATTACTTTATAATGTCATGAACGCTACAACTGAGCCTACACAAATCTCCATAACTGGATTTGAACTTGTAACCTCCGCATGAAAAACTAACACCGGATTGAACTAAAGCTCTTTGGTCACTCTTTTAAGCTAAATAAAATATCTCAAATTAATCTAATGATGATGCCTTTAGTGTAAATTTATGAATGTAGAAAAAAAAAAAAAAAAAAAGTCCGACACATTTCTGCAAGAAGGGTGCAAGAAAGAAGTATCCACCCCCGTCTCGAAATAAATGTTTTATTTTTCTCTAAATCAAGAGCAAAACAGACACTTGTTTCGAGGCATAAGTTAATAGTCCTTCCGTTCCGAAACAAACTTCCCGTGAAATTTAAGAACGGGAATTAAAGAAATAAGTTGAAAAAGTAGGTGGTATGAGTTAGAGGCGTAGCTAAGAAGGGTAGGAAGGGGGTAAGAGGGGCAACTGCCCCCATTGATTTAAAAATAAAAATTTACTAGTGCAAATTTTAAAAAAAATTGAGGATCTAGTGTAATTTGTTAAAACTCAACCCCTTGGTTTAAAAGAAAAAAATACACTAACATTCATTATGCCCCCGTGGATAATAATTCCTAGCTCCGCCACTAGATTGATGTGAGTGGGTAGGAGAGAGAAAATGAGAGTAAAGAATAGTAAGTGGATCGTTGTTGTAAGTGGGAAAAAGAGAGAGAAAGTAGAGGGAATCTTTCCTTTTTGAGTAAGTGGGAGTTTCTAATGGAAATAGAACGTAAAAAAATTGCAAAATGAGAAGTTTGTTTGGGACGAAGTGAGTATGTTTACAAAGAAAGTGAATAATGACAAGTTCTCGTTGGCATTGAGGGATTTGGTCTGACAAGTGGTTCAGTACATTTCCTTTGAAGCAAGTGACGAAATGAATGTTGAAACAGTCTCGTGACTGCACAGATTAAGCAAATTTGTTGAATTTGATCATCAAACTCATTTTCAAAAAAAAAAAAAAAAAAAAAAAAGTCATAACTTTTTTTTTTTTTTTTTTTGGCATTGTGCCATTAAATCAAAAAATAAAATAAAAAAATGAATAAGGACAACAGCTTATGCTAAATAGAAAGATTTTGTCTTCATCAATTGTCGATGCAACAAAATTCATAACCTTAAATCAAGATCATATAAGAATGATACAGGAGATAGCTTTTCAACAGGACAGTAGAAAGGCAAAATTTAAATGTTACTCCATCCGCCAAAAAATGAATGACCAAAATCTTTTCAAATCTAATCTTAAACAAGAGCAAATTTGAAAATAATTTAGTCATTCAGTTTACGATGGAGAGTACTTCATTTTCACAACAATCATAAACCGACCCTTCTGCTGGTTTAGCAAGAAAAAATGAAACGCGTCAATTTGACAACATCGAGTTTGTTCATGCATGCAACAGACAGCTACTATGATGTGTGTGTGTGGCTAACACATTTTATCGATGAATCTATAAGAGAGATTGAGGAACTATATTAAAGATTATTTATTTCGTTAGGACGTTAATTTATTTTTAGCACTGCATACTTCTACAAAATGAAGTCCGGTAAAATTTACAATGAGATGTAAAATTAAGTTAGTGGCGATGAGTATACCTTCCATTGACCACTTCATCCAGGAGGCAAGTTTTGAAATGAATCAATCCATCTAACTGATCCCATCTAAGCAAATTGTATCGACTTTGAGCCCATTTAGCGATCTCCGTTTTCATTTTCTAGCGTAACTCTTCTGGCTTTAATTTCCAGAGCAGCTTAAACCACTTCATCATCATAAATAGAATGAATAAGCCTTACTTATATTAGCAGCTTTCGTCCATGGGTTGATCTGAAACTTTCTCATAGCTACCATATTGGCCTAGTAATGAAATATCTTCAGGAGATAACCCTAATGCACCAGTACTCAAGTAGTTTCGAGAAGCACGGCCTCTGCAACATTCAATGCCTTCAGTTAGAACAATTTATTGCATTGGCATATACTACCGTCCCATTTGATTTTTGATGGTCAAATTCACTTGTGTTGATCATCAAAAAACCAAATGGGACTATCTTTCCTTCTGGGACGGAGGGAGTAGATATTAAGAGAAGAAGCACATACCGCCTTTGCCTCGAGTGGTTAATGCTTTCCAACAGACGAGAAGATTCTGATCTTGATATCTGGGCCAGTGAAGAGAGGTACTCATGGAATACATTACCTTTTAATGTAAGGCATGATCTTGAGGGAACAAGGCACTGAACTATACTGCAAAGGGCCGACTCTAGTTCACTACACCGCAGACACAAAAAGTTCACATTCAGTACAGCCAACTATACACATTATAGTACAAAATTCAAGTCACAATAATGAGAGTTAACGAAAAACGAAATATAAACAGAGAGACCAGTTAGACGCCTCAAACTTTTTACAGTTTGGTACTTCCCTCTTTCCAACAAAACAGATGTATAGTTCTTTTTGGGCAGTCTTATTGAAGAACAACATTTCCCTCTGAAATTGACTAAACTACCCTTCATTTTCCCAACAATTATTGCCACCTAAATATAAGGACTTACTCCCTGCATCTCGAAATACATGTTCTTTAAAGAGTTGATTTTCGTCCCCAAATGTTGTTATCCACGAATTTTTATCCATGCCAATTATGCCCTTATTTATAAGGGTGAGATATACATTGCCCAAACATTTAATTGCATAGGTAATTGGATTTTTAAAGGTAATTGAATCTTTTTAACATATAATGATGATGACATTGGGTAAATATAAAGTCACAAAAAAGTGCCACAAAATGTGGCTTACAAAATGATGTGTCAAGATTTTATTGGTGTTTTTTATTAGAGTGTGCCGGGTCCACTATCGATGTAACCAATAAAATATCGCCACCTCATTTTGTATCCATCATTTTGTGAACTTCTTTTGTGCCCCTAGCATTGCCCATTTCTTAATATGTGTGAGCAGCTTTACAACTACAAGCTTTTTGGGACTGAGGGAATTCGTAGATTTTTGAACCATTTTCTTAATTTGTGTGTTTAGTCAAATGTTACTCTTATTGTGAGGGATGGAGTAGATTAATGAATCAAATGAATCTTGGCCTCGCTGATCTAAAGTTAGTAAATACTCTATTTGTCCCATGATAAGGGGCACAAATTTTCTCTTTTGGTCTCTCCCATTGATAAGTCACATTACCCAAAATGGAAAATTTAATTTTTATTCAATGGGACCCAGTTGTCATACTCACAACAACTATCCACTGTCTATTTTCTCCCCCACCGTCTCTCTCCCATCTCACTTTTCATAGTCACAAGTCACAACACCTACTCCACTACTGTTATCTTTTCATATATATACTATCTCCTTAATTTTCATGCATGGCCAATTTTGTACCCTTATCTTGGGACGGAGGGAGTATTACCTTTTCAAGAACTTGGCACAAGATGGTGGTCTCTTTTCTGAACTCCTGATCATGCTCGTGTCCTGACTGATCAATTTACCCAATGCCATGGTATTTGTTGACGATGCTAGCAGCTCCCGGCCCAAATCTACCCTGCTGGCAGTTGATCCTACAGCAGCAGTTTGTTTTGCATATGAACACATTCCATGTTGTGCTATCGTTGATGCCATCTGCAACTGATCATCATACCAGCTGAGCGAATGTGATTTGTCAGAAGGAACCAGGGATGGTTCCAAATAATCCTGCAAATATACAGAATCAGAAATAAGACAAGACAACGTAGAAGAGTTACGGATCACAAAATAATGAATATACTTACATGTATCAGTGATTGGCAGTCACTAAGTAACAAATCAGCTTCTGAAATTAGATTACTCGTTTTATAAGCGAGTTTCAGAACTTGAAAAGCATCCTTCTCCTCAAGGGATATATACTGTTGTAGATTAATGTGACTGTGCCGAAGTTTTCTCCATGTTTCTTGCACGTAATCCGTTACGGACAAGCAAAGGGGCTTCTGCATTGATTCAGAGCTCCTACTGAAATCCATTCGGCTACATTCATCCATCATTTCACATGCTATCGGGAGAGCTTCCACTTGCTCAATGTGAGAATCGCCCGTCTCCTCTCCATGAATCGGTTCTTCGTTCAGATCGAAATTCCTAAAGGGCATTTCTTCAGCTCGATCTTCAACTGTAGAATCATCCATTTGATTAAACTCAGGCACTGTCAGTTTTGGCACAGGGCTGATGCTCTCAAAAGCTGCTCCTACTCCATCAGTGTGTCCATTGGACAGTGCTCCAGAAAATAGCTCTGTTCCACTACCAATCTCGGTCTCAGGGACGGATGTTGACTCTGGAACACAAGATATGTCAAAAGAATTGTATGTGCCGCTGACATGTGAGTGATCTTGTGCAACTGAGTGATGACAATATTTCTGGAACTTCTTCTCTTCACAAAGAAGCTGCGCAGTCATTGGATGGAAGCTACTTTCATTCAGACGATGAGGGGAAGACATGCTATTAATTTCAGACACTTCGTTATTCATATGCTCAAACACATTGCCAGTGAATCTGTCACTCGGACATTCCTCATCAGAACCTGATGACATGATCGTATCAGGTCGTTTCCTAACATTCCGTCTACTAAATGCAACCGGAGATCCTGAGGAACTAGAAAGTTCAGATGTGAAACCACACTGAACTGCAAATTCAACATCCAGTTCATTGTTATACACTCTTGGATCACTATATTTTTTCTCCTCTTCCTCGACCTCCATCAACAACGACTTGGAGATCTCTTTCTCGACCGCTTCAGACAGAAGTGAAGGGTAACCACAAGGAACGATACGTGGTAGTATATGGTGCCCAGCATCAAGATCAAATATCATAGGAGCATATCTTTTCGGCACTTCACTGTCTGAACAATTTGGAAACTAACATTAATTTTCATAGTTCTAAAGCGCTGTTAGACACAAACCATATTATTAAAAAAAAAAAAAGACACTCATATATGAACTCTGCCACTAACCTTTTCTGTGACTTTCACCCTGGCACCAAAACTGTAGATGCGTAATTGTTTTACGAATATCTCCTTGACAATTATTGACAAATCTTTCCACGATAGAGGGTTCAATTTGAGCTTTTTCTAAAGAGCAAACCTACATCACATGCGGTTATAAGATTTAGAGACACAGCACCTTAGGACTCAAGAAAAATAGAGGTGGTAATTAAGCTACATACCATAAATACAAGGCTGAGGAGCTCCTTTGGCGATGGTATTCTGAAAGAAATCTCTAGCCTATCCAGATTGTTTGGCAAGACAGGATTGTCACCTGTATGTAAATGTAGATGAAATCAGCACTACTGAAATTTGATTAACATTGAAGCAACTTTAGACAAGAATCCTCTTACTATTGCTAGTTAATATCATCGGCCGCTTTGCCGTCTCCGCAAGTTGTTGGATTGTAGCAATAAAACCACGATCTTCATGTAGAGTAGCATCCACATCCTCGAAGAGAATCAAGGTTTTAGTTTCACTTTGATCACGCTCAATTGCTTTCTCCTCACGGAATGATTTTCTAGGTGTTGTACTGGTGTTATTAAAGTCTTCCTCATCAGATAGGGGAATCAGTTCAATAATCTCTTTGCCAGATCCTTGAGCTGCTTTGGCATTATAAGTGGCTGACGAGGGCTTCAATAAAATCCTTTTATGTGAGTCGTCTGGACTTTGCATACCACTGCAAGATATATCAATTTATAGGAGTAACTACGCGAATATGGAAGCTAGTTTATCATCAGTTATCAAAGTAACACCCTTAAGGGCATTAAAGAATTTAGAAGGAAAACATATTTATGAGATACAAGAAAATATTAATGCAGTTGTTAAATTTTCATCATCACTATCCATCAATATTTTGATCCGGTTACACCCCAAATCACATGTTTTACACGCAAAACATTCTTGCAAAATCATGCTGCAGCATCACAGTAGAAGATAGAGACTAGTGGGTGATCTAAAACAATACAAAAAGAAAACAGAGAAAAGAGAAAAGAGCAGGGCCAAAGCCAACACATTTTTTAATTCTAGATAGCATGAATCAGTATTATGAATCCTGATTAATGGCCCATAATGCTGTTCAAGAGAAAAATTAAGATCATCAAGCCAAGATAATTTGCTTTTCTATATGCACTTCTGACTACAAGAATGAATCTCTGACTAAAAGACTTAATCTCAAGACAATAGAGAGAATGTGGCATATCAGTCTATACTTCTGAAATAAATCATGTAGAGATTATTCACATACCGCTTAAGCCAGTGCGATTCTACAGCTTCACCAAATTTTTGCTTCACAAGCGCTCCACTTCGCCAATCTGATGCATTCACCTAGCAGGACAAAAAATCACATTTTTCAGCTTTAGATGGCATTTACTTTCAACTATCCACTTCCAGATAAAGCATTGTTCAAGGGATTGAGGAGACTAGTAATATATCAGGTTAGTTAAGCCTGATATAAATTGAGAGTGGCTGGGTGAGTGGGTGAGCTGGGGATGAAGTGCGTATATGCAAAAAGTTTCCATTTTTCATCAGATCTTAGGAGCAGTTACAGTCATAAAACATAGGTGGTAATTGTCAACAAGACAAATGGAACTTGCTTGAAAAGAAAATTACTATAATTTCGGCATTACCTCAATAACTTGAAATCCTTGTTCTTTTGCACAGGCATAAATCGCTGCAGATTTCCCACTCTGCATGAAAAGGAGATTTCACATTCAATAAAATATTAGTATCAAAGATCATCCTGAGTTTAACGAACAATATATATCAGATGTAGATAACAACATAGCATTAGATTGCAAAAGAAACCTTCATATTCAGACAAGATTTAGAAAGAAAGAAAAAAATTAGAAAGAAAAAAAAAATAGGGAGAGGATGCTTACCCCAACAGGTCCTGTAACCAAAAGAACATTCTTCAAAGTAGTTTCATCGTGTACATCCTCAGAATTGGAGTCACTAGGGTAATAGTCGTCCTCATTTACTATCTGTTTATGATCATCAGTTGTGCTTATCCTAGAACATTTTACGTGCCAAAGATGTAGCCACTCATTTAGAAACTTCACAGATTCGCTGTTGCCGCAAATCTGCAAGCAACATTAGTGAAGAACATGTATGATTCTATATTGTTGGAAAAGAAATAAAGACATATTTGTCTGCCAATAGACTTGGCAAGTTCAAATAGACAACGATATACAATATGTAAGAGATCAAACCTCCGTGGCCTTTTCAGGCTGGTATTTATTCGTCCATAAGCTGTTTTCAGGCTGACCATCGCAATCATGATAATATGATGTCATCCTGAGAATCCAAAGGTATGATTGAAGCAGACAGAGTCAGTGCAAGGGACTAAATGTGAATAAATTTAAGCACATACTGGTCAACAAGTGCCTAATTAAAACAGCAGCAAATGCTGGTTTTATACAATGCTGGCCCATTTACGCATATATATAAACTCGCCCCCTTCTCAGGAAATCAAATTTTGCTGATACTGGGGAATATTTTTCAGGTATATCTTCCTACAAGTACCTTTCTTACCCTGATTCTATTGACATTTTGGATGCGATGGCCGAGACAGTGTCAGCTCTTTTGGGTTAAGAATTTCAATTGTTGGTGTTCAATTGAAAAGTCGTGTACTGGGATCAATGGTGCCAAACTATAGAAAGTAGAATTCATAGTTTGAACAGTTTTCTATAAGGGGGAAATAAAGTGAGGAGGAAGAAAATAAGCATGAAATAGTAGGAACTTAAGCATGCGTGAGCCTTTATATACATAAAGGGAACACTCACCTCTCCTGGAGATATAAACCCTGCCCCTTATCATCTAACATTTGTACAAATGTAGCTTTCTCTGAGAAGCATTCCACTTTGCCAATTCCACGACCCTGCCAATTTGAAATAGTTGTGAGCTCATTGATGTTGATACTCAAAAATTATGTATCATCACAATTATTCATCAAACATTTGCACACCAATAAGTCTCAAACAATCAAAAATTACTAGATATTAGGTTCAGCTTGTATAAGCCGCACGTACCATTTCATTGTCCCCCTGTTGATCACAGTAAGTAATATGCCCATCAGCCAAACATGTAGATGACGAAGCAGAAATTTTATTTCGCTGAAGAGGTGAACAATCTAAGGGGTCTTCTTCAAGTTGAACAGGAAACTGATTTGAAGAACCCTCGTTCTGACAAAATGATGTTTCAACTGGAAAGTTGTCGAGAAAATTATCAAAATCTAAGGCATTAACAGATCTTTCATTAATTGATGAGCAACCACTTTCTAGACTCCTGTTACTGACAATGCTTCTGTCAGCAAATATCCAGTTTCCCCAGTCAAGGGTGAACGCTTCATCCTGGATAAGCAAATTTCATGTCACATTAAAGAAGGTTGAACATAAGCACTGGAGAATGAAGGGCTAACAGCACCGATACGTGTAGGTAGTCATCGTTAAATTGTATATTCAAGGATACCTTACCTGTACTTTTTCAAATACATGAACAGGGCTCAAAAAAATCTGTTTCCCCTCTCTCCCAAAGAAGCTGCAGTTATTCTCCAAATCGATTATCTGCGGGTTTTTCTTGACTGTTTTCCGAGAAGAGAAGAAGGGATGTATTTGCTTTCCGGCAAATATGCGTGCATTTTCCTGGCACAAATAAAGGTGCACATGTATTCAGTATCTAAAGCTTATAGGCAAGACTAAAGTAATCAAACAATGCTTGTTATAAGAAGTGAAATAGACATAACGAGTCAAGGGTTTAAGGTGGTTGACAGTACTAAACTGCCAAGTAGGCATGAAACAAGCTGCAATGAACCCCAAACTCCAGCAAAAGTACATTTAAGAAAAGCAAAGAAAGATTTGAAAAAAAAAAAAAATCATAATCAGGTAGAATAGATGTTTGACTGACCTCAGCTGTCAATTTTGCCTCTAACCGTAAATCAGGAATTGGCTGATATATGTGTTCAGCCTGAAAATTACAGGGGTTCGCCAACAATGAGCCATTGCACGTGTCACTAGGGGTACCTTCTACATTTTTTGTTGGAGTGGTACTCATCCGCTTCTTTCTGGGTGTAGCATTAGCCCGTCGCTTTTTCTGCGGAGTACTCTTCGCATCTTCCAAAAATAATAGCAAATCAAACATAAATGCTTGGCCCAAGGTAACATGCAAATGGGCATGTCGTATAGTAACAGAAGTAGAAGGTCTGACTTAAAATTGTGAAGCAACTGTTTTAATTTACAAAAGCAGGAGTTGTTTCGACTTTTTAGGGGCAATAAGAATGTTAGATTTTGTTTTTTCAGTTATGCCCATGGACTACTATTTAGTTGGGAAATGAGACAGAGGAACTTTCATGAACGCGTTTATAATCAAGTAACAAGTCATCTAAATAATTATCTAGAAGACTATAAAGTAAAACCAAAAGGACTGGCCAACTTGATGCTTATGGGATCATAGGATTGCTCTGAAAGAAACCTATGGCATGAATCTTTATGACACATTATCACGCAAAACGAAACACTGCAATCACCAGGATATAATTTAAACTGCAAACAGATGTACGCTAGTTGACCACAATAATTTCCAGCAATGAGAGGCACAAGGGTTTAAAGTGGGAGAAAAATACCAACATAACAGCAGGACCACTGATACTATGAAAAACACGTTTTTTCCCTACATTCTTCAATAAGTGAACCAACTCCTTATTGACATTTCACCATACTTTAGATTCTTTGTATCATAAGCAGATGATACATGTGCCCACCTCCTTATGATGAATAACTCACAGTAGGATTTAGTGCTTCCCATTCAAAGATTCCCCAAAAGGGCTTGGAGCTTTCAGTAGAAACCCCCATAAACACGAAGTATCTGTTACACGATAAATGGCATCTGGAAATAACAAGCTTCTTTTAATGTAGTTTTCTTCCATTTGTACCTTGGTAATGATAACGAGGGTTGCCTGGTGGAAAAGGCATGGTCCACCTGCTTGTGAAATCAGATTAAATCTTGTAGGGTGGGGACGTATTCAGAAAATCATCATTGTAAACAAAGACATTTTAGGTACAAACAAAGAAATGGTTATGCTCCGTATATTATGCCATGATCTGAGCACAAGTAAAAATTTGTAGCTGGGTAGCCATGAGAGGTACGTTTTGCCTTAGTGTCTATACTAACATCAAACGTGCAGACTCAAGCTTTGGAGATTGGTCATAGATGGGTAAACTTGAATCTTTCTACTAGCCTTTTCGTCCTTTAAACAAGTACTCTTTTCCTATATGCCTATCCGTCTAGTTACTGTCAGTTCAGTCACTGGTAACGGTACCTCTTTCTCTGTGCAGTCAACTTAAGCAAATCCAGGCTCAGCCTTTCCAGGACAGGTGGCACGACAAAAAAAAGAACTCTGTAGTAAATTGAATAACTTTTAAGATATTCAACTTTTAGGATATTCTGGCAGCAGTCGTAGTTCTTTGTAGTCCACTTCCCAAAATTTCCATGGACATCAAAGAGTTTAATTTAGTTGGGGGTCACATTCTAAGTAGTTTTATAAGATAAACATATCTAGCACTATCATAATTAGTTCTAGAGTTATAATTATTAGATAATTGGCCATAAGTGCCCAAAGAACACTTCCAAAACATAATATTCTCCTTTGGCATTATTTATTGGGAAAACATTAAAAACATTCACCATGGAAAGAGCTCCATGGGTACTATGCTTACCGCCCAATCATAGATCCTTTAATAGAGAAAAGGGAATAGCACAAAAGGTAAATTTCCCTCAATTTAAGTGTCAAAACAACCAACCTTTCCTTAAGCCTTCTCCTTCTGCCAGACTTGTGTTACTTCAAGGGCCACGAGGCAATGTTGACCTTTTCAGAAGCACTGGCTCCTATGACCTCGCTCAGTCTTACTAAACCTTATTATGATGTTCTCCGTACGGTGAGGTTAAAGGTGCTTAGGATGATAAGCTGGGGATGAAGTATATTATGATATCTGACTAATTTTGGATTGGTATGACACTGGTCACCTTAAGGCTAAGTCGGGTAGGTGAACTTGGCCCCTTAATTTTTTTTCCACAAAAATGAAAAGGTTTACAGACAGGTATAGGCCTGGCCTACAGAATCACACCGATACTGGTGCACAACACAAATAGCTGCAATTCAAGATCCTTATGGATAGTCATATTACAGTTAACTCCCCCCCATCCACACACACACACACACATCTCTGAGTTTAACTTGGCAAACAACAGGATTGTATACAGTGCACTAGCATATATAAGTTTCAAGTTAACATCTAGCATGATTTGTTTATTACTGGCCCTGTAGTCATATAATCATCAATGCGATTGATCGACAGAAAGATCTAATATCAGAAATAAACATACTGGCTGTGATGTCAGCGGGCGAACAGGTTTTGTCATTTTTGTCAGGTGAATAAAGAGGTTCCTGTTCCTTTTGCTGTCTCTTCGGATACCGTCTTTCAGAAACTTTTACAAAGAAATCAGTTTCTGCAGAAAACCAAACAATTTGCAACAGAAAAAAAAAAACTGATGTTATTCTTACTTCATGGTTCAACATGAGATAAATACTAACTAAAACAACAAGAACAACTGGAATAGGACTGGTAATTTCCAGCAAGCCATTCACTTACTAACAGTAACAGGAGAGTCTTCTTCATCTATATTCTTTTTCTGAGTCTCTTTTGCATTTACAGCAACCTGATAGGAGAAGTAAATGAAGTTAAAAACACCATCTTTATTTGATGACTTTAAATGGAAGAAAGGAGAGTCAACTATAATTAAGAATGTCAATGGGGCGGTTCGGGGGCATTAAGGTTAATCCAGTTCCACTAGACACGATTCCGTTCAAGAGGTCAGAGTTGGGGGAGTAGTGAGCACATAGCTTGAAGGTATGGAACATACCCCTAGGTGCATGTGCATCATATGATAGCAAACATTTCTCTAATTGCATGTCAATGCGGCAAGCAACACTTTAAAAGCCACTTGTTATTTCAAGGATTTACTACCTACTCAGGAAATTATTTCAATCACTCTTGCGAACTGTAATACATTGAAAGAGCCACTTGACATTTACAGAACTCACTAGCTACTCATGAAGTTATTTCAATCACTCTTGGGAACTGTAATATTCAAGCGTCTGACTCTTTGCAACTAAAATATTCAAGCTCACGAAGGATCTTTATTGGTATGTCTAAATACTTGCAAATTCGATTCAGAAAAGCTCCAAACTACATATTCACCATGAAGGTCTCTATACAAGAACAAAAATGCATACTGAAGACAGAAATCATCCTAGAGCCAAAGGTTGATTAAATCAATTGACATGTTCAGAATAAACACACTAGAGGATAGTGATCTAGGACCATACAAATACACTTAAGACCCTCGCAAAGACGGTCTGCATAGAGCACGGAAGAGTCAGGCCTATACACGTTCATCTCTCTCGATATATATATATATATATATATATATATATATATATATATATATATACCATGGTTGCAGGATTCGCTCCCATGGCATCGAATCGCGAATCGATTCGCCGGTATCGAATCGTGTATCGATTCGTGTTCCGATACCTTGTAAAATCTCTTTGAATTCACAATTAATGTCCTCTAAATTTGAAAAGTCATTGTTGCAATAAATAAATATTGTACATTAACTAGTGATAGGTTTCCAAGGATAACTTCAAACAACTCTAGAAATCTGAAAAGCCACAACGTCGTATCAAGTAGCTGATAACCCACAGTCCTCACTACAAATACATGTTTGCCAAAGACTATTCCCACAAACCAATCATTTCCAAAAATCAAATAATTGTAATACTCTCGCGAATCGTAATAATTGTAATACTCTACGTATCGGATTCCATGGGTTGAGCGAATCGCGAATTCGTATCGGACGAACTACGAATCGTGCAACCCTGATATATACATGTCAGAGCAACCTAAAGCCAAAACTTATTATAAAACTCAAAACCGGATTCGTTCAATACTCAAGTTTAACAGGCACATACTAGCATCTAACCTGCAATTCTAAGAAAAATCCAGCTCGACATGGGCAATGCTGAATGACACTTTGTTTTTGCCAATTTAGCAGTTTCAACTTCAAGGCTATAAAGACTTTCAAGTAATGTACAGTGTGGGTGAATCTCTTTCACTCAATGATCTATAAAGTTAATTGAAAGACCGAAACGAAGTAATAAATCATGAATTCCCCCACATTACACCAAATTATCATAAAATCAGCGTACAAGTTCACCTTTCGAGAAGGTCGCGATTGAATTCCAGCTTTCGGTTTCCGCTTCGTATTCTTCTTAGCTTGACTCCCGCAATATTCTTCTTCGTCATCTTCCTGGTCTTCATCTGGATCAAATTCCTGGTCTTCTCTAGCCGCAATGTCTTGAGATTTGTGTGGTAACAACGTCGACTGAATCAACCGGCGGCGAACATTAGGCCTTTCCGGCGGACGGAGATCTGCACCACTAGTAGCCTCGACGATCGTCGGCCTATCAGGTGATTTATCCATCGAATAAGCTGAATTGGGGGTTTAGGGTTTTCTATTTTTCTTCTGAAATTAGGGTTTTGATTGAGAATTGGGGTTGGGGAAAGAAACAAAAAGGGTATGGAGTGGAGGGAATCATGAAATCTAAGGAAAAGTTTCCCGCCATCAGAACGGATTTAATCCTTGCCAGAAATAATGGGCTTCAAAACGAATGAGCGAATCTTTACTGGGCCGAACTTGAGTCTATTCTACCTGCTAAGTCACCCCAAGCTAAACCGTTAAATTCCAATTTTTTTAAACAGAAATCCATTTTTATTTAAAGATACATTATTATTTTAGACCCGAAAAAAAAGTGTGACATTATTTTATGAAAAATTGAGTAATTTATTATATTTTCAGGCACACTTTACATTAAATTTAAGCAAATAAAAATTGCCATCAACTTCTCTCTATCACAACTAACCCCTCTCTCTATCCATCCAGTAAGTAATACGGAGAAAAATTCCAAAATCGGGTTTAAGGTTTATGTTACCGATCCTTCTACGTATCATGTCTTTTCTTCGCTTGTTTGAGAGTCATTGTTTTCTCTCCATTTGTTGCGAGAGTCAGTAATGTATTATTTCTTGTTTATTGAGAGACCGTATTTTCTATTTTATACTCATGTTTCAAGGTTGGCGAATGTTACTCTCTGTCATTGAGGGCGCCGAGTTAAATGCTCCACTGGTGGTAAATCCGCTCATCGACGAGGTATTCGTTTTCGTTGACTGACGAACTTGATTGTATGATTAATTTTCTTTTGTTTGGGGGTACGCGAGGATGGTGGTGCTTTGTATGTTAACTGGGTGCGACGAGACAACTTTGTATCCGAGACGTGGGCAGTTTGGTGTTTTGAAACCTGCAATGTATGTTCTTGTCGCTAACCTATTGATGCACTAGCTACTAGTGTGCTAAGGCGAAATATTTTTCATGTACAAATTTCTTAAAAGCTAATGTGGTGCGTGTCCAAGTTTATCTTGGAGTGAACCCGCCCAACTCAATACTCCCTCCGTCTCAGCTCTCTTGAAACTTATTTCCATTTTGGTCCTTCACATCTCATTTGAGTCCTCCCAAAATAGCCAACTTTGAATAGTTTTATATTGAATTTACTCCATCACTCATTCTCTCTCATCATTTTACATCACTCAATTTATTCAACCAATACTACGTACTATTTACCCAACTCATTCTATCTCTTCATTTCTACCACACACTTTCCTTATTTTATTTTTTCTCCTTAGTCATTGTGCCCACCTCTTGAGTCTCAAGTGAGATGAGACGGATTGAAATACTTCCTCCGTCTCACCTCACTTGACACCCAAGAGGTGGGCACATTAACTAAGGAAAAAAAATAAGGAAAATGTGTGGTAGAAAATAAAGAGAGAGAATGAGTGATGTAAAAAGTAGTATTGGTTGAATAAATTGAGTGGTGGGGTAGAGTGAATATAAAATTATAAAAAGTATGCTAATATAAGAAGTGTCAAGTGAGCTGGGCTAAAATAGCAATAAGTGTCAAGTGAGATAGGACGGAGGGAGTATATAGTAAGGAATGAGGGTTTCATGACAGTTATTTGGATTTGTTTTGTAGTCAAGCCATTTTCATTGGCAAACGGACTTTCGTTTTCATTATTAATGTATACTCCCTCCGTCCCATATTTATCGCTATTTATTTCTATTTTGGGAGTCACATACTTATCGCTACTTACCTAATAGTTTCCAATTTTAGGTAATAAGTTCATCACTGTGCGAATAGATTACATAATCTTTAGGTAGCTTAGTTGGTTGAGATGTTAGGTTTTTTGCCAAGTGACATGGGTTCAACTCCCACTAGTTGCAAATAGTTTCCAATTTTTTAAAAAAAAACTCTAATAGGTAAGCTTTCTTCAAAGTTTTTGTAAAATTCTTTTGATACCACTTAAAAATATTTTTTCCCTCTACTATGATTTTCTTTTTAAAAACATCAATGTAAAAAAAAAATTAAAAAAAATCTTAACCATCACTTTAACTGACATTAATATAAAATTTTGTAGTTGTTCATGACATAAGCTTTCTTGTTCAAATTCAAAATAAATAAATAAATAAATAAAAATCTTGACCACTTATGTTTTAAAATTTGCTCATCATTTTCATTTCTATTTTGTCGATTTATCAACTATTATTGTGTGAATGATTTTTTCTTTACTAGCTATTTTTAGAATGGAGCATCGACCTTTTCCAATAATTCCCAAAATTTTACTTAGGGTAAATTGCTCAAGTATTTTACTACCTCCGTCCCACTTGAAAAGGTTGAAGGTTGATATTCCTTTTTGAGTTGTCACATTTGAAGGGTAACTTTCGCCTTTAAGAAGCACTAATACCAGAGTACACTAAAAAAAAATTCGGGGGCACGGTAATTTTTTTTTCCGCACAAAATAGGCAACACCAAATGTTTTAGTGTAGATCCGCCACTGCTCGCAACAACTATCCATTAACTTATTTTCTCTCTCCTACTGATGTAGGAGAAGATCCGTTTGGCCTCGACAGTAATGGCGGTGCGCAAAGAAGCAAACGAGGCAGCCCAGGAAGCAAGATCCGCCCGGATCAAGACAAGGACCCGCCCGGACCAGAAGTGGCTCGGCCGTGCAGGTCTGGGAACTCGACCGTGCAGAAAAGGCAATTACGGATGGAAGCTTGCGCAAGGATTGGCACGGCCGTGCCTTTTCCTAAGCACGACCGTGCCCGGCGGAAGGTCAGACTTTTAATTTACGTTTATTTCTTTTCTGCGCAGAATAGTTAGGGTTGTTTGGGCATTATTTATTAATTAGGTTTATGTTATCTTGTTAGGAGTATAAATACTCTTTTCTTTCATTGTTCTAGGGTTACAACTTTATTTATCAATTGAACTTTTGTTCTTTGAGATTTATTTCTTTCTTGGTGGATTCCAAAGTTATTGTGTTTAAGGATTCATCGCTTGTGAATTCTTGTGATTAGTGCGCTAATCACGAATACCTATCGCTTCCGTGCTGCGTCACCTACCCACTCCTAATGTTTATTTTTCCAACATATTTTATTAATTTCCGTGTCCTTTAATTTGGTAGCAATAAGTATAGGACGGAGAGAGTATTAAAATACAGTGCAAGTGCTTTGGCGGATTTTCTTGCTTGTGCACTTGACAACTCGTATATTTTGGTTGAACTTCCGAATTTTATAGATAGCCAACTCATTATCTGTGATTGCTAGTAAATAATTCATTTCCGGCTGGAGGAAAAATATATGACCAGATAACTTGGATTTATATGTTACTCTTTTCGTCACATTTTTTTTTTTTTTAACATATTAACATTTTTTAATGAAAGCAATGGAAATGAATTTTAGTGCATTAACATTTCTTAATGGAATCGATATTGATCGTATAAACACTTTCTTTAAAATATTATCTTTTTACCCTTTCCCTTTTCTTTTCGGCTGTGAAATACACACACACCTACTCCTTGACATTGCTGCTAGGACCCTACTTATTTATTTATTAATCGTTTTATTTGCGTGATTGAATAACGTAAAATTTAGACTACTAATCTCGCAGCAAAGCATGGACATTACGTTTCAAAGATGAATACTCCCTCCGTAAGTAAGTTTAAGTTTAAAGTTTTTATTTTTCCGTTTTAGCATGTCACAGTTTGAAGTTTTTAGTTATTTTATTCATTAAATGACAAAGATGAACAGTATTTTGGACAATTTTGTCTTCATAAAATTCATACTCACTCCGTTCCAAGTAAGTTGGAACATCGATTTTAAAGTTGGAAAATTGAGGATACTAATATTATATTAAGAATGAAAAGTGGTGGGGAATGAAAGAGATGAGTGGAGAATAATAAGTAGTTGCAAGGAAGAGAGATAATGAGTGGAGGATGTTGGGTATGCCCACACATATCTCAGTTTTAATGTAATAGGATTTATTAGATTTGATTGATCCATCACCTAAGTTTTATTTCATGGACTTTAGACCCACATGTAAGAAGTATTTATACTTCATTTTTTAAGTTGTCCATTGTTATAGAATAGGCTTAGAAATAGGGCAAGAAGATCAAGTTTCAAGAAAAATCACTCAGTGAGTTTGAGCCGCGCGTATGCGCCTCCTGCGCCACGCGCCTTCTACATTCGCGCCATGTGTTATATAGAGCGCGCGCATAAGGATTTCTTTATAAGCTATGTTACGTGCTATGCGCCCCATTTGCCTTAGCGCGCGCAGTCTCTATGCGCCTCTTGGCTCAATGCGCCTCAAAGTGTTCATTCAACACTCAGTGATTTATTAAAGACTCAAAGACTTGAAGAGAATTCAAATTACGCCAATGATCCAACGGTGGTTAAAAGATGCATATGCGCTTAATCTGTTGACACGTGTCCATAACGGTCACATTTATGTTGAGCGTCAAAATGGCCATAATATATGCATGCTCCAATCAACGAGCGACAGCTCATCTTATCCACAAGGATTTCCAACGGCTAGTTTTTTTAAGTTCACTATAAATACCACATAACTTCAACATTTTGAAGTGGCTGAGTTTTGCTAAGAATTTCAAGAATTTCTCTCTCAAAGCATTTGTTGAAGATTTGAAGATTGCCTTCGTTTTTCCAGAATTTCTCAAGAACATCTTCATACATTCATCCTTAGCCCAGATCTTCAAGCTATAACACTTTAGTTTCATTGTGCTCTAAATCATAAAGATCTAAAGAGCCTTGATACTAAAATCACACACGCACCTCTTTAAGTTTGATCATTTAGATCCATCTTTTAGAGATACACCGGTTATTGTTTTGGATTTGTTCATTCATAGAAAATTAGATCTTGAGTTAGTGTAGAAGCTCAAAAGTTGTAATTTGTAACACTCACTCATTATATAAGATCTCCATTAGAAATCCAAGACTAACCATCTTGGTAGAGGACGTAGATCTTTCATTGATCGAACCTCTCCAAATAGCTTGTGTTATTATCTTGTCTTTTCTTTCAAGTTATTATTTTCACTCACTATTTGCTTGTTTACTCATTGTAGATTGATTGAACTGAATTGTGTGGTGTTGTTATTTCATTTGCTTTAGTTCCTTATTTCAACCACTTTGAGCCAAAATACTTAGAGTGTGTGTGCGCCCCTTTATCACACTTTGCGCCTATTTTCATTACTAAATTCCGCTGTGCATTTCACTCACTCACTTAGGCGCATTTCATAACGCTTACTTGATAAAGTGCGCATTTGCAATTGAGTTTTTCAAGGATACGATGAGAATATTAAAACAGCTATTCACCCCCCTCTAGCTATTTTTCATACCCTTGTTGCCCTTTGGGACCAACAAGGATTATAAAAGTAATTAAAAACTTTCATTTTTAGAATGTTGCAACTTAAGTGAAATGCCTTAAATGACAAAATGTTGCAACTTATTTGGAACAGATGAAGTATATTACAAAAAAAAAAAATCATCACTTACTTATCTACTTTTCACTCACTTTCTTATATATAGACAATTATATCCTACACACTACTATTTTTTACCCAAATTTGCCTTAACTTTTCAATAACAGTAGAAAATCAAACAAAAAACTTTTAACCGAAAAAAAAAGGAGTAGCATATTATTTTATGGGGTGGACTCTTGTGAGACCGTCTCACAGCGTGAGACGGCTCACACCCGAGCCGAGCCAATTTTTTTTGTTTTTCCCTGTCATTTTTTGCTTGTCAACAAAAGTAACACTTTTTATAATGAAATGTAACACTTTTTTCTCATATGTAACACTTTTCTTTCAAAAATTTACCACATTTCTGCTGAAATAAATTAAAGATAACATAAGATTGACAACTAAACGAATGTAACATTTTTTAATAAATGAATGTAACATTTTTTTTTCTCAATTGTAACACTTTTTTTAGGGTTTTACATTCAATTGAAATGCAAAACCGATTATATACATGATTTTTCACTTTTTTTTTTTTTTTAAATGTAACATTTAACCTATAAACTGTTACATTCATCTATATAACATATTACAATCATATATGCACTGTGTTATATTCAATTATTACTTTTTCTAACAAAAAAAAACTATTTATATTATTTTGCGAAACTGCTGTTACATCTTACAATAAAGTGTTACTTTTTAAATATTTAATGTTACATTACAAATTTGACAAAAATTTGGACGAGACCGTCTTACTTTGTGTGATGGATTTTCTCATGGGTCATACCCACATGCTCAGTCCATATCCACCCGCCCAGCTTGCCCGTCTAGATTGTCCGCTTTCAAGCTTGCGCCACGTGGCGAGCTTTAAAAAAATCTTCAATAACTTTTAAATGAAATATTTTGATGATTTGAAGTCAAAAAAATATGACAACACCGTTGCGTTTGTCTCGCATAGATGAATCATACTAGATAGATCATGATATGATTTTCAATTATTTATTTTTTTGTAAAATCACACTCCCTCCGTCCCATTTCAAATTGCAAATACTAGGTGTACACGGGAATTAAGGAAAAAGAAAAAAATATGATGTGTTGTGAGTGTAGATAGTTGGGTAGGAGAGAGAAAGTGGGGTAGGGAATAGTAAGTGGGTTAGTTGATGTGAGTATGAGAAGTGGGACCCACTAATTAAAAAGTATTAAAAACTTTCCATTTAAAGATTTTGCAATTTTAGTTGGGACACCCAAAATGATAAATTTTGCAATTTGAAATGGGACGGAGGGAGTATTTTTTAACAAAGAAAAAATTGAGTTGTCTGTCGCCAGAAATGTACCAGTTTTTATGAAAAATGTAACGCAATCTTGAAAAAAACAATTATTTTATTATAAAATGTAACAGTAGTTTTGCAGAAAAATTTAAATTATTTAATAATTTTTTTATTTAAAGAAAGTAATAATTGAAATGTAACATACTATATACTCCCTCCGTCCCACCCGAATTAAGATTTTTGGGTTGGGCACGAGGATTAAGGAAAAAGTGTTAGTGGAGTAGGTGTTGTGAGTATGAAAAGTAAAGTAAGAGAGATAAAGTGGGGTAGAGAATAATGAGTGGAAAGTTGTTGTGAGTGTGAATGTGGGTCCCTTTAAATAAAACATTTCCATTTTTGGGTTGTCCTAATTCGAATGGGACACCAAAAATGGAATTTTGTCCTAATTCGAGTGGGACGGAGGGAGTATATGATTATAATTTGTTATACATATGAATGTAACGGTTTTTTTTAGAGTAAATGTTATATTTTTTTTTTTTATTAAAAAGAGTAAGATTTCATGTATATAATCGGTTGCATTTCAAGTGTTACTTTCTCTAAAAAAAACAATAAAACATTTTTTTTTTTTTTTTTTTGTAAAACTACTATGTTACATTACAGAGTTTCAGATGTTACATTCAACCTTTGTAAATGATAAACCATTAAGTGTTTTACAAAAAATAAAATAAAATTACACAAATGAATGTAACAATTTTTATAATAAAATGTACTCCCACCGTCCCAGAGTATATGTCCACCCTCCCATTTGTACGAAAATTAAGAAATTGTGGAAGTGATATAAGTGTTATGAATATAAAACTAAAGTAGGAGAAAAATGAGTGGGAATGAATAGTAAGTTGATTGGTGTTGTGAGTATAAAGCAAGTAGGAGAGAGAATGAGTGAGAGGAATAATAAATATTACCTCCGTCCTAGAGTAAGTGTCCACCTTTTTTTGCATGTTAGCATGAAGGAACTTTGAGCTATAATTTTAGGTTGATTTAACTATCATAATGAAAATATAAAACTTGTTTCTTAGACACCATTATATATACTATTAATAACAATTTTTAAATTTTCTAATAAAATTTTGGGGGCCCTAGGCGCTAGCCAGCCCTAGGGTCAGGGCCGCCCCTGTTTACTCCCTCCGTCCCATTTATATTGGTGATATTTGACATATTTGATCAACACAAGTGAACTTTGACCAAACATTAAAGTTTATCCAATCGTCCGAATGAAATTCCAAAAAATGTTAATGATAGACCATTTAATAAAGTTTAACTTAATTAATAAAAATTTAAACTATGACTATTAATGTGGGACAGAGGGAAGATATATAAGTTGATGCATACATCTTGGAGGATGGAGATTGTCTATAAAAAGGCCACTCTAATTAAAACATTGCTCTACTGAAATATATCAAGCTTCTGATCCATAGGAGAGAGAGAGAGAGGGAGAGAGAGAGAGAGAGAGAGGATATATGGAAGGTGAGAGAGAAGGATGTGTAGGTAGTGATAAATATAGGTCGTTCCTGCATGATGAGATTAATACTACAACTGAGTGGAGGCATGGAGGCCCTCCCATCTTTGATTCTGTTAATCTCCTCTTCGAACAAGGCCGTACCAAGGTACATGTGTATATATATATATATATATGTGTGTGTGTGTATGTATATATAAACACACATATCATCTCTATATATGCAGATCTAATTCATCCCTAGCTACTAGCTCTTTTATTTTCATTTTTCTCTCAAATAAATTAAGATGGTTACAAGTTTGTCCATAAGTAGTTATGGACAAACTAGTTTTATCGTATAAGAGATTTACTAGCCTTTAATCAAAAGAAAACGTTCATTTTTGTTATTGATCTTAAAATAAAAATTAAATTAACTTTAAATTGTGGCTCAAATATCTGAATTATATTTTCAAGACTAAATATTTGTTTTTGTTGTATTCGATCTACCGGAACTGAAAACGAATAAAATTGTAGGTGTGGGCGGAGGGGTCGCTAGAAGAGACGGTCCAAAATGCGATAAAGACATGGGAAATGGAGCTCTCTCACAAGACTCGTCTCCAGGATTTCAGAAGTCTCAATCCCCAAAAATTCAAACTCATTGTCAATGGTATGCATATTATTCTCATACCCCATTAATTACATAGGAGATGATTGAGTTTTTTTTTAATACTCCCTCCGTCCCAAAATGATATTCTCATTTGCTACTTTCCATTGTCCGAAAAAGTTCTTCTCATTTCGACAATTTAGGCTTAAAAGGTGTATAAACACAACATGGCTAGTGAAGCAAGTGCTCATATCCTTAAAAAGTTTGAATAGTCAAACGTGAAGATCATTTTGAGACGGAGGGAGTGTCATTTTGCATATAAATTTTATTCTATCTTTATAGATCAGTATAATTATTTTAGATTTTTTATGTGACTATATGAAATTAATTTATTTGACTATTGAAAGATACTACTCCATCCGTCTCATAACTATATGCACAAAATAGGTTTTGCAAGGAATTAAGAGATGAATAGTGGTGGGTAGTTGTTGTGAGTATGAAAAGTGAAGTATGAGAGAGAAAGTGGGGTAGAGAATAATAGGTTGATTGGTGTTGTGAGTATAAAAGTAAAGTAAGAAAGAGAATAAGTGGGATGAATAGTAAAAATTCTTTGCCATTTTAAGATAAGAAAGTATGACTTATCAGTGAGACATCTAAAATGACAATTTGTATACATAGTTATGGGACAGTTATGGGACGGAGTGAGTATTGGCCAATGGCCTGTAACCTCTCACCAAATAATTTTGGAGTCAGAGCGACTAATTAGTGATTTGTTTTATTTTCTGGATGTGACACGTAACCACACCATATGACTCTTATTGATGCTAACGTTTTCAGCACAACACATGGCACTGGAAATTATTGTTGCACTCCCAACAATTTCTTAGTCATATCTGCTACATCCACACCAAAAAAACTTCATCTTAGCGTTTTAAAATGAATGTTTTTAAAGAATTTCCATTAACAAAATTTATTTTTATAAATTTTTGTAGCAAAGGTGTAGGGAAATATTCACTATCTACTTTATATACTTTTAATTTTGTAAAATATAATGAACGGAGATTTTTATTTTTATTTTGTTAAAAATTATTTAGGACAGTTTTTTTTTTTTTTAAAAAAAAAACTTTCGTTCATTTTGAGACAATTTTTTTATAAAATGGTCATTCATTTTAGAATAGAAAGGAGTATTTGTATATATAATGTTTGATTTACCATATACTAGTACTGTAATACCTTTTCCCTAAATGATTATGTATTTTTTAATAAAAAATCTCAAAATGATTTTTTTTTTTTTTTTTTAAATAAAAACTTATTCAAATATGTCTTTTTACCAAAAAAAATCACAATATTTTTAAACTTTTAAAACGAAATATTTGAAAAGTGAATAAAAAAAATATTTATGAATCTTTTCTATTAAATTGTATAAAATTAGCGATTTTCAGAGCGTCCTCTAAAATAAAATTTGAATATAGAGACGGTGGGAATATATTTTTATTTATCAATCTCAAAAATAAAATAATGTTAAATTTTTAGGAAGATAATTTAATAAAAATTTATCATAGTGTAAATAGTATAAATATAAAATATGTATGGCAAACAAGTTAATCGCATTTCTTAATTAACTTCACAAATTAATTATGACACTTATTATAAAACATCGAGAGTGTTTATTATTCTAACTCTTTTGATGGATTATTTTAAGAAAATAACACTGATATCTTTTTATTAAATATTTAAATTAATTTAGGAAATGAGTTACTTGTTTATGCAATGATGAGCAATGCTAGTGGCACAAAACAAAGTCACAAAAACATGTTCACACAATGAGTTAGCGATATTTTATTGATTGCGTCAATAGCGGACCTCCCACACTCTAATTAAAAACACAAATAAAATCATTACACCTAAAAATTTATGAGTAAAATTTGTTATTTTCTTTGTGCCATGAAATATTATTCCTTTATAATATCATGTTATGTTTAAGTATTCAATCGAACTGGTGGCCAGTTCCAAAAAGATTATGCTTTGCCCCTAGTTATTGTTAAAGATTTTATGATAATAATATCAGTTTCACAAGATTTTGGGGGAAATTGTTATTAAATGTTCGCCAAATACTTGTTGCAAGTAGAAAAAAATGTAAATTTTTTATAATTTATGGAGAAACTAGTTTCCCCGCAATCTATTTGTTTATTCAAAAGGCAAAGTTTGACTTTTGTTCGTAGAGTCTACGTGAAAAAGTCAAATAAATGATAAGTTAGATATCAAGTGAGGATTATCTGGTCCAAATTATAATGGCTTAAAATTAAGGCAGGGCCACGTGGTTATCGTTCACATCATTTTCATATCTGAATTGTTTCTAGGTTTAGGATGAGGATTGTTACAATTATTGGTCTTCTCATTGGACGTCATGACGAAGCTTGCATTTTTTTTTTATGAATATATTTAACCTTTTATTGTTCAACTTAGAAGGTTTGGTCTCATTTGACAGCATTTGGAAGTTGAAAATGTCCAATATTAATAAAATATACTAGAGTCTAGATACTTACTCTAACCATTCACAATAAGGTGTTACTCCCTCCGTCCCAGAGTACATGTTCACCTTCTCATTCCTTCGCATTTACACGGAGATTAATAAATGGTGGAAGTGATATAAGTGTTGTGAGTATAAAAGTAGGAGAGAAAATGAGTGGGAGGAATAGTACGTAATGATTCTTTGACATTTTTGGAACTGGACATATACTCTGGGACGGATGAAAAAGGAAAGGTGGACATATACTCTGGGACTACTCTGGGACGGAGGGAGTATTAAATTGTTATAATTGATTTGTAAAACTTTTTTTTGAAAAATAAACTCTTTAATTCAGTAACAAACTAGAAGTTCATTGGAGGGGTCAAAATTATCATATACTTATATACACACACACTATTAGTTTTTTCTAGATTAGAGGGAGTTCCTTAAAAAAAAGATTAGAGGGAATTAAAATTGCAAAATTATGTACTTTTAGTAAGATAAATATTTATTTTTAAAGAATTCTAGCTCAAACGGTATCCGGTGGTAGCTTCTCATGTAGAGGTCACGAGTTCAAATCCCGTTAGAAAGATTTGTATATTAGCCTATTTATATGCGGCCCAGTTGTAGCCTTCATGTCATTATAAATTCATATAAATAAAAAAATCCGAGAGTGAACCAAAAGTTCGCCTTCCCCTTTGTCTCTCACCCCCTTCTGTTACCTCAACAAAACCTTCTGTTACTCTGCAACCCACCGAGAGTGAACCAAAAGATCAGAGTTAGAAGGCTATTTGTATTGGTAGTTTGGTACACATGAAATAGTACATTTTTATGCAGGAAAAGAGGGATTATCAGGAGAGGAGACGCTAAAGATAGGAAGTTACAATGCATTGCTGAAGAATTCATTGCCGGAGGAGTTTAAATACTACAAAGCCGATGAAGAGACTTTTGACTCGTCTCACGACGCTTTCCGGTCGGCCTTTCCACGTGGATTTGCTTGGGAAGTTATCAGTGTCCACTCTGGACCGCCGGTGATTTCGTACAAGTTCCGGCATTGGGGTTATTTTGAGGGTCCTTTTAAAGGCCATGCACCTACTGGCGAGATGATTCAACTCTATGGCATGGGCATTCTTAAGGTACACTCTCTCTCTCTCACGCACACTTTTGATTTTGTAGAATTAGCTCAAGCGCTCTGTCATGAAAATTTACTAATGCATATATAAAATTTCACTATAAAATGTAGTGTAAGTAATGTAAAACATTTCTATATGTCTAAATGTTTGCATAATTACGCGCATTGTTTTGATTTATTTTTAGATCGGTTGTTACTGTCAGTAATTTACAAATAGTTACACCAGGACCGGTCCTGTGAAATTTGTGGCCCTAGGCGAGCTATTTAATTGAGGCCCTTAAATTCGCTCACGTGGAACAAATGCGGTGCATTTTGAATTTCTACTGCTCTTTGACTTTTTGTGTTTGTCGTTCTTAGTAGAAGTTTTTATTTTTTAAGTTTTAAAATTTTAATAGATGGACGATAAATTGAACCGCGGACTAACAACGAGGTTTGAAAAATTATATTAATAAAATTGTTAAGTTTTAGACTTGAACAATTGAGTTTGGTATTTGATTTAGTAGAGATCATCGCAAAAAAAATGATATAATTTGGTAGATTTCAAATAATTTAAAGAAATATTTCACCATATTTTAGTCATGAAAGAAAATAATTAGAAAAATATTGCAATAGTGTTAAAATAATGATTGTAAATAATTTATTAGAAAATATTGCAAAAAAAAAAAGTTTGTCATGTTAAATAAACTTGAAAAGTGAGAGAAGTTAGAAAAACGAGAAAAATAGGAGTAAGGCTCATTAAATTGAGAGCAGATCTTCTGTACCCATCCGGTGTGCCACTCCATGTGCCCAAAGTGATTCAACGGCTCACAGTTTTTAAGATTAACATTTTATTAATATTATTCAAACATATTAACGGCCGGATCAATTTGGGCACATGGATGGCACACCGGATGGGTACAGGAGATCTGGTCTCCATTAAATTAAGGTAAGGGAGGAAAGTCCACACACTAAGGGCATTCTCAATGGTGGAGGCAAATGACAAATTTGCCTCTTTTTTGACACTATTCACACCCCCAATGGAGGAGGCAAAGTGGTGACAAATTTGCCACACATGAATAGTAAGTGGCAAATTTGCCGGTTCACTATTCATGGGAGGCAAATCATTTTTTTTAATGTATTTCTTTTTTCTTAATGTAATAATAAATTATTTTTGTGATATATTATGTGATATATTTTTTTGTGATATATTTTTGTTATGAGATACTTTTTTGTGATATATTTTTTAGTTATTACGAATTTTAATACAAAATGCAAAATACAAAAATATAAATTGAACATTAATACTACAATTTTAATTAATACAAAACGACAAATTACGTAATACAAAATACAAATTACAAAATACAATAAACAACTGAAATATAAATTGAACATTAATTTGTAATTTTTATTTTAGCATTGCGTTATGTTTTTTATTTGCACTGTGGTGTATTATATTTCTAATTTTCTTTAGTATTACTATGTAATTGTGACGTGTTATGTTATTGTATTTTAATATTTTTTTATTATGAATCGTTGTTTTTTATTTTGTTAATTAAATATAAGAAATTTCAATTTATTTAATTTTTAAATATTTAAATAAAATATCGATTATAATTTTAATTATATACAAATATAAGAAAATTAAATGATTATGTGATTAAATTGAGAATATTCTAAGAGAATATTCTTTTTGAGTTAGGATTTGAGTTTGATGGTTGGGGATGGTTTTATTATGGGAGGCAAATTTGGTGGCAGGAGGCAAATTTGCCTCCCTACCGTTGGGAATGCTCTAGGGGGGGGGGGGGGGGGGAGAAGAGAGAGAGAAAAAAAACAAAAAAACAAAAAAAAAGGCTGGGTGTGGCTCGAACCGAGGCCGGATAAGGATTCCTGACAATTCAACATTTCCACGGGGATAACAAGGACTGTTTGTTATAAAACTGAGTTGTTATACATGTAACATACTGTATATAACAAACTCACACAAATCTGAGACCCTAAAACCGAGGAAAATTTCGGTGGCCCTAAGAGATAGCCTCACGTTCCTCACGTCAGGCCGGCCCTGAGTTACACATTTATTTAATAAAAAAGTAACATGCCGACAGTACGAGAGACAAAGGAAGTAATATTTCAGCTATGTTTGGATGGTTGGATTAGCTAGTGGGAGACAGATCCTCCTCTTGTTTAAATCTCATAATTAAATTCAATTTACTGTATTTGATATAAGTGACATATATGACCAAGTCCGTTATGGTGTTTTGTGATTTACAATGTTTTTTTCTAAAAAAAACATTTTTTTTTGAAAAAAAAAAGGTAAAAAAGGAAAAGGGAAGGACGTGCTAACGGGTTATTAGTTGGTCTAGAATAAAGACAGTAAGATGAGATATTTTATTGTGGTTATATCTAACTATTTAGAGCTATTTCATCATGCAACTATTTCATCATGTAAAAAGTGACAAGTAAGAATTAGACACATTAACCACAGCTATGTCACATTTGCTCACAGCAGAGGCGCAATAACCTCAAAAGAAATTACCCAAGTTGGAAATGACCGTACAGCAAATGTCCACTTTTTTTTTTAGTTTATTTCAAAATAAGTGTTTTTTTTCTTCATAAAATGATAAAGAATCTTTACTATTTTTCTCACTCATTCTTTCTTCTATTTTATTTTTATACTCACAACACCAATCAACTTACTATCCTCCTACCCCAATTACTTCACTTTTCATACTCACAACATTTATATCATTTCCACAATTTTTTAATTTACGTGTAAATGAGAAAGAGTAACCACTTACTCTGAGATAGATGGAGTATTAGATGGCATTTTCTTAAGTAACTTTGAATGCTTTTCTTCTACTATTATTATGATGCTCCCAAAATATAAATATGAACCGTAGAAAGTTTGACAAATCAACCGCAATATTATTTACTAGAATAGAAAAATAATTATCATAATAATAATATTGAAATTGTTGTTGAAAGAATTTTTAACATAGGAGGTTAAATCTCAGGTTGATGAATGTCTGAGAGCTGAAGATGTGGAAGTGTATTATGATCCGGCCGACCTTTTTTCCGGCCTACTCAAAGGACCATCAATCAACTCCGATGATGCTTCAGAAAACCCTACTACCAGCCGTTGTCCATTTCACTAGTTCAATCAAATATTGAGAGAATTTACGTCTTTCATTACATTTGTAAAATAAAATATTGCATGGTTTATGTACTCTCCTATCACACATTGTTTCTCTTTCGTTAATCATAATGTTCTCACTGTTTTTTTCTTGTAATATTATTGCCTTTGTTTCTTTTTGATACTCCTACCCTGTTCACCATAACCATAACAAATAACAAGTGACGCAATTTAATCTCACAATAAATGTCTCAATTGACCTGTCAACGTTTAAGAAACATGCTTTACTTAATTGTGCATTCCATGTGCATTGACAAAATTGTTGTGACGAGCCTATTTCATAATTTGGAAATGCATCACTTCAAGATTGAGGGAGTATCACATTTTTAAATAAGGAAATAATCGTAGTATTCAATTTTGTTATAGTATAAATAATGTACAACAAGGAAATCATTTTCTCAAGCAAGTTTCAATTGCAACACTTGTCAGGAGATTGGAGAGCTAGGAATTTTCATCAATGGTGGAAAAGATTACACAATAAAAAAAATTTAACTATATTTTCATCAATGGGGGCAAAAAAAAGTTAGTGCATTATTACTTTTATCTCAAAAGGGACAAATTTCGACAAATTGCACTAAACCTCCAAATTGTTATAAATTTTACACTAGTAAATTTTTATTTAAAAAAAAATCAATGGGGGCAATTACCCCCTTTGCCATGGGGTAGCTCCGCCACTGGGAGAGAATGTTAAAAAAAAAAAAAAAAAACAAGCCACATGAGGGGACTCTACAGTTAGATTTTTGACTAAACCCTGCTTTGTGTAGCCTATTATCAACGATCATTAAGAGAAACCCAGACAGAAAGTAGAAGTGCATAATACCTAACGTATCTTCTACTTGATACAACATAGAAAAAAAATGCCTACTGCCTTACATTCAAATAAACAATAAATCAGCCTCACAACCTTCACTATATAAATAACAGCACATTTGCTATTTTTCTGTTGAATTAAATAAATAGTTCGTTTCGACGTGTGTCTACTTTAAGGTCAACGCTCTGACGGCTTTCATCCATGAGGGCCAAAGTTAACATTTCTGTGCAGAATTGATCATCTGGTTTAAGCCATAAAGCCTGATAGGAAGACATATAACGAAAGATTTTGAACACAATGAGTTCAAATTGGTCTTGTCCTTTCGTAAAATTACAGAATCAGAAAAAAATAATCATATTGCTTGGAATCTATAAGCTCATGAGTAAATAATTTAATGTAAATGAAATTAGAAGCAACTTACCTCGTGATAATATGTAATTGCTGCATTATAGTTGTCCTGCACAGGAGGTCCAAGAGAACAATCAATATTACAATTTTCATCGAAAAACAATGCTTGTTTAAAGAGAATTGCATAGTACTACCTCCGTCACAAAATGATCTTCGCACTTTTTTCGATGTTATTTCGAAGCAACTTGAGCAATGATTTTAGGTTGATTTAAGTATCATAATGAAAATCTAAAACTTGTTATAGACAACAACATCAACAACAAGTTTTAGATTTTCATTAGTACACTTGAGTCAACCTAAAATTATTGCTCAAAGATCCTTCATAGTAATGGCGAAAAAAGTAGGAAGATCATTTTGGGACTGAGGGAGTGTTCACTTATTGACACAAGAACTGCCACATACTAAAGCTTTCAGATGGTCTTTCAGATCAAATTCCACACAATCATACTGAGTTTAGTTCTCAGAAGAGAGAAATCAAGGGAATCAATACGAGGCTTTTTCTTTTTTCCTCTTTCAACAAAGAAAAATCTATACTGTATATAAAGTCTAAGCAAAAACATATACTCCCTCCGTTCCGGGTAAGTTGCAACAATTTGCCATTTTGGGCATTCCACTTAAGTTGCAACAATGCCAAATAAGGAATCTCTTTATTACTTTTATAATCCTCCACTCATTCTCTCTCTTCCTCCTAACCACTCATTATTCTCCACTTATTCTCTCTCTTCCTCCCAACCACTCATTATTCTCCACTCATTCTCTCTCTTCCTCCCAACCACTCATTATTCTCATTTCTTAATTTTTGTGCTTCTCCTTCCATGTTGCAACTTACCCGGAACGGAGGGAGTATGCTCATAATATATGTGTATATAGCGGTTCTAAGTACAAATACATATTCTATTACATTCACATAAATATATCCTGCCATGTTCCTTGGTGCTACACATAGTCCCCCGTAAGTTGTAAGGTGTTTGATTATGGGAAAAGTGTATATACACAACCACTCCCTCCGTCCAAAATGACCTTCTCATTTGACTATTCAAACTTTTTAAGAATATGAACATTTGCTTCACTAGCCGTGTTGTGTTTATGCACATTTAAGCCCAAATTGTAGAAATAGGAAGAACTTTTTGGGACAATGAAAAATGGCTAATGAAAAGATCATTTCGGGACAGAGGGAGTATTATTTTAAAAATCCTCAGATAATAACACATTCCACAGTCCTCATAGAAAATATAATTTAAACAGGTGCTGTTATATAGTAGACCAGTAGAAAAAACAAAAATAGAAACAAAAAAACAAGGAAACACTGAATCTAAAAACAGAGCAGCAGGAAAAGATATACCCAAAGGGGAATTAAAATGTGTTTAGCAAGTTGGTCATATCTATCCCTAATAATACAAAATATAGAAGCGAGCATAATAAAAGGTATCACGGCCCCAAAATGATCAGCTTTATAGAGTGAGAAAGATGGATCTGAACCATACAAGTTAATTAAAAAGTTGCCAAAAAAATTAAAAATTAAAAATCAAGGAATACCTGCAGATGGTAAGTGTATGCTAAACCTGCATAAGTGCTCAGGCTTCTTGTTGATAAGGTTAGAGCTTTCTCATAGTATGTAACTGCCTCGTCGTATCTCCTGATACATATATTATCGTATTATTAGGATCAGAAAAAATAAATTTAGCATCTAATTTTTCTTTGAAGAGGTAGACAAGAAAGGGAAAAACTATTAAAATGTTCAGCATCCAATCTCGAATACATAAAATGTTTGCCCACCTTTTCTCAAAAGAGGTTAAATATTTTGTCCCGATACTAATAACAGTACTAAGTATTGGCTGGGCTAATTTCCTAGCTGGTTTTAGAATAGCAAAAGTATCACAAAAGGATGTGTGTGTGAATATAACCTATGCTTCATACATAAATCATCACTACTTCATTGAAGACACCATAACTGTTCTACACAGAAAAACATTTGAGCAATGATCTTCCCACTTTTTTTGCCGTTATTACGAATGAACTTTGAGCAATGATTATAGATTGATTTAATTCTACTGATGAAAATCTAAAATTTGTAATTGATACACCATCAACAATACTATCAATAACAAGTTTTAGATTTCCAATAGGATAATAAAATCAACCTAAAATTATTGCTCAAAGTTCATTCAGTGGGAAGATCATTTGGGATGGAGGGAGTATGATTTTTCTTATTACTCTCTCTGATCAAACAAGTGTCTACTACGAGTAGCCACACAGATTAAGAAACTCATTTCACCCATTATACACTCCCTCTGTCCCAGAAAGTTAGTCCATTTTTTTTGTTGTTATTACGAATGAACTTTGAGCAATAAGTTAGGTTACTTTTAATAATCCTAATGAAAATTTACACCTTGTTACTGATCCACCATTATAAATACTATCAATACCAATTTTTAGGTTCTCATTAAGATAATAAGAAGTTGCCTAAATTATTGCTCAAAGTTCATTCGTAATAACAATGAAAAATGAGGGACTAACTTTCCGGGATAGAGGGAGTATAAGATATTAATTGATACAAATGCTCCAGATATGGTCCTAAAAAACTTGCAGATACAAGTGATTCTAGCATTCCGAAAACAAATGAAAGTGGAAACTTATTTTAGAACGGAGAGAGTACTATACTGTAAACTTGTGAAAAATTAAAATTAAAATATATCTATATATACATATGATATCAAAGTTTTAAGTTTATAAATTAAGAGAAATATATGCATACAACATGCACGCCATACTGTGTGCTATGATTGCTTGTGATGTAAATAAGAGAGCATCTTTACATATTAACATAAATTTGAGGCACTGAGAAGAAGATAAACTTAATGCAGTAGTCCTACATTGAACCTTGACATGTATTCTCTTAGGAAGCAAGTAGAAGTGACAATAAAACAAAAATGTGACCTTAAAGGAAGATAGTTAATCTATCTGGATAGTAGATTGCATTGGAATGGTCAGCTTTACCATATTGGAACCTCAAAAAAAAAAAAAAAAAAAAAAGGGAACAGACAATACATGTATGCTCATTAACTATCGTCATTTTCTTTCAAGGCTTAGCAGGATAATAATTGATCGACGTAAGAGACATACTTTAACTTTCTTAGTGCATGAGCAAGATTGACCACAGTCGATTCCCACATTTCACCTAAAGATGATGGAATGTTAGCCAAAGTCTTCTCAAACCACCACACAGCTTTTTTATACCTGAAACCATTTTGAAAAAATAAAAAAATAAAATCTGATGAATATAGGTATTTAACCACACACAGGTTTGTGTATGCATGTGAGTATATAGAGTTCCAAGCTAAGTATGTTGTCCACGAAACACAACATATAACTGTCAGTACCAACCACCCTTCAGTACTAGATTTAATAACATGTAGCTGGGTCAAAAGTAGAACCAAGTGTGTCACTGAAGGATGAAAACAAAACCTCAGCCTAAACCTTCTTGGTACTATAAAATTCATAAGAATCAAACATGCTTACTCCTTCATATGATAGGCAACGACTCCGAGTTCGTTATAAACAAGTGGATCTGAAGAGCATATTTCCTTCGCCTGCATGAAAAACTGAAGACAATATTTTATTAACAGCAGTTTTGGTAAAATATCAGTATGAAGACAGGCAGAAAATCAAAACTGATATCAACAGGCTTATAATACCTAAGATCAAATGTTCAAAAGCAAACATGTACTCCCCATGTCCCAAAACAATTATCTATTTTTTACTTTAAGAGACATTCTGAAGAAGTTTAATTTTAAACAATTTTAGTTGCAAATATGCATGTGTGTCCTTAATACCCTACTAATAGACTTGTAGCATTGTAAGTACAAATCAAAAGGATCATGTAGTTTTAGTAGTTTCCTCAAATAGACAGTCGTTTCTGGGAAATGCGGCAAGGTTGAACTCCAGTTAATTGAGAGATTGAGATAGAGAGAAAGAGAGAGAGAGAGAGAGGAGCGGGGAAGGAGACTTCAAAAATCAAGCCAAAATAAGGAAGAGTGAGGCCAATATAATGCGGTGATGGGTCACCTGATCAGCAAGTTTGAAGCTGTGTGTTCGCATATATTCCATTCCTATGTACAAAGTTGGTAAATGACACCTGGAATAAAAGAACATCAAGATTTAACCTGTAAAAGACAATTCGTAACTCATAAGTAATACCAGGACTTCCTGGGATTGATGAGATTCTATAAAGCATCTTTAATAGTCACAGATATTTCACACAATAAATGGAAAAATAAAGACATTATTTCAACTAAACAAATTCCCAGAACTGTTCCTCCAGGTAAGAGAAACACAGGGATTAAGTTTGTGAACCTAACAAAATGCCAAGTAACTGACTACTGTAATCACTAGAAGGGACATCTCACAGATGGAAGGGTAAAAGTACAAAATATGAGGATAATGGCAGATTGCTGAAGGCGGTGAACCTCAGGGGATATAGGAGCTTAAAAATTGAAAACATTTTCTCAAATTCATTTGAATGTATCTTTCTGAAAAGAATTATACATGTAACATGATTATATCATGTCAGCCTTTGCACAAAAGATGAGAGATTATCTTTAAAGAAAGAATAAACAAGATGATTACTTATTCAGTCTGTTCTGAACTGACACCCAAGGAAAAACACTGGAAAACAAAAAAAGTGAAATCAACGACATTGAGGAAAGGCCAAATAAATTATATTACCCAGGAAACAAACGAGCAGCAGTGCGGTAAGCTGACATTGCTTGGTCCCCTTCTTCTTTGGCTGCATAAGCGTTCCCATATCCCACCCACCCTGGAGCAAATGTTCCATCAAGACTCGTAGCCTTGCTGCAAATGAAATAACCAAACAAGAGAGTACATCACACACTTAAACTCAAACATCAGTTAATGAGCATATTTCAATCATGGAATTGTAAAACAAGACTAAATTATATTTCTGACCATTTAAGAGGGGTAAAGAACATTATGAAAATGACAAATCTGTTTCTAAAATTTGTTGGATTTTAAACACGTTGTGTTACAAAAAATTGCAAGAAAGGAACTCAAAAAGCTGGATTACAAAGGACAATAAAATTAATCTAAATATGTATGGTTAGAATATCTCAATAATTGGAGCATATGCTCCATACAGACCCTAACCTCATCCAAAATAGACTTTATGTATATCTAGTAAGTTATTTACTACTGAAATCCCCATTGTACATCCACATTTCACCCGTATGATATCTGGTCAGTCTTTAAGATGCCTGGTCTACACAGTTGAAGCACATGGTTTGAGAAAATTCGAGTCAATGGAAGCATGCTTGAATTTACAAAAAGCAAAGGAACGAATAAGTCACCACGTCTATGATAAAATTGTTAATTGATCTACTACTTCTTCCGTTTATTGTGCTGTGTGCTTCATAATTAGACAGCTGAACTTAATGACTAGACTAAAGAAAAGTGTAATATTATTACCTGAAATAACGACGTGATTGATCGTACTTCTTGATACAATAGTAGTAGCAACCGACAGCGAACCATGATAAAGCCCTTAGGGGAAAGAAAAAAAGGATAAAAGTTACAGTAAGTTAAAATTTCAAGTGATAACAACATATTAGAGCATAAATTCAAGTTACGGAAGGCAAAAATCAGATATCATTTTGCATTTCTACAATGGTCATCACAATGGCTGTCAAGAGTAGAGATCTTAACGTGCTTACGTATTCAAAAGTAAAATGAGGCTATCATAGTAGCAACGCCGATTGCTCAAAAGTTTGAATATAATCTTCAAATACCAGCTTCCGTACACTTGATAGTATGAACCTGATTCTGAGTAAATAGTCCAACCATGCTATCATTTGCTATATACGCGAGTTGAACTTGTCTAAATGCTTGATGGACCAGTATCAGACACAAGGTATAATGTCATACTGTCATATCAGATGCAAGGCAATCCAATAGCTGTCGGATCCAACATCTAGTATTTTAAAATTAGCTATTAAACTGGACATAAAGCTCTCTTGTATGATTCTTGTACTTGATAGGTCCACTTCCAAGAGTCTATAATATAAAAACCACTTCACCCTTTTGTCCTAGATTATAGGCAGTAACACATCTGCAACATCTCCGCAAGACGTTCAGAGTTCACATATCGTACTATAGAGGCTTCCTTCAACTCATTAGACTACTTACAATGGGGTTGTTGAATAGGAGATTAAGTAGTTGAATGTGTGTAATGAGGGTGTTGAATAGGGTGTTGAAGAGGAGGTGGATTAATTGTTGTTGAAAGAATTCAATCGGTTGAATTATTAATGGGTGGGGACTCCAGCGCCACGTGTCGCGCGCTGGAGATGGACACGCCAAGCGCGTGCGTTACACGCGCCAGAGAGGAGAGTGAGCCAGTTGAAAAGGCAAGGATAGGATATTTAGCTAAATTGTGATTGGTTGGTGCAATTTCCTATATATTTTTTTCATCCTAATTATTTGAGGTCAATTATTTTATAGTAAATAATTTTTTTATACCAAAATTCATCATTTTTTATGCTCTATAAATAGAGTCAAGTTTCATTTGATTTGGACACAGAAAAAAAAACCCGTCTTTTTTCACTATAATGACTATCCCTATTGAATAATGACTATCCCTATTGAATTGTAATTACAAAAAATATAATTATAAAAAAAAAAAAAAAAATTTATTTAACTATTAATTATTTTAATTTAATTTCAATCGATAATTGTTATTGAATTGTAATTACAAAAACAAAATTATAAAAGAAAATAAGAAGGTGAAATAAAAGTGGTGGGGTAGGGTGTTGAATTTTATTAAACAAAACCATTGTAGAGTGTAAAAGTTGAATGGGTGTTGAATCATTAGGTGGAAGAGAGAGAAGATGATGTGGAGTGTTAAAAAGTGATGAAGTAGGGTGTTGAAACATTTCGCCATTGTACATAGCCTTACAGACTATGGCGTAAATCAGCTTAGATACAATTTGAAAGTCACTGATAAAATTAATTCAGTGTCCTTAAAATTGCATGCCTTTTGAAGTTTATCCTAAATTGAAAAGAACTAAAGCTCTAACCAAAACGTTGATAAGCTCCCACTTGATCATAACTGGTCATGAAAAAGTGAAATCTGGCACGTGGTGCTCCCTAGCAAATGGTTCTCACCCTCAAGAATAGGGAAAATGGTTATTCACTAATCTCCATTTCAGATCTAGAAAAGGGCAGCTAAGAAGAAATAGTTAAAATAGCACTATCCTCTATAGGATTGCTGGATATTGCCTGTTATAATAACAGCAAGTGTCCTGTTTTTCATCTATACAGAACAGAACCTGCTTTTTTCCACTGCTGAGCCAAAGTCATCCTTTGTCCTTTAATGAAATACAAATAACTGACACAAAAACTGAAGTAAAAAACATAAAAAACTTGGAGATGCAATTTAAATTGAAAGGACATGATTAATAAAAGTATAAGTATCAAGATAATTCATACTTCTGAGGATAGTCCTTGACTAAGTTGCAAGCCATAAGATAAAGCTCGTTTGAATGACCAAGCTCCATGGCTGCCGCTAGATGAATGGTGGTACATTTCAGATGGAAGGGATCCTTTTCAAGCAGTCTGGCATAAGGCAATCAACATTATAAGTCCCAGAACTAGCTATAATGTACTAAATATAACCTTTATCTACTGCAACATTCGCCAACTTACGTGGAAGTTAGCTCAAAGCATTTCTGATATTCTCCAGATTGATGGTAGTATTCAGCTTTACAGGCCAAAAGATCGGTGTTGTTCTTCAGCGTACACATGAAAGACTTTTTGGAATGTTTAACACTATCATCTTTTTCCAGTTCCTTGAATTTCTCTTCTACAGCATTCTCTCTATCATACTAACAAAAAACAAGAAATGTTGAATTTCAAAAACACAATATACAGCATCAAGTTAACGCATTAGAGCTGTGAAAATGTAATGCCTGCATCTATCAGTATTACTCACTCCGACAGTATATGCTTACCTTCTTTATCAAACATGAATAGAATGAACCGAGCCAACCATCTTCAGGAGCAAAGTGCAGAGATGAAAGCAGATTTTTCTCTGAAATGCAATTACACATCAAGCAAGGCTTCATTAAACACGATAGGATGAAGAGGTTCAACCATCTTCAAGAGCGAGCAAAAGAGAACAAATGACACTTCTTACTAAAATCATTCAGAACAAAGAAGGACTTCTAAAAATGCATTATTTGTATATGACAGATAAGCTGTCTTAAATTTTGAGACACAATTATATGGATGAATCAAATGGAATGTAAAGATAAACGACACATGATGAATAGACATAGGAATTAAAATTGGCCAACTGCACTACTTCTCACCTTCTTCACATGTGAGCATGTGATTCTCAATTAAACATTCCAATGCCTGAAACAAAATTTGGGGAGGAGAATCAATTAAAATTATACTATTAAAAATATAAAGAAATTAAAAAACTAAAAAATAGAATGAATCATGTGTTTATCAAGTACTCCCTCCATCCCATAAATGGTGTCCTTCATTAACTTGACACAATATTCAAGAAATTGTTTGACTACGTAAGATAATCTTTTAATACCTCCAAATAGTGTTCTAATGATATAAAATGAGACCCATCACCTTTTCTAACAGAGCAGAGACAAAAACGATGACCAGGGAACATTGTCATAATTATCAGGGCAATAATGATGGTGACGATGCCCTCACAAAATAATGGTGATAGTGATAATACTAATGACATGAAACAAATGAGCATACCTCATAACACAAGGGATCAGCTCTGATGGCAGCCTTGTACCTTTAAGAATCATAAGTAGAGTATAAATTACATGAGTCTCTTAATTATCAGGTAAAATTTACCAGGGGTAATATACATTGCAAGACATGAATGAAGGAAAGAAAGTCAACTGAAAATGATTGAAGACCATATATTATTACAAGTATAAACCTAACTGCACCATTTAACACCAGTATTTGGCCAATTTACCCTTCATGAGGCCTATCAGCATCTTATCCATTGTACTTTGCTTAAGCTTCGAATTCAACAATCCTCGTATATTTTTAGCAGTTTTACCCATTGTACACAAAATAAGCGCTCAATTTACACAGACCCCCTGACTCCATCCAATATCATTATTAAATTTTAATAAAACCTAATAAATATAGCGAACGCTAACAAAACTTAATGAAGGTAAACAACACATCTTCTTGCACTCTACCTCTTCAAGACACCTCCCCCTTACTGCCCCCATGCTAGAGCAAGCCCTCCCTGGTTCTCTCCCACCTCGACCCTCTTCTCTCACCCTCTCTAGATTTGGCTATGGTTCTCTCCGTTTGAGAGGGGGGAAGGGGAGGAAGTTCAAGAAGGAAGAGTTAGATCGGCTAGGGGAGGAGGGTGATGGGTTTGTGTACTTTCATTAACATTTGTTAATTTCTGTTATATTTTGTTAGGTTTTGTTATTTTTATTAATGATATTGGATGATGTTAGGGGGTATGGGTGAAATGAACGAGTTTTTTGAGTACAACGGTTAAAACTGCTAAACACATAGTACACGAATGGTTAAAACCGAAGCTTAAGCAAAGTACTATGGGTAAACATTTCGATGGCCCCATTCATGATAATGCAAGCTTCGCTATTCTTTTCCAAAGAAAATAAAACTGTTTAAGAAATAACCCAATTCTAAAACCACAGAGATGTGCTGTTTTCAAAATTCATTTAGTATATGGGAAAGGGAAACTGCAATACACATATTTAAAAAATAAAGCAGGAACCATAGTACATGTTTGTGAGCTAGCTATGAAACATTAAAACTAACCATAGCCGAGCCTGAGCACGATTTTCCAGAGCCTCAAACGCCTTGCCTCTTAGAAAACATATTGCTGATGAGATCTGCTATAAGATAGAAGAATCAAATTTCTGCATGTGAATCCTGATAGACATAGTAGCCCATGACAATTACATTCTACGTGACCCACAAATACCAACTGTGCCATCATCTGATAATTGTAGGAATCAAAGATGAACAAATTGTGCCAGAGAGTCGTCCTAACGCTACAAAGCAATATAAGTGGGTAACAGTATTCTAAACCAAAAACCTGAGAGCTATCTCCATGTGAAATGCTATGCAACACATATTTCTTTCAAACTTATTTTGGATTCTCATAGCTATCCTACATCAGTGCAGTTTGCTCAATATTCGAATTTACACAATGGCAAGCAAAAACTGTAAGCATGTCTGATGATGTCTACCACACCAATCCAGCTCCAAAGTCACTAAAGTAGAAAACATAGCTCCATGAAGACCAGAGCATGAACAGTCATCTTGTTCAATGAATGCGTATATCAATTCTAAACAAGGCCAAAAATGTATTCCAGCATGTTCAATCGCTATTCGGTTTTTATAGTCTTTCTTGATGAAGAATCTCCAGCAAGGAGAAAACTATTTCGAGGTAAATGCTATAGAACAAGATATGTACATATCTCTCTTGTGATGTGTACGATTGTGTATATGGTGTGTATATCAGTCTATTTACGGTATAATATAGTATATGTTCAAACTCTTTATCTTAGGTAAGTTTACAAGAGTCCTAGTATAGAATAGCGAGGGTTTTGTATATATATATTGAACTATTGATGAATAATAACTCACGGAAAGATTTCCCCAAGCCTCTTCTTCTCATTCACTGTAGCCAGCTAATTTTCCTAGATGGTATCAGTCTAATAACTCGATCCAGCTTAAGCTTCCCTCTTCTCCTTTCTTTCGGCTGTAATGGAAGATTCCCCGCACACCCCAGGCTCCGGCGCCTCGACCCTTACTCACCACCAGTCTTCCGCTAATTCTCTTCCCATATTCTATAACCCTAATGCAATTATAGGTCAAACCTTCTTCACGAAAGAAAACTATGTGAATTGGAGTACTCTCTTTAAAACTCTTCTTCGCACACACAAGCTCCTCTTTGTTATTTATCCTCAACAACCCCCAGCCACCCTCGCCAACGGGACTGCCAACCCTCAACATAATCTCTGGACGGCAGCCACTGATCTGGTCTGTGGATGGCTTAAGGAACGGTGACTCCAGTAATCCAACCGTAGTTGAATTCTTGTGACACGGCTCCTGCAGCCTGGGCTGTTTTGGCCAAAAGATTCGGAGCTACGTTGGCCTTACAAATTGAAACTCTGAAGGGGAAGCTGTGTGATCTAAAAAAGGGCGCCGATACGTCCATAGAATATCTCCTTCGTGCCTCGTCCATCAACGATGCACCCACAGCCGCCGGTGAACCAGTTGATGATGCAGTCTCATTCAACACATTCTCGATGGTCTTGGCCAGGAGTATAAGGAATTTCTTACTGCTAGAACAGCCATTCATCCTAGAAATGCATGCCTGTCCCAAGCTAGTTAATGTGCTCAATAAACCCAGGTTATCTAGGGAATCCAGTTTTGCGGACACCCCTAAGCAGAGGAGTGATCTATCAGCAAGCATTCTACAAGCATTAGCTCTATCATGGATCCCGTTTATAAAATTGCTCAGGCTTGCATATAGTACAACTGATTCGATCTCTATTACAACTGATTAAGTATGTAACTAATAATTTAAGAAAATAAATATACAATAACAGTACAGAAGAGGAAAGCATACATTAATTTCACGATCTTCCCCATCTTTGTCCAAGTTCATGACATGGAAATCCTTGGAATCACTAACATTCCCATATTCGTCCACTTTAGCTTCACCAAGCATTAAAAGGCACTGATCCCACTCTTTCAGTTCCTCCTGATCACACGCAAACTAAAATATAAGACATAGTCCTACCAATTATCGAAAGAAACGTTAATATTACCATTGTTTCTGACATTTGGCTCTAATACTTCCCTCACAAGTAGAATTCAAACAGAAGTCACACTATATCGTACAAGTTTAGTAGTTTTAGGAAGTAATAAGACCCTGAAACAATAGATATTACTCTAGTTTCCATAAAAAATACAAAATCCCTAAGGTAGTGTTCGGATCATAGACCATATTGAGTCCAATCCACACCACGTAATTGGAATTGCAGATAATAAATTTGTCTCTCTGTATCTAAAGGAGTATCTACATTTAATTTTCAAGCACATTAAAGAATTGTACTTTGATGTACAAAATATCATCAATTGTCACATTATGTAATTGTAAGTGCAAATCATAACCTGATACTTAAAACCGGTAGATTTAGCATTCATTTAGAGACAAATCTTTGAACAAAATTTCAGAAAGCATGAAATTTAAGGAACATTGAAGGGAATCACTTGTCTCGTTCCAAACGAGCACTAATTCCAATCTAATTACAGCTCAAAGGAATGAGTTATGAATCCAAAGTCCAACCAAAACATAATATAACATTGAAACCAAAGAGAAATACCAAATGTAGCAATGAAATTGAGATAAATGAGTTTTGGGGAGAAGAGACGAACGAGGCATTTGGCGGCCAGATAACGGAAGCGTAGATCGCGGAGGACAATCTGAGAGGCGTTGAGGAGGTGGAAAGCACGGCGGTAATGGCGGCCGAGGAACAGAGCTTGGGCTTGCATATAGATGTCAGCGGGGTCGGAGGTGAAAGCGGCAACCTTATCGGCGAAGAAGATCGCCGATGAGTAGAGATGCTTGCTTACACAGTCCCTCACTACGCCCCTCAACTTCTCGATTTCTTCTTCCCTCATTTTTTTCCCTCCTTGGTTTTGAATTTGATCCTGTAAATCTCAGTTTTGAGAGAGAGGGTTTTGGCCTTTTGGGGATTTCTGCAGGGTGAAAAGAGCGGGAGGTTTCTCTTGGTTGCGAAAAGGGGTGAGTTGTGGGCTGGTTTTTAAGGCCTGTGTCTGAGACGGGTCCATTGGGTCAATAAGTGGGCAGAAGGCTACAAATGTAAACCACAAAATGGACCCGCGTACTATTGTCCCAACATCACTTTGACATGCGTACTATCAACTCAATAAATATTCCTTGGGTACTATAGTTTTATTATAAATTTCCATGAGATTTCTAACGTCAGTTAAAAAGTTGACGGAGCTGTTAATAAATTAAAGAAAAGTTGTATTCAAATTTTTAAAATTGACTCTGAAGTTTAAAATAAACCCCTCTTATCATCATCTTCTTCCTCCCTTCCATCTTCATAGCCCCACTCTCACCAGTCATGTGCCACCCCACCTCCACCCATCCACCACCGGCCAAATCCACCCACCACCAACATAAAACACTAATTGAATTCCAAAACCCATAATTATCAAGTATTTGTTCAAGCTCCACAATTTCAAATCTCAATCCGTGCCCTAACCCTAACCCCGATCTCTCTGTGCGCCCTCAAACTCTCTCTTCTTCCCCAAATTCACCCAATTCGAACCATAGACACATTCTTCTTCACATTAAACGAACGATCTCTCTCGGACTCTGTCACCGTCGACGATGAAATCAAACCATCATCCACCCACACGCTCTAGTTCCATCGGCGATTCACGAAATATAACACATCTACGAATCGAAATTCGATGGTAGAACTGGGACAGAGAGATCACGTCTGATCTGTAAAAAATTAGGGATTATCATTAATCACACTATTTTTGTGTTTGCCCATTTTTTTTCATTACATACCCTCCTTTTCATATCTTTGGCCATATACCATAATTCCCCAAATCATTCTCCCTTCCGAACCATTAATTCCCATCATTCCCTAATCCACTTCCTCATCAAGGTAGGTCTAACCTATTCTTAGTGCAAAATGGTAGGAAATCGGGTATCAAAAAAAGGTGAACGACGGTCTTTAATGTGCCTTTATTTCATGCATTATTAAGCTCAAAAGGTATTCTAGCGATAATTTTATTTAGTGACTAGATAGACAAAACAATGCCACAAAAAGGGTTTAAAAAGAAATGCCATAAATGCCGAATAACCTATTGACTTGTTATTGACAACCATGCAACAATGTTCTAGGGTCCCTGAGCATACACCAAGTGATCCCATAAATTATTCCTAAGTTGGTAACATGACCATGAAAATAATGCACCCCCTCTGTCCCATCTTAAACTTCAAAGTCAAAGCAAAATTTGTCAACTTACTTGCACTTTGGCTATTGATTTAGAGAAACTTTGATTATCCTATTGAAAAACTAAGAGTTATTTGTGAGAATATGGATAATGGTGAATCAAAAACAATTTTTAAAATTTTTATTAAAATAATTAATTATATTATAAGTGTTTAGTCAAAGTACAAGTAGGTTGACAAATTTTCCTTTGACTTTGAAGTTTAAGATGGGACGGAAGGAGTAAGTGAGAGGTGGTGCAATCATGCCTTTAGTAGTGATAATGCAGTCCAAACTCTAGGTTAAATAATAGAACCCACAATGGCTAATAAAAACAAACTCTCATATCATCACCGACCATGGCCAACATCCCAAAATATAAAGGGAACAAATTATTAAATTTTTTATGTTTTTTTTGAGGGTGACAACTATATACACTCCCTTATAAACACACAAACTCGGAGAGATGCCTACCCCCAAACTCAAAGCATGCTATGTCCTCATATCATAAGGAACTAAAGCATGCTTTGGATTCAAAAGGTGGCATGACACAACAAAATAATAAAATGAAAGCAAAATAAATGTTACCTAGTTGGGTTGCCTCCCAACAAGCGCATTTGGTTAAGGTCGTTGGTTTGGATTTCACCTTTCGTCCTTTAGCCCACTTTGCATTCTCGCGGGTCTTTATCTTCAGATCGAGCCCCATATATAATCCAATTTTTCTTTTGTCGTTTAGCACCACATGGAATTTTGTCATCTTCGTTTCTTGGGCTCTTCCACCTGTGGCCTCTGACCACCTTTTCCAAGTTTTCATTAGGATTGCTACAAGGTTGAATAGTCTTATTTGCATCATAAACCTCCTCACTATCCCTCTTCTCACCACCATATAGGGCGAACTCAAGCTCCTCAATGGTTATCTCATGCCATATTTTCTATATTTTCTTTACCCCCTCCGCCTTTTCCACACACACTACACACCCACTTGAATTATCATAAGGTGATCCATCTCCAAAGTCAACTTTGGAGATTTCGTAGACAAAATTCACCTTTGCATCCTCAAAAGGTTTCTCCTCAAGTGACTCATCCTTAGAGGAAACATTAGAGATTTCATAGACATAATTTTCTTTTGCGTCCTCCACGGGTTGCTCTTCAGGTTGCGGTTGTGGATTACTAACATAACGTGGCCCCAAAGCGAGATCCCAGACATATTCTTCCTGTTGGTCCCAAAGGGGCAACAATGGTATGAAAAATGCTAGAGGGGGGGGGTGAATAGCGTTTTAAAATTCTTTTCAAACCCGTTTGCAAATCAATGGCTTATGCGTTCTCAAATAAGCTAAGTATAGCGCGCAGTGAGAGTGTGAAATGCACAGCGAAAGTTTAAGCAGCACCTGTGCAGGAAAAAGCTGCGCAGAGATAAAAACGCACGCGCTAAGTTTTGGCTTAAAGTGTTGGATAAAATGTTCTAAGGCAATGGGCAAAAACAAGCACAGCAGCAATAAAAGCAATCTGATAAGATCAAACAAAGCAGTTATTCAGAAATGATTAAGCAGGAAGTAAATAGCGAGAATAAAGAACAAGCTATTTGGAGAGGTTCGATCAATGAAAGATCTACGTCCTCTACCAAGATGGTTAGTCTTGGATTTTCTAATGGAGATCTTATTATATGAGAGAGTTACAAGATACAACAATGAAAAACAAACAATCTCAAAGATCTATGATCTATGAAGAGCAAATCCTAGACTAAACCGGTGTATCTCAAGAAGTAAGATCTAAATGATCGAAGCTTTAAGAGGTGTGTGTGTGTGTGTTCAGAAATTCTGGGCTCTATGAATCAATGAGATGAAGAGCACGAAGAATTCTGGTGATTTAAGGCTTAGGATCTGGGTAGGAGTTTGAAGGTATGAAGGTTTGAAGGTTGATCTTGAATCTGTGAATAGTAAGCAGCAATCTTCAGAACTTTAAGGATATTAGAAAGCACAAACTCTAGCAACTTGGAAATGAAGATGAGCTGGCTATTTATAGCAGAGAGCTTAAAACTAGCCGTTGGAGCTCTGAGCAAAGACGCTGAGCTGGCATAATTTGATTGGAGAGCAGATGTCCTTTATAGCTGTTGGAGCTCTGATCAAGGGTGATGACCTGGCACAATATGATTGGTGCGCAGGTGATATAGAGCCGTTGGAGACTGAGCATGAAGACCAAATTCAAAAGCTTCTTCTAGAAGGTTGACAGCTGTCTTTATTTGAATTGCTTCATCTGAGCGCATCTCTACCGTTGGATCTGCTGAGTGTGCTTGTTTTGTCGTTTCTGCACACCTTAGTACTTTTTAAAAGCGTACATCTTCAAAGCGTTTTCCAAGTTAGGTGATCTGAATGTATTGAACTGAGGAAGAATGTTGCGCAGGATATACCTGCGCAGTGGTGTCCTGCGTAGAGTAGTCCTGCGCAGTGACCACTGACACTTGGATCTTCATTCCTTTTCGCTCCAAGTCCTATATTCTAAGCCTATACTATAAAATGGACTAAGCTAAAAATTGAAGTTATAAAACTTCTTACATAGGGTCCTAAAGTCCATAAAATATTAATAGGTGATGATATCAATCAATTCTAACAAGTAGGAGGGATAATAAGTAAGCATACCCAACACTTCCCCATCATCGTTCACATACCAAATCAGGGTTGAAGGTTGCTCTTCCGGTTGAGTCTGTTGAGGAGTAGTATCCGACTCACGGTTCCTCAAGCTATATAATATTTTTTCTCACGTGTTCGTCTATCTTCATGCAAGATACTTCCCAAGGTGAAATGTCAGGATGAGGCGAAGGTGGATCATAAAGTGGTTCATATGATGGTCCACACGTGTTCCAAGCCATGTTTAAACGATTTTCGTACCCTTGACTACAAGAGTATGGGGTAAATCATATTGAGGTTGTCATGGCTCAAAAGAGTTTATTGCCTGAACCTGTGGATAATACTCAGAAAAATATGTCCTAGACGAACAATAATTAGTAGCAAGAGAATAAGACCCACAATTCAGACACAACTCATACATGTTGTAATGGTTCATTCTGTGAGTCTTTGAGTCTACACACACAAAAAAAAAAAAAAAAAAAAAAAAAAAAAAAAAAACTTATACACAATAAAAAAAATAAATACTAAAAAACTAACTAAAAAAAAATAAGAAAAACAAAAGAAAACTATTTACACCACCTAAACAAACTTGTTAACCTAATAAAGTCCCCGACAACGGCGCCAAAAACTTGATGGAGAAAATCTCCTTCTAATTAAATTACCTAGCAAGTGTACTAGTTACCGGTGTAGTAGTATGCACAAGCAAGGGTCGAATCCACAGAGACTTTAAGGATTATCAAGAATGTAAATTAAAACTAGAAAAAACAAATAGTGGGTACTTTGGTTTTTTGATTAATTTAATTAAACTAAAACAATAATTAAAATTAAACTAAGAAACAAATAAAAGCAAGATTAACGAATAGATTCACGAATTGGGTTCACAAATACTTTCACTCTATGCTATGCTTACAATAACAAGATCAATCTATTTCCTGGGTTCGTTCACTTTAGTAAGAAATTCATGAAGCACTCAAGAACACATGAATCTATATCTTTTTGACTTCCGCTAGGTCCTCAATTGAATTTAATCATCAAAATAGTAGTCAACGTATAATCACACATGCTAGTATAGAAATATATACCCAATAATTCTAAAGTCAATTTATATTTTAACATACAATTGAAGCTAAGGAATTTAGCATGAAGAATATTTTAATGAACAAGAATTAAATCGAATAGAAGAATTAAATCTATAGCATAGAGATATATTATTTGTTACTACCAATCCATGAATCTAAGAAATTAGCTACTCATAAAATCAAGAACAAAGAAATAATTAAAAAACATCAAAACCTGAATTAAATTGATGAGTATTTGATTACAACCTTGAATCTTTGAATAATACATGAATGAATAATGTGTATGGAGTATTATATTTATATTAGAGCTAACTGCTAAGGAGGTGTAAAAATATGAAAAACCCTAGGATTCCTTGTTGAAAAACTTGATGGAGAAAATCTCTCTCTAATTAAATTACGTAGCAAGTGTACTAGTTACCGGTGTAGTAGTATGCACAAGCAAGGGTCGAATCCACAGAGACTTGAAGGATTATCAAGAATGTAAATTAAAACAAGAAAAAACAAATAGTGGGTATTTTGGTTTTTTGATTAATTTAATTAAACTAAAACAATAAGTAAAATTAAACTAAGAAACAAATAAAAGCAAGATTAACGAATAGATTTACGAATTGGGTTCACACATACTTTCACTCTATGCTATGCTCATAATAACAAGATCAATCTCTTTCTTGGGTTCGTTCACTTTAGTAAGAACTGGGACGGTTCGATTGCCAGATTGCAATCCTATTATTTCATTTATGTTAATACTTTCCGCTAGGTCTATACAACATGCAAGAAATTCATGAAACACTCAAGAACACATGAACCTATATCCTTTTGGCTTCCGCTGGGTCCTCAATTGAATTTAATCATCAAAATAGTGGTCAACGTATAATCACACACGCTAGTGTAGAAATATATACCCAATAATTCTAAAGCCAATTTATATCTTAACATATAATTGAAACTAAATAATTTAGCATGAAGAATATTTTAATGAAGAAGAATTAATTTGAATGGAAGAATTAAATCTATGACATAGAGATCTAATATTTGTTACTACTAATCCATGAATCTAAGAAATTAGCTACTCGTAAAATAAAGAACAAAGAATAAATTAAAGAACATCAAAACCTGAATTAAATTGATGAATCTTTGATTACAACCTTGAATCTTTGAATAATACATAAATGAATAATGTGTATGGAGTATTATATTTATACCAGGGTTAAGGAGGTGTAAAAATATGAAAAACCCTAGGATTCGTTGTTTAAAAATGATAAATAAAGCTGCTGGCCAGAATTTCCCCAGGAGCCCCTGGGATTTTCATCATTCCTGAAAATCCCTCCAAAAATTCCCCAAAGGTCCTCCAAAAATTTCACAAAAGCCCACAAAATTTTGGAAATTACTAAAGGACCAACATATTTTGGAAATTTACAAAAAGTCCTTGGAAAATTACCTTAAGATCCTTAAGAAATTCCCCTAAGGTCCCTGGACACGCGTGCGCTTGCTATGGTCCAAGCGGGAGCTTACTATGGTCAGAGCTACTGTAGTTTCTGCCCAAATAGCAGGCGGGCGCCTGGTCCTGTTTTGCTGTTGTGCTTTTGTCGCGCAAACTTCCGAATGCCATAACTTTCTCATAGAAACTCTGATTTGGACGTGTAAACCATCGTTGGAAAGCTCTTTTCGAGTAATATTCAATGGACTTGATTACTCAGAGGTCACATCTCTTTATCTTTTTATTCTGGTACATTCTTTATCATTCCTTTTCGCATTTTAACGCCAATGAATCCATACATTCTTTCGCTCCTTCCCTATACTCATAAACACTCAAAAAACCATCAAAACACCCAAGGTTGAGCATCATATAAGTCATAAAAGTATATCATTTGGATGAGTAAAAACACATCCATCAAAAGTCTGGCCAAGTTGATGAAAAGAGATCTACTTCAGAACCTTCAGATCCGTGAGTAAGTTTTTCTTAGAACTCAAATTTGTCTTTGGATCTCTAATCTATTTCTGCGTTTCAATTAAACATATACTTGATTGGGAGTTGGATTGATTGGAGATTAACAGAGGGGGGGGGAAGAGGAAGCGACATGAGCGTCAAAATCGGCTATGGCAGCAAGAACAATGGTGTAAGAACAGAAGAGAGTGCAGTTTAAATTAGGGAGATTCGAGATTCTTTGATTACACAATTATTATATTACCTTTATTGTCTAGCTGTTCCATTGATGAAATAGTGGCATTTTTGTCCTAAATAATGGGCAAATTGTTAATAAGAAGAAGTGGTGGTGGGATGGTGGCTGGAGATGGTGGGAGGTGGTGGTGGAGGTTGATGTTTGATGGTTGATAGTTTTCTTTCTCCTTTTTCTTTTCCCTCCAAATATTTCAGATTAAGGAAGAGGGAGGGTAAGTAATTTTGGTTTATTTTAATGTGTAGTGGGGTCAATTTTGAAAATTTTGATTGTAATATCCGTTAAGTTTTTAACATTCGTTAACATCCATTAATGTTTACTAACGATTTGGGTTGATTTGGTTTATTTATGCATAGTACGCATGTTGATTTGGTAGTGAGTAAACGACATTTTTGCCATCCGTACTATTCAGTTTTTTCACTTTTACATCTGTACTACCGAAACAACAAAAGTAACATGCGTACTATTGATCAAATAGCAAAAGTAACCAAAATCGTCAATGGATGTTAATGAACTTAATGGGCGTTAGCAATTTAACGGACATTACTATCAATATTTTCAATTTGCCCCCATAACAAAACAATCTCCTATCTCGCTTAATTGATTACTAAAAGGGGTAGATCTAACACTTATCAAACTAAAAAGCATGAAAATGAAATATAAAATTTACACCCCCCATCCAGTATGCTTACTAATTTACCAAACATTTTCTTTCTCTCTCTACTTTCTCTCTCTAATTCCTCATCATCGGTGACTTTCCCCTCTCAACTCCGGCGACCCCTTCTCTCTTCCTCCGACAACCTCTCCACCGGGAACTACTCCGGCCCGCCACCAACAACTCCGACCGGTAATCACTCTCTCTCCTCTCTCTACCCTACCACATCCGGCCACATTTCCCCTTCCCTATTCCTGCGACCCCCCTCTCTACTTCATATATCCGGTCAACCCCATCAACTCCGACTATCTCTCTTGCCCAATGCCGGCGACCATCACCCATTACCAAGTTCCCGTCGCCCACTCCACTAAGTCGAGCCCCTTCTTCTCCATCTCTGCCGGCAGCGTCACCGGCCCTTTCTTCTCCATCTCCGACATCGGCCTCAAAATCGCCTCACCTTAGGCTAGATCTGCTAGGATTCAATGGAAGCCAGCGATCGTATTCCCTTCCGGCAGCCTCCCTTTCCCCTTCCCTCCTTCGGTCGTCGCCCCCTCCCCTTTTCTACCTCACAGGCCCGTGTTCTCCCACAAATCTGCATTTTGATGTTAATTTTTTGATTTTGTGTAGAGATTCAATGATTATGTTATATGTTTTGGGTTTGATTTTGAATTTTAAGAATTCAAATTTACTACTTTCATGGTGGGGATGGGGCTGCTTGGTGGAATGGTGGTGGTGGGAGGTGATGGTGGTTATGGGCAGTAGTGGTTGACAGAGTAAAATAATAATAAGATTTTTTTTTAAGCACAATAAAAGGAAAAGTAAAAAACAAACAAACAAACTAATTCTTCACAAATAACCAAGTTAATAAGTAATTGATTAATTATATTTTTAAAATTAATTTGTATGTGTTTAACAAGAAAGAAAAAATATTGCAAGTTAATTGAAAACGGAGGTTCCTAACGATAATGGCACAAGTGACAAAAACGAAAAATATCAGGCTTTTAGGATGAAAACGGAAACAAATGCATAGATTAGAGCTGAACCAGTTATTTAGCTTGTTAAGTTTCTAACGCCTATTAACGTCTATTACATTTTTTAACGATTTTGGTTAGTTTTGCTAATTAATCAATAGTACACAAGTTCCTTTTGTTGTTTAGATAGTACGGAGGTCAAAGTGATATTCTTGTCATAGTACGGATGTCAGAAATGTGGTTACTCATTTGGTAGTTTAGATAGTGCGCATGTCAATTTGGTTGTAATCATAAAGTACGCGGGTCATTTTGATCGTTTACTCTTATTTGATATGAATGGACTAATTAGTTACTTCTTTTAAAGAGTGATTTTTTTATTTGCAATCTAGTAGTGAAAAGATTAAAGTTATGAAGATACTCCACCGTCTCATGCATAAGAATAGTTGAGGGTTATACTTAATTTTATATTCCTTCCGTCCCAAAATGACCTTCACACTTAGGGATGGCAACGGGGAGGGTTTGGGTGGGTTTCATCAAAACCGAACCCGACCCTAATGTCAAAAGCAACGACCCAAACCCAACCCGAAGCGTATCAAATTATAAAATTTTCAGTTCATATTTGCTTGGGCACAATTTATGTCTAAGCTTAAATTTTAATTAGTTATAGAAATTAGTTTAAAATCATCAAATGTCACTAAAAAACAAATATAAAAATAAATTGAACAACATATAATATGATTAACTAACATAATATCTTAACTTTGTATATGAGGGTGCGGGCCGGTTCGGATCGCGACGCGTTAATATAAAAACCCGACCCCGACCCGAATCCGACTGGGTCATGAAAATTGCAACTCGAACCCTACTTTTTCGGGGCAGATCGCCTTCGGGTTCGGTCAAATTGCCATCCCTATTCACACTTATTTCGCTATTACTAAGAAGTAACTTTTGAGTAATAATTTTAGTTTGATTTAATTATCCAAATGAAAATCTAAAACTTGTTATTGATGATATTATTAATGGTGTATCAATATTATTTTTAAAATTTTCATTAGTATAATTAAATTAACTTAAAATTATTGATCAAGATTTTTTATAGTAACAGCGAAAAAAATGTGAAAATCATTTTTAGACGGAGGAAGTATAATTGTGATTTTGTCAAGTAGGTGCTAAAAAAAAAAAAAAAAAAAAAAAACTATAAAGTGCGATGGATTAGGTTGAGAGTTCCAACCCCGCTTGACATTGAAAACTGCATAAAGTATCCTTTACCTCAGCAGTAGAGTCTTTCCCAAGATTATTAAAACAAAAAAATTAATCCAAAAAAATAGGATTAAGAAGATTCTAAGTATCTAATCAACGAAAAATAAAAGTGTATGTATATATTCATTGGAACAATACATACATAAGCACGTAGTAGAAAACTACAGATGCATGCGTCTCCTCTTTTTGACTAACACCCCTTTTTTGACCCAAACATTGCCCCCATCGTGTACTTGTGAGAGAGATCATATTCTAGGACAAAACATTACTTTAAATTCAACTTAATCTTCAAAAGCACCAAAATCCCTGAAAAAAAAATATATATATAAAATACAAATTATGTATCACACAAAACAAAATCATCATAGAAATTAAAGATCCATATATATGTACTACTATAATTTCACGATTATTATTTTGATTTTTTTTGGCTTTGAATTAAAGTATATTTAGGGGTAAATAAGTTTCAATAAATTGTACCAAAACCCTTATTTTGTTAAATATTTGCATTAGTAATATTTTTTTCAATCAAACGAAGGCAATTGGCCCCATTAGACCCTACATAAGCGCATAGCGCTGCCAATGGCTAGTACTGTACTCCGTCCGTCTTATTTGAAATTGTAAAATATTGATAAAAACTTTCAACTTAATTGCATTTGACCAAGAAAATATTGAAAATTTGATAATCTTACTGGAAATCAAAAAATTCTTATTTTTAAAAATAGTATTAATAACAATTTTTAGATTTTTTTTAAATATTATTAAATTTCACATATTCTAGGTCAAAATTTTGCAATTACAAATAGAACATAGGGAGTATTAATTAACTCTTAAATATGAATTTAATAAATAAAAATAAATACTCAATAAGTTTTTTTTTTTTTTTTTTTTTCATTTGGGAGAATGACAAGCTGAAAAATAGAGTAAATGTTTTGAAACAAGTTCTTACATTGAAGCAGTTGATGCATCTTTTGTAGAGAGTGTGGTGAGAAGAGTTGTTGTTCATCTTCTTCAACTTGTTAAGCATTTTGTCGAGGGAGTAGATTTTACTACGGGCGGGCGAGGTTAAGAAGAGGTTGGTTGGAATGTCGACGAGCGGAGACCATAATTCACTTTGCTCGTAATCAAAGTCAAACTCCGATGAATCGAAGAACTTGCCAAGTAGTCTATCAGACAAAGATTTGGTCACAAATTGAACATAAGGGCTCCCAAGAGTAGTTTCTTCTAGTTCTGGTGATATTAATACTGATGCTGGTGATGAATATTCAGACATGACCAAACTGACATGCACATTTATATGAATGAGAGAGAGAGAGAGAGAGCTAGGGTTAATATTGGGCAATGATGGGAATGTAATGGTTAAGGATGATTGGGGATTCAAGTTGTTGCATTTTTTTGTGATTTTGAGGAAGTTTTGATGCTAGCTTTGTGTTAAGAGTTGGGGAGAGGGGGAGACATGAGATGTGATGGGACTGAACCTGAAACATTTTGTGCTTTTTGTCACTTTTGTGTGTATCTCAGCTTTAATCAATTACTTGATCCCCACAATTTCGTCTACATCACATCCATGCATAAAAGACAAGTTTGAAGTTCAAGCATTAACACATTCATTCTATTTTACTGCCTATATCAGTTGCAGTTGTATTTAAATTATGGATCGGTATAAGATAATTGTCTAAGATAATTATCTTATAAGATAATTATCGACCTATGTATTTAAGGTGGAACTTCCAATACAACCTGTTATCGACATAGTACAGCCCGTCCTCACACTTGGGCCTTTCTCTCCTTCCACCTTATATACCGGTCCATGTTTCTCTCATCAGTAGTAGATATAAGATAATTGTCTAACACATCCCCTCACGTGTAGCCTACATGGACTTATTAATGCAATGGCGGAGCCAGAAAATTTAATCAATGGGGGCATAATGAATCTTAGTGTATTTTTTTTTCACTTAAATCAAGGGGGGCAAGTTATAAAAAATTACACTAAACCCTCATAATTTCAAGAAAAAAAAATTGCACTAGTAAAAAAAAATTGTTCAAACCAATGGGGGCAATTGCCTCCCTTAGCTCCTTCCTAGCTACGCCTCTGTATTAATGTAAGGGGCCTATAGATGACCCGTTGTTTCCTAAAAAATAAAATAAAATAAAAATAGATGAACCGTTGTTATCAGTAATACTAGTAACATTAGTGATGACGCCCTAGACTTCTGGGGTCACGGAGATAGAACTCCAACTTTGCTGTCTCTTGATCCTGATCACAACACAAACAAGAACACCGTTAAGACCAAGGCCGGGTTGGAATCCGGCTTAGGCCCTCGGGTGTGAGAGTAAGATCTCTGAGGAAAACCTAAGAAGAAGACTCAATGAAGACCTTGTGTGTGTGAAATGGATAGAGCACGTACCTTGCTCATGGGAGCGAAAAGAAGTATATATATGACCAAAGGAAAGAAACATGCACAAGGTACTAACCACCCTGGTACTGGGGGGACACGTGGCGAGTCCCCAGTGGATCGGTCAGGAGAGTGGCTGGGAAGGTGGCATGTCTGTCAGGGAAGCATGGTTCCATCACCAACCGTTATGGTGTGTCAGGTACGGATAGGTGACGCCTCGCGTACGTTTGTGCCAGCTGGGCACCACGGGCTCCTCAGGATAGCGGGAGGCAGAGTCATCTCGGGCATATATATCAGGGAGATCGATCCCCTCGGGCTTACTAGCCCGTGTTCCTTGCCGGTTCGGCCCCCAGAGTTCAGGTCCGGTCCGGGCGCGTTAGGTCGCATTAATTTAGACCGGCGAGCATCCGGGCCAGAAGGCTCGGTCTCATCAGTGGCCCCTAACTCCGAGGGTTAGCTCATTCATGTGCGGCACGAGGAGTTATACTTCCTAGGCTCGATTCGGGCAAATCGCAATAAATGCGGGCACGGATTGCAATGGGACGGGAGTCTTAGAATAGTGGTTGACGAAAGGACAGGTGGGCCCCTTGTGTCAGGCTAGTGGCGTGGCCATCTGTCTTTTGACATGACCAGGAACACGTTCATTAAATGCGAACCGTCATCGGTATTCGAAAAAGCAATTCCCGCCTCTTCACTTTTTGGGTTTCGATCGGGTTACCATATATTTCGGGTCGATCCGACCCATTTCCGGCGCTATAAATACCACGGATGCTGAATCATTCCAAACTTTCGTAACTCCCGTCTCTCTACCTTCCAGTTCCAACGAAGACTTTGCTTCTCCGGATTCCTGACTTTGAGGATCTCGTTCTCGTTCATTACTTCTAATTTACAGGTATTGTTCCGCACTTCACTTTTTCTTCTTTGTTTCGATTCGTCGTCTTAATTTCTGCCATTCTTTTCGTCGCCGTTTTTCTAGCGCGAACCTTAAAAACTTGCTCCTGTCGAGCTTTCGGATTTGTACGAGATCTGTGTGACTTCTCGTAACCTCGTGTCTTCGAGCCCGAATTCTGGCCCCTAATTTCTGATAATTTGTTGAAATATTGTTGTAGCCATGGAAGGGCTGGATTTAGGGCGTAAACTCTGTCCTGACCTGTTTGGTTGTTGCCGGAGGACCGGTGGGGTATACAGGTTCCTGTTGAATGCCTGGAAACGGCTGTCTCTGAATGAGTTCATTGCCATAGGTTTAGCGTATAGCTGGGAACCCTGGGTCCTGCCCCTGTTGTGGGAAACAGGTCCCTCCGTCCATTATGATTCCACAAGGATGAGGGTGTTGGGGGGAGAGGAACACTTGGGCATTTTTGTCATGGCTGTTTTAACTCGATTCCCCGATAATGTAGATATGGCTGGAAATGCTAGAAGGTTGGTAAGGTCGTGCGGGGAGCGTGTAGCCTCGAGTGGCCCTGATTCTCACAGTTGGATGGTCGCTCCTTTTAATGACGAGGACGAGCATGCACGATCTCCGGGCTTGGCCCCTGGTGTTATTGAGGTCACGAGCAGTGCGGAGGCTTCCGATCAAGAAGTGGGGGTTGATGGTGAACCCGCTCTTGAGGCTGAGGTTGGGGCGATCGTGGCTCACGGGCTAGTTGATGAGTCTGAGTCCTCTGAGACACCCTCTGACCCCCAGGGGGATTTAGAGAGAATGGCCCCAGGTACCGCGCGTATGGTCAAACGCATTCGCTCCCCGGTTCAAATTTTGGCTTCCTTCCCCGAGGGGCCCGACGATAGAGTTGCGAGCCAGGCCGGAGCCTCCAGTTCTGGAGCGGGCATGGTGGAGGAGCAGGACTCCGATGATGAGTTTTTAACCGTGTATCACATCGATCGCAAAATCTACCTTGTCGGCGGTCTTGATGATTATACCTCTCCTTCAGGAAGCAATTTGGCTGGTCCTGCCCGCGTCCGGGCAGATAATATCGCTTGTGTGTTTTATCCCGTTCAATTTGAGAATGGCCTCCGGCTTCCCTTGGACCCGTTCATTTGTGAATTCCTGGAGTTTTCCAAGTGCCTTCCCATGGACTTGACTCCCAACGCAATTCGTTATCTGGTGTCTTTTATTGTTGTAAGCAGGGTACTGGGATATGAACCCTCTTTGTCCGCCTTGTACGTTTTCTTCACCCATCAGGTCACCGCGAGCAGTTTGAGCTTGAAAACGAAACCTAGGTCGAAAAAGATCTTTTCTGCGGCTTCTAACAAATTCGATCAGTGGCAGAGATATCCTCTGGTGATTCAGAATCGACTCGGGTGGCCTTTTTCTAAGCCTGATAATACTTCCCCGCTGTCCATATCTTCCAAGGATTATCCTAGTTCAGATGGGGGTATCGAGCTTGCGTCCGCCATGCGGGATTACCTTGCCCGGCATACGAAATCAGTTACTTTAGAGGACCAGACCGTGGTCGTGGTTGAACAAGTTTTCGACGTTCAAGCCATCATCAACAATGAGAGTCTTTTGGCTTACGCCGGGGTGGCCCCATACCGAAATCCTGATTTTGAGAGCAGGGTTAACATGACTCCTATGTGGCGGGATCCTTGCTGGAGGGTTCACCAAGATTTTGCCTTTGCCCATGAGTGCCCTGCTTGCCGATTGGGGGAGCAATGCCCGGATCCGGGCTTGACTGGTCTTTTTCAGACTTAATCAACTGAAATTTCTTACCTGTTAGTTTATCCGATCATATCTGACTGACTGTTACTTTGCCCGCAGATCCCACTGATACCATGCCTCCCAAGAATATTAACGCTTTGAGATTGGCTGCGAAGCAGCGGGAGGCTGAGGCGAAGCAGCAGAGGCAGGCCGAAATGCATAAGGCCGAGGCCCCAGGGAGAAAACTGCCGATCACGGATCTTCTGGACAAGTCAAAGAAGGTTGTTGCAGTTGTCCCGACGACGGGCGAGCTTCCTCTACGGCCCCGCGGGAGCGGACGGGGAAAAGATTTGACGGGCTCGGGGTCTCCCACTCTCTCGCACGATGCAGGCATAACAGTGCCCGAGGCCACGAAGAAAAGGGGTCCGAGTCTGATCGCTGACCCCTTGCCTTCAAAAAATAAACAGCCCCGTCTGGAGTCTCCTTCTCGCGGTTTTACCGTATCTTCCCCCGCCAAAGGGACCTTATGCTCGGAGCGCTTCCCCGTAGAGTTAATTGAAGATAAGGATCGAGCTAAGGAGTTTGGGAAGAAGGTAGCTGAGGCCCCTGAGGTATATGGGGTTGATCTCCATAGCCGCCGCGGCTTCAATTCTTATGTTGGCGATGGGCTTCTGCACCGTATGAACTTCCCGGACTATCAACAGAAGGTGCTGTCCAAGACCAACTTCCTGACCGCCCTGGTTCACGCGGGCTTGGCTATGGCTGAGGTTAGTGTCTCATTTTCCTTATCTAAACCGACGTGCTATTTCTTTTTATATATCGATCCTTTGACCCTCTGACTCCTCATCCCGCTTTTAATATAATCTCCACATGCTCCTTTATTAAAACAGGTTAGCAATGACCTGCTATATATGCGGTCTCAGTATGAAGCCGAAGTTGCTTTGGCCGCAGCGAGGGGGAAGAAATTGGCGGAGGCGAAGGATGAGATTGCCCGCTTGTCCAAGGTCCTGGAGGTCTCGGGAGAGGAGCTTAAAAATAAAGATGCCTAGTTGATGACTGCGGTTAAGGAGAACTCTAAATTGAGCAACGATCTCGATGCAGCTCGCGAGGCCAAAGACCGAGCTGAGGCTGAAAAAGCAACTGTTGAATCTGAGAAGCAACGACTCGAAGCTCGCCTGGCCGAGGCTAACAAGCGGTTGGAGGAGGAGAGGGAGAAGAACAGGAGCTTATCTGAAAAGGTTGATGAACTGGATGGCAAGGTTTTGGATGCCATGCGGTTTGAGAAAGACCGGGAACTTGTTCTGAAAGAAGAGCGAGGGAAAGCCGTGGCCGAGTTTGAGGCGTCTGATGCTTATAGAGAGAAGGTGGAGGAGGCAAGCATAGAGCAATATAACTCAGCTCTCCATACAGTAGGTCGTAACCTGGCAGCTACGGGCAAATACAGTGTGCAAGAGATTACGATTCTTTGCTCCATTACGGCCTCAGACCCTCAATGCTTTGCTGGCCATGCTCTAGTGCCCTTTACCACGGACCAACTCTCCGAGTTTCCCGAGTCTGTCAGATCAACTCTCCCTCCCGTCGCTCCGGTCACTGTCTAAGATCTTCTTTCAGCTATTGATGGATTCAGATATTCTGCCGCGGGAACCTTGCCTCTGGTCGCAGCTTTGGAGAGAACTTTTGGCCCCGGCGGCCCGTACATTGATGGTATGGTTCTTCCTTACTCTCCTTATGCCTCCGCTCTTGCTGATGCTTCTCAGGATCAGTCTGGATCTGTACCTGACACTGATGCCTCTGCCTCTGTTCCAGAGATGGAGAATGCTCCTCCCCCGGCCTCTTGAAGATCAGACCGGGGTGCATCCTGGGGAATTTTTGTAATAGTGTAGGTCCGGCCATTTTCGAACAAGTGATTTTTGGTTTGTATAAGTATATTTTTTTCCAGCTTTGCTATTGATTTCCTCTCTTGCGTGCTCTTTTGCTATCACTCTTTTGATTACATAGCTTAGAAGGTTTGTTCTCGTATGAACTGTCATTGTTTCCGCGCACGCGGTTTAGCTCGAGAGCGTATGGCCGCGCCTTATCCCACTTTAGTCTAGCTCAAGGGCGTAGGACATGGGCCCTGCGGTCTAGCTCGAGGGCGTATGACCGCGCATCTTGGATCTTAGGAATTTCTCAAGGAAATAATCCCACCAAGGAATTCATTCTCCCACTTTAGTCTAGCTCAAGGGCGCAGGACATGGGCCCTGCGGTCTAGCTCGAGGGCGTATGACCGCGCATCTTGGGTCTTAGGGATTTCACAAGGAAATAATCCCACCAAGGAATTCATTCTCCCACTTTAGTCTAGCTCAAGGGCGTAGGACATGGGCCCTGCGGTCTAGCTCGAGGGCGTATGACCGCGCATCTTGGGTCTTAGGAATTTCTCAAGGAAATAATCCACCAAGGAATTCATTCTCCCACTTTAGTCTAGCTCAAGGGCGTAGGACATGGGCCCTGCGGTCTAGCTCGAGGGCGTATGACCGCGCATCTTAGGTCTTAGGAATTTCTCAAGGAAATAATCCCACCAAGGAATTCATTCTCCCACTTTAGTCTAGCTCAAAGGCGTAGGACATGGGCCCTGCGGTATAGCTCGAGGGCGTATGACCGCGCATCGTTCGTAGACTTGCAAACGGCATCCGCATCGCGGGCATACGGTCTTGCTCGTGAGCACATGACCGCGCTTTGAGAACGAACATACTTGAGTAATTTCAGAGAACGATAGCAGTATTATTTACTTTACTCGAACAGATTACATTGCCATTTTGTTACAATACATGAGTAATTCCACAATTTCTAACTGCTATTGATTGCAAAAAGATTTCAAGATCTATAATTCTGTCTTCTAAAGGTAATACTTTTTCAGATGATCACTATGCCAGGCGTTTTTCAAGTCTTTTCCTTCTGCCGTTAGAAGCCTGTAGGTTCCCTCTTTGATCACGCGGGCAATCTGATAAGGGCCTTCCCAGTTGGGCGAAAGCTTGTTGTATCCGGGCTGCCTCCCTGTGACTTCAACTTTCCTCAAAACCCAGTCTCCCACGGCAAACGATCTCTTGTTCACCCTTTTGTCATGATGGACTTTAGCCTTCTGCTTATAATTGACCATCTTTGCTCGTGCTTCCAACCGTTTTTCTTCGGTAGAGTCTAAGTCTTTTCTGCGGGCTCCCTCATTCTCTGTTTCATTAAATTGGGCGACCCTATATGTGGGCAAGGCTACTTCCACAGGTGCGACCGCCTCTGATCCATATGTCAGGGAAAAAGGGGTTTCTCCCGTTGAGTTCCTTGTCGTGGTTCGGACAACCCATAAAGCAGTACTGAGCTCCTCCATCCAGCGACCACTCTTTCCCTTCAAACTTTTGTGCAAAGCGTTCATTATCAACTTGTTCGCGGCCTCGGCCTGTCCATTTCCCTGCGGTCTTGCGACTGAGGATTGTCGATGTTCCACGTTGAGTCTCTTGCACTCCGCCGTGAACTTGCTTTGAAATTGGGGTCCGTGATCGGAGACAATGGCCCGCGGTAGACCAAACCGACAGAAGATGTGATTGTGGACGAACTTGATGATACTTGCTTCCGTAGTACTAGTCAGTGCTTTTGCCTCAACCCATTTTGTGAAATAGTCCACTGCGATCACTACCATTTGCGCTCCCCCGGGCGCTTTGGGATAAGGCCCGATCAAATCAATCCCCCACATATCAAATGGCCAAGTTGGGACTACCAAACTCTGCTCGGTGGACGGCTGCCTTGGTATGTTGGCGAACCTCTGGCACTGGTCACATTTGCGGACGTAGTCTTCTGCATCTCTTTTCATTGTTGGCCAATAATACCCGAGGAATCTGATTTTGTCGGATAGTGTCCGGGCTCCGGGATGCCCTCCACACACGCCTTCGTGAACTTCGTATAACAGGTTGGTGACTGTTTCGGACCTGACACACCTCAGCAGTGGTTTAGTAAAGGATCTCCGATAAAGCACGCCATCAATAATCGTGTATCTAGCGGCCTGTTTCATCAAGACTCTTGCCCGGTCAGGGTCGTTGGGGAGGGTTTGCCGCTCGATATATTCCCTGATCTCGTCAACCCAATCTTTTTTCGAATCTCCAATTTGGTGGATCTCTATCCTGTCAATGGCTGGGCGCTCTGTGAACTCTATCCAGCAGTCCACACTAAGCTTGGCAATGTCCTTGTTTGTGATCCTGGAAAGCAAGTCCGCCTCAGAATTTTCAGCCCGGTTAACTTGGTTCAGCTCATGGTATTCGAATTCCTTTAACAAGTTTGTCGCGAGCTCCTTGTATTTGACCAAAACCGGGTGATTTGTTTCGTATTCCCCTTTCACCTGGTTTATTACTAGTTGTGAGTCACTCTTCACGACCAGCTTCGATACTTTCATGTCTCGGGCTAATTCCAAACCCGCTATCAATGCCTCGTACTCGGCCTGATTGTTTGAGACCGCGAACTTAAACCTCAAGGCTCGCTTGAACCTTTGACCCTCCGGGGCGGTCAAGAGAATTGCGGCGCTGCTGACAGTCTTTCCCGCGGATCCATCCACACTTAACGACCAGCAATTTTCCGGTCTCCCCCCTGCAACTATTGCCTTCTCGCCTCTCTTTTTCTTTGTCTTTGCGGGTTGGGTTTTGTCCGGCTCGCTCTCCTTTGATTCAAATGTGGTCTCTGCCACAAAGTCCGCCAGTGCCTGTGCCTTGATGGTCTTCCGCGGGGAGTAGGTAATCTGGAATTCAGTCAGCTCTATGGACCACGATAGCATTCTCCCCGAGGATTCGGGCTTATGGAGTATCTTCTTCAGCGGGGTGTCTGAATAAACCGTGATTGGGTGGGCGATGAAGTATGCCCGTAACTTCCGAGCGGCCACGAGCAAGGCGAAGGCTAGCTTTTCAATGTTCAGATAGCGGCTCTCCACAGCAGATAGTGCCTTGGAGACATAATACACGGGTTTCTGAAGGTTGCCCTCTTCCCTTACCAAAACCGCGGCCACTGCGTGATCGGTTGCGGCCAAGAAAACATAGAGTTCTTCCCCAAACACTGGGCTGCTCAACAGCGGCGGTTTTCCCAGGTAAGCTTTTATTTGCTCAAAAGCGCTCCAGCAGTCCTCGTTCCACTCAAAGCCCTTCTCTCCCCCTCCTTTTAAAGTTTTGAAGAAGGGCAGGCACTTTTCGGCTGACTTGGCAATGAATCTTCCCAAAGCCGTAATACGGCCATTAAGCTTCTGCACCTCCTTAACGCATCTGGGGGGCTGCATGCTCATCAATGCCACGATTTTCTCGGGGTTTGCTTCGATCCCTCTTTGGTTCACCATGAAACCCAAAAATTTTCCTGCCTTTACTCCGAAAGCGCACTTGGAGGGATTAAGCTTCATGTTATTTTCCCGGAGGTTGGTGAAGGTTTCTGCCACATCAATGTCGTGAGAGGTCTCCTTGGTCTTGATAACCATATCGTCGATGTAAGCCTCCAGGTTCCGGCCTAATTGATCATCAAAGACGATTCCTACCATCCTTTGATACGTACCGCCCGCATTCTTGAGGCCAAACGACATGTTGTTAAACTTGTAGGTTTTGCCCGCGGCATAGAAAGCGCATGATGGGACGTCCTCCTCCTTCATTTTGATTTGATGGTAGCCCGAGTACGCATCTATAAAGCTCAACACCCTGTGCCCGGCAATAGAGTCTACTAATTGATCGATCCGGGGAAGAGGGTAACAATCCTTAGGGCAGGCCTTGTTCAAATCGGTGAAATCCACGCACATCCTCCACTTTCCATTTGCTTTGGTTACCATGACGACGTTGGCTAACCACCTCGGATATTTGATCGGGCTTATGATTCTTGCTTTCAGCAGCTTATCCACCTCGATTTTGATCGCCGCTTTCTTCTCCGGTGAAAAGTACCTTTCTTTCTGGAGGACCCGGGTAAATGTGGGATCGACATTCAGTTCATGCTCGATGACCTCTCTACTTATCCCCTTCATATCCTCGACGGTCCAGGCAAATACATCCAAGCTTTTTCGTAGCAGCTCGATCAGAATCTTCCTTTCTTCTGCGGGGATTTCCATCCCGACCTTCACCGTTTGTTCGGGATAAGCGGGGTTTATGACTACATCCTCCAGAGCATCGTTGGGGCGGATGTCCCTTATTTCTCTGTCGTGCAGCGAATCAATCACGATGTCTATGTGCTCGGTCTCTGCTGCAATACGACGGGCTTTCCTACTCCGCTTAAATTCTGCCCGTGTTGAGTGAAATGACAATGTTCCAATCATGGCCGCGCTTTCGGTCCCACTGCTGCTGGCTTTGACCTTTTTTGCTCCCCTCGGGCTAACCAATCTTGACCCCATCGCGCTCTCCCTCCTTTTCTTCTCTATTATTTTGAGGAAAAGCTCGGGCTTGTTTTCGATGCATGCTATCCCTGCAGGGGTGCTGAACTTGACCTTCTGATGGGGGATCGATGCAACGATTCCAAGGGCAGCCTGAGCGGTCACTCCCAAGATTGCGTTGTATTGGGATTTCAGATCGATCACCATGAACGTGACACGGGCTGTTTTCTCGAACGGTCTCTCTCCAATGGTCACTTCGAAGTCAATGGTCCCTTTTGCGTAGACCGTATGATTCGTGAACCCTTCCAACAGGCCCGCGTATGGGGTTAAGTGCGCCTCGGACATCCCCATTTCTTCTAAACAATGGAAGTAAAGTATGTCCCGTGAGGCCCCGGTATCAATAAGGACCCTCCCAATATCCGCTCTACCAATAGCCATCTTGATTGTCAAAGGCTGCGTTGAATGGAAGAGGGTGGAGGCCAGCTCGCTCCTCTTGAACCCGATCATTTCCTCTTGCTCGGGTGGGTAGGCAGGTATCAGGAACACCTTTTCCAATTTCTTGATCTGAATAGAGAGCTGGGTGTTGCTCAGTGCTTCTTCCCCGATATACTGGATGTCATAGCGTTTTTCCCCGTCGGCATCGTTATCCCTAACATATTGGACATGTCCCCGTGGGGCTCCTCCTTTATTGCTGGGTCCCTCGATCCATTTTTTCAATTCTCCGGCCTCGACTTTCTGTTGTATTATCTTTTCATCTGAAAACACTCATCCGTGTTATGCCCGTGGCTTTTATGGTAGCCGCACCACTTCTTTTTGTTCGCCTCATAAGGCATTCTTTCTAGGGGTGGGGGAGGAGGCAGGGCTTCTGCCCGCAGAATCTCAGTCCTTGGGGTTATCAGAGGAGTGAAAAGTGCTGTCAGCTCTTTTGAAATTAGTCGTGCCCCTCGGTCTGCCTCTATTTCGGCCGCCACTACCCCCCGAATAACCTGCGTGGTACCTTGAGTCATGAACGGGCTCGAGCCTATCCCTTACGCTCCTGCGGGCATCATCCATGAACGAGGGCTCTACTCCGGCCATGGAAATGGCCCGATTGTACATTTCCTCCGTTCTCTCGGGCTTTCGACAAGCAAACTCTTGCCTCAAGGTATATGATGTTAATCCTCCCAAGAAGCACAGCTCGATGTCATTCCTTGTTAGGTCCACGATTTGTTCGGTCATTTTTCGAAACCGAGTAATGTACGCTTTCGTACTTTCCCCGGGATATTGCTTCACACCGCATAGGTCCGATTTTGGTCTTGCGACCTCCCCAGCGCCCGCGAACGAATTCAGGAACGACGTCCGTAGTTGCTCGTAGCTGCAAATGGAGCGAGGTTTATGGGCCAACAACCATCCCAGCGCCTTCCCCTTGAAGGTGGATGCTAGAGCTTTGCATTTTACGGCCTCGTCTGTTGAGGATAGAGCCATCTGCCCTTCAAACCGCCCAACATGGCTTTTTGAGTTAGACGAGCCGTCATAAGCGTCCAGCGTGGGGACTTTTCCTCGCTGGATTGGTGAATCAGCTATCCAGGAGGCAAAGGCATCTATGGGTCCAATGCACTTTGCCACGCTTTGCTTAGACTCCCATAGGTCCCTGATCATTCCCTGGACCTTGTAGTCAGTCTCTCCCCCGGTTTTCACCTTCTTCGTCTTCCCCGCAAATTGCTCTCCGGTTCTAACAGTTGCTTTTCCCTTGTAGTGGCCTTTGGACTTTCTAGGCTGTGACTCTCCTTCTTCGCTCATTCTCCCTTCCTCTCCTTCTTCATCGTCGTCCTCCACAACGATCGTTCTCTTCTTCTTTCCCTCCACCCTGCTGGCTCCGATTTTAGAACCATGAGTTTTCGATCTTTCAAGAGGGATTCCCGTGTCAGCCTCTGCATTGAATAGCTCTTCTAGGGCCAGGTTTAACTGAAGCCCCTCCGCCACTAGATCCTGCCTGTCTTTCAGGAGCTGGATTTTCTTTTTAATCTGCTCAGGGGTGAGGGGAGTGACGGGGATTTTCTGTGCCTTGCGTGCTTTTGAGGTTTCGATATGATCTCTCAGATTCGCCTCTCTTCTGCTTTCTGAGAGGGAGTGCCCGAGTTGCCACTAGGCGCCTTGTCTCCCAATCTGGCAAAGATGGATCCTTGAGGCGCTTGTTTCGAAGGGCTAGCATTTGGGTTCAAGATTTATTTCCCAGTCATTGCAAATCTTTGGAATATCGAGGGTCAGCAGGACGGTTGAATGTGTTTTTAGAACCGTAAAAACGAAAGAATGGCTTTGAACGGTGGAAACTCAAGATGAGATGACTGAAACTTGAACTGACAATTTGCAATAAAGAGTATTGAGTCAGACTAGACTGAGAATTCGAAAGAACTCAGAAGATTGCGCTAGGATGATTATCGATTCCCGGCAATGGAACCACTGATGACGCCCTAGACTTCTGGGGTCACGGAGATAGAACTCCAACTTTGCTGTCTCTTGATCCTGATCACAACACAAACAAGAACACCGTTAAGACCAAGGCCGGGTTGGAATCCGGCTTAGGCCCTCGGGTGTGAGAGTAAGATCTCTGAGGAAAACCTAAGAAGAAGACTCAATGAAGACCTTGTGTGTGTGAAATGGATAGAGCACGTACCTTGCTCATGGGAGCGAAAAGAAGTATATATATGACCAAAGGAAAGAAACCTGCACAAGGTACTAACCACCCTGGTACTGGGGGGACACGTGGCGAGTCCCCAGTGGATCGGTCAGGAGAGTGGCTGGAAAGGTGGCGTGTCTGTCAGGGAAGCATGGTTCCATCACCAACCGTTATGGTGTGTCAGGTACGGATAGGTGACGCCTCGCGTACGTTTGTGCCAGCTGGGCACCACGGGCTCCTCAGGATAGCGGGAGGCAGAGTTATCTCGGGCATATATATCAGGGAGATCGATCCCCTCGGGCTTACTAGCCCGTGTTCCTTGCCGGTTCGGCCCCCAGAGTTCAGGTCCGGTCCGGGCGCGTTAGGTCGCATTAATTTAGACCGGCGAGCATCTGCCCAGAAGGCTCGGTCTCATCAATTAGTACATTTTAAACGATGTCATTTACAGCTGGTCATAAGGACTGCTGGAAAAACTGAGCTGTAACTCTTCCCATTTGAATGGGATACAACGACACTTGATGATAAAAGTGTAATTAATGTTACAAAAAGAATATACAGGCGTTCTGATGTATCCATCTGTTAAAGCCATGTATACATGTACTGTACTGAGATGCTCTTTTACTCCCTCCGACCCAGCTCACTTGAGATTTTTTGATCAAAATTGGTCCAACTTAAGGTTGGTTTGACCAATACTTTATAGAAATATTTATGTTTCAAAAAACTTTTTAAAAATTGTTATTGAGAGGATTTTTAATGGTGATCATTTTACATTTTTTTTTAATTTTTGTTCGGATCATAAATATTTCTATAAAGTGTTGGTCAAACCGACCTTAAGTTGACCAGTTTTAGTCAAAAGCTCTCAAGTGAGCTGGGACAGAGGGAGTAAGTTTTAAACCAACTGCATGACCGTTGTTCCTTTCAAATTTATGCCAAAAATATTTCTCATTGACTCACCTTTTCCTTATGTCTGCTGTATCTTAAAATGAGATTCCTCGCCCCCTTTTATTTTCGTCTTCTTATTCCATCTTTTCTTTTTTTCCCAGTATTACTCTTACTTTTATTCTTTTGTTCCTTACTTCCAGAAGAGGTGCATCCATCCTATGCGACAAAAGATTAATGATTCGAAAATTGATAAATACTCACTCCGTCCTATCCGAATTAAGATTTTTGGGTTGGGCACCGGGATTAATGAAAGTGTTAGTGGAATAAGTGTCGTGAGTATGAAAAGTGAAGTAGGAGAGAGAAAGTGGGGTAGAGAATAATGAGTGGAAAATTGTTATGAGTGTGAATGTGGGTCCAATTAAATAAAACACTTCCATTTTTGGGTTGTCCTAATTCGATGAGACACCCAAAATGGAAATTTGTCCAAATTCGATTGGGATGGAGGGAGTATACTCATTTCTAAGTGAAGAAGTAGTCGTTTGTTCAAAAAAATAAAATTGTTCAAAACAATGTGCAATTTTATGATGATGTTTATGTGTAAACTACATAAATGCATGCTAAATATCAACGGACAATTTCGTTGGATCATTTTTTATAAAAAATAAGAATTAGATCTAGTAGTGGGAGGGAAGCTGGAATGGCTGATTTTGTTTAGCGACTTAATTGGTGCACAGAAAGTGTTTGATGAAATGGTTTGGAAAGGATTTCATCCTGGTGCATGGAAGGTGTTTGATGAAATGATTAGGAGAGGATTCCACCTTGGTAGTATTTTGTACTCTGGTTAATAGGTTCGGAAAGGATTTCATCCTGGTGCATGGAAAGTGTTTGATGAAATCATAGGCAAAGGATTTCACCTTGGTGCACGGAAAGTGTTTGATGAAATGTTTTGGAAAGCATTTCATCCTGGTGCATGGAAGGTGTTTGATGAAATGATTAGGAGAGGATTCCACCTTGGTAGTGTTTTGTACTCTGGTTAATAGGTTTTGTGGCACGGTGATATCTGCAATATCAATATGCCAGGAAAACCATCTATATGAATGTGTGCATGTGAATGTAGATCATCAAGCATTACTCGTAACTGTGTGGACTGCAGACATTTTGTGGCGGAGCTTCTTGCGGTCTTAAATTTCAATACCATCTCCTTGCATGCAAATTGGTCCACATTACTGGCGGAGCCAATCGAGTTACCGAACACACAATCACTTAAAGAAGCCCGGCAGTTGATGAAGATTACTAAATCATGTGCACTCTAATACATGGAAGGCCGATTGGCCAACCCGTCTAAGTACAGTTCTTGCGGGTAGCATGTGGATTCATTTTATCAGGTATTTGCACTTGAATAGAGCCTGTCTGTCCTGATTATTTATGTTGATACGGTTACTGGAATGTCACAGTTCAAGTGACATTGATTGCTTTAGTTCATGATATAAATAATCACTGTTCTTGCCAGATATACATTTTTGTATTACCCAATGACAGAAATGTAAATATGTCCACAGTTAATGATATTTTAGGAGTACGTAGGTAGTAGGAATGTATCATTTGGTACCGAATCTTATTTGCAATTTTGGGTGGGATGTTCACCCCGAGTGTTTCACCTATCATTTGATGTGGTTACGTAGTTAATCAGAATAACATCACAGAAACGAAGCAAATTGTTTGCATCTTGTAAATTCATCGAAAAGCGATGCACTGAAGGGGCAAGTATATATGCAAATGAAGATAAATAACAGAGGACCACTTGATACTCTTGCAATGGGTTTTATTAGTAATATCAATTGCGCTTACAAAGCTATTCATGTAACTTTGTCCTTTTTTACAGCTTAGTTTTAACCTCATAAGTCATACTTTGATCATTGTCCTCTTTCATTCTTTCCAAATTATCTGCTCAGTGCTTGTGACTTTATTGTATCGATTGTTTGTTATTGTCGTGTATCCGTGTGCTATAGGTGGGCAAAACATGTTTTGACTACTATTTTAAATTATACGGAGTATGGTCGATTCATTGCATGTTTTGATTATGCCCATGCATTTTAGGGTGAGCCTACATTACAGAAGGTTGGAGCAGTTTGAAGCTTGAGGAACCCAGACGGCAACCAGTTGCTGGCCGGCTCAAGACTTGCTAGATGACCAAGTTGTAGTATGTGGAGCCTGTACGTTTTTATTTACCCATGTTCAATTTGCATGACATGATCTCATATAAGATTCCAACTTTTGCATTTATGTCAGCCATATGTGCTCAATTTTGTCATTAAATAAAACAAAAGATGCTGTTTCATAAATCCAAATCAATTTTGATTAGAGCAATGCTAGGGGCACAAAATAAGGTCACAAAATCTTGCTCACAAGATGAGGTGGCGATATTTTATAGGTTACATCGATAATGGACCCGCCACACTCTAATTAAAAACACCAATAAAATCATTACACCTAGGATTTTGTGAGCAAGATTTTGTGAGTTTTTTGTGCCCCTAGTATTATTCTTTTGATTAAATATATAGAGTCAACCTTCATCGTTATAAGCTTTTGTGCAATAAAATCTCAGTTCCGCAGTCCTTGTTAGGTGCTTCATATATGAACAACCAATCTCACTTCCTTGAAAAAATAGACGAATAACATAAGTTGTCTGACTTATAGAGGTTCTCAGGATTTGGATCTTGTTTTTAGCTCATATAATTTCTGTTATCTCTGTCTTTGACAAATAAAAATAAAATAAAATAAATTATAATTGAAGCTGTTGGCACATTATCATATCCTATAGTTGGTGTCACAACTTCTTAACCACTAACATAGAACTCTTTACATGCTTAAGCTCGACGACCGTGATCCCCAACCGCAACTCGTTTAATATTCGTCAAACTAGTTATGCTACCAGCATACAAATGAATATGTCAACTTACTACACTTATGATAGGAATATACTTTTTGTTCTATGATTAATTTAAGGATGCGCTAGCACGTCATTACCTCTTTTTATAATGTTTGACTAATCTTCCCTATTTTTGTCCGCTTCGTTTGTCCTCATTCTTCTGAATAATGCTGACATGCGGAATAATATGCTTTTCGTATTTCAGCAGTTAAAGCGTATGACATGTTCCCTAAAACACATTCCTGACTTCCATTTTTTTTTAATTAGAGTTAAGGTGTAGGATCTTTAATTTATCTTTCATTGCAGTTTTTGTGAAGGAGGAGGCAGTCTATGAATAATATATGTTCTTCTTATGCAAACAGTGTATTTTTGACTTAAATAATTAAGATAATGAATTGGGTACAGCACCAACGCAAGTTTTCTACCCTTCTCTGTCAGGTTATTAGAATTCAATTGTCGGAACTTAAGTTGGTGAGGAGAGTCACTGTAAAGAATTGTCCAAGTAGCAACTCTGGCCGGCTTGGTTCATATGGACGTACCAAGCTTCCACGAGTCGTTTGTAAAAACACCTGTACAACATAAGCACAGTAGTAATATATTACTTCTTGAATTCCAATTCCAAACTACATGACTTGGCCAAACCAACTGATCCTCAAGCCTGCTTTCCCTTTCACACACGTACACACAGATTGCTATATATATATGTGCTGTGAAACCAATTCACCAAGCCAAAATTGTACTCCATCTGCCTCATAGTTGGACCTATTTCTTAAGCCTTAAGAAGTCTCTCCCCTCCTCGCACACTGTCCTACATGGCTCATTCAAGCATTCTTTCAACTCTACTCGTTCTTTCCTTAATCTTTTCTACTTCAACATTAGAAGCACGGAAAGTCATGAGAATGGACAAGTCAACGGAATCTGCTCTGGAGGATAGTTTCGTTCCAAATGCCCTTCCAACCGGCCCCACCGCCGCACCTTCCTCCCCAGGTGGTAAAGGTCACTCAATGGTCCTTACTGAAAGACTCTTCAAAATCCACCTTGCCAAACTAGACCGTATTTTGGAGTCTGTCCCCAGTCCTGGAGCTGGCCATTAGGCTCTAGTTCTTAAATTTTCTCCCCATGCCCATATCCTGGGACTAAATAGTTGTGTACAGTTTAGTACATTCTTATAGTTCTATTCGTAATGCATATTGAAGTAAATGTAAACGATCTAATATAAAATTTTGTACCTCTTTTACTGAATTAAAGTATTCATGGCTGTTTAAGCTATTGCGGTTCTAGGGAGGTCACTATTCAAGTGTCGCTGAATGTTTCATGATATAATCACTGTTCATCACAGCTATTCTGCTTTATGAAGCCCGCAGAGAGTTTTGAGATGAGTTATGCAATGATTTTTTAAGAGTATGCGTGGTTTGTTTCAAAACAAAAGTATCAGGGATTCATCCATGCAAATAATCATTTTGCATCTTGTAATTGTCCTTTTAAGCATGATGGGATTTGGGGAAAGTATGCAGATGAAAATAAGATTGGGATCATCCGGATTTATTGGAATGTTTATTAGTAGTATTATTAAGTTCCGTTGCATAGCTATCCACGCTTGTTTGTTTTTTGTACTCCAGTTTTGTCTCTACCCTTGGACCATCATGCTACTTGGATTGTGATTGTTGATTTTTTGTCATTGCTGTTTGTTGTTATTGTGTATATGTGCGTGTTGTAGCTGGACAAAACATGTATTGACTAGTCTTTTGATTTATGTGGTTGAGCCTATGCAAGAAGTTATGCCTACTTCTCTTGCGTTATAGGATTAAGAAAACACATGAAAAGTAGGAGCAGATCTATGTTTGGGAAACTAGACGGCACCATTGCAGGCCTTCTAAAAACTTGTAAATCACCTGGTACGACTGCATCTACTATTTCTTAAATGAGCATGCTGAAATTCCTACATATGGTACCAACTTTTGCATTCACATTCAAAATTAACAGTCATATATTGGTCATATTTGTTACTACTTGCTACTTCTATTAAATACTCCTTCCATCCCCAAATAAATGTCACATTTTTGGTCTGTCAAAAATAGTTGTCGCGTATTCTTTTTTGGCCCCTTCCAAAAATGGTTGTTGGGAATATTACTTCCATTAAAAAGGTAAAACTTTACCTATGGAGTTGCCAGGCTTTGGGTTGTGCTTTCAACTCATAATTTCTCTCCTTTGTTTTCTTTGATAATGGTCAAGCATCCCTACAGATGGCCTTCTTCTCTAAAACTATTGTAAGGGAAGGAATTGAGGTCTGTCACTGTCAAAAAGCACCAACTTCAAACACAGGCCGGCGGCTTATTTCATTTGGCCCTACCCTGCTTCCCCTGCTTCTTCGCAAAATAAAAACGCTGCATAATAATAATATATTCCTTCGACTTGGTCAAAATATCTTAATCCTCACACCTAATACCCTCTCTTTCTCCTCACACACATGTATAACTATATACTCCCTCCGTCCCACCTCACTTGAGACCTAAGAGGTGGGCACGATAACTAAGGAAAAAGAATAAAATAAGGAAAATGTGTGGTAGAAAATGAAGAGAGAGAATGAGTGGGGTTAAAAGTAGGTTGGTTGAATAAATTGTGTGGTGGAAAATAAAGAGAGAGAATGAGTGGGTGGGGTAGATTGAATATAAAATTATAAAAAGATGACCATTTTAGGAAGTCTCAAGTGAAGTGGGACGGCCTAAAATGGAAATAAGTCTCAAGTGAGGTGGGACAGAGGGAGTATATGCATGCCATTTGACCATTTCAGCCAAACCACAGTTGTCTATTGCTTCTGCTTCTGCTCTGTAGTTGATCCCATCTCTCAAGCCTTTCAAAAGTTCTTTTGACCTCGTACATATCCTTCATATGGCTCGTTTAAGCACACTTTCACTTCTCATTGTTCTCACCTTAATCTGTTCAACTCCATCGTTGGAAGCACGGAAGCTCTTGAGAATGGAGAAGAAGACAGATTCTGCTCTGGAGAACAGTTTGGTCCCAAGTGCTTTTCCCACAGGCACCACCACCCCATCTTCCACAAGCGATAAAGGTCATGTAACGGTCCTGACTGAAAGGTTCTTCAGTATTCATCTCGTGAGACTTGACCGTATCTTGCAGGCCGTCCCCAATCCCGGAGCTGGTCATTAGGATCTTGTTCTTGCATTTCTTCCCATGCTACTTTCCTGGGAAAATCTACAGATTTTGATATATGATAGACCAAATAGTTTTGCACATAAACACATCTTTTTGTGATTAAGATTAGTTCTATTTGTTATGCATATCAACATAGATGTGACCACTCTATACATAATACAAAATTCACCCAATTTTTCCCCCCAATGTTTCTGAAGTAAAACATTCTTGGAATCATTAGTTACAATGTGATTTTGTATATGCTTTCATGTGTGCATGTGTGAATACAAGCTGGAGTTAGCCAGGTGAAAAAGGTTATCCTTTGCAAGGGCCGTTTTTATATATTCCAAGATATAATCCGTCTAGCTACTGATTTGAAAATTTTGAGGTTTGTTCTCGCATATCTAGCAAAGTTCTGTAATTATGGGTTGACGAAAGAACGATACAATGAACTCGAAGAACTGGAACTTTGCAAAGAGAAATATAAATTCCCTTCATTGATCTATTGACATTTTAGGTACTAAGCTAATGAGCCCATAATATTACAAAGATGGACTCCCTATCCCTCGTTCTCCAACTCCACTGGCACCCAACCCCCAAAAATGAAAGTACTACCTCCGTCCCACTATGATTTTCTTAATTGACTATTCAAACTTTTTAAGGATATGAACACTTGCTTCACTAGCCATGTTGTGTTTATGCACACTTAAGCCCAAATTGTGGAAATGAGAAGAACTTTTTAGGACAATGAAAAATGGCAAATGAGAAGATCGTTTCGGTACTGAGGGAGTAATAATTTTAGTGCAATTTGAACAAGAATGTGCGTAATTTGTCCATGTAAATCATTTTGCATCTTGTAATTTTTTGTTTAACATCAGGCACTTAAGGGGATATTATGCAAATGAAAATAAGCTTGGCATCATCTATGAATTTATTTAGTAGTATTAAGTTTCCTTACATAGCTATCCACGCTACTTTGTCCTTTATAACAGCTTTTCTCAAGCCTTTTACCATCATGCTATCTGGAATGTGACTGTTGGTTTTTATCATTTTGTTTGTTGTTATTGTGTATATATGAATGTGTTGTAGCTGGACAAAACATGTATTGACTACTATTTTGCATCATCTGCTTGAACCTATACAGCAAGTTTTGACTACTCTACTGTGTTATACTCCTGTTCCATTATGAATGTCCATTCTTGTTCTTGATTGGAAAAGAATGGACATTCATTTTGGGACGGAGGTTTTATGTGGTTGAACCAACATAGGGAAAGGCTTGAACAGGTTAAAGTTTGGGAAGTACGACGGCACCATTGTAGGCCTGCTGAAAACTTGTTAATACATGTTCCAAGTTTTCTTTTTCTACTCATTCATTTAGAATAACAAAATTCCTACACATGGTAGCAACTTTTGCATTCACATTGAAGGTTAGCCGCTATATATTGGTCAAATTTACTTTTACTTGAAACAAAAGATGCTGCTACTTTTGATTCTATATACTCCCTTCGTCCCACTCGAATTAGGACAAATTTCCATTTTGGGTGTCCCATTCGAAATAGGACAACCCAAAAATGGAAGTGTTTTATTTAATGGAACCTACATTCACACTCACAACAACTTTCCACTCATTATTCTCTACCCCCACTTTCTCTCTCCTATTTCACTTTTCATACTCACAACACCTACTCCACTAACTCTTTTTCCTTAATCCCCGTGCCCAACCCAAAAATCCTAATTCAGGTGGGACGGAGGGTGTATAAAGTCAATCTTTGTTTCCGTATTATTTTGTGGGAATATAAATCTCAGTTCTGCCTTGTTAATTAAATATTCTGCCTACGTGCAACTAACTTAATTCCAGTAATAAGTTAATATTAAAGATTGCCTTGACTTATGGAGTCGCTAAGATATGGATGTGCTTTTAGCATAATCCCTCCGTCCCATTTTAAGCTTCAAAAAATAATGGGTGCAAAAATTAAGATGAGAAATCTTATATTATAATATAGAAAGTAGGGTAGGGTGTTTTGAGTATAGAAAGTGAGTAGGAGAGAGAAAGTGGGGTAGGGGATAGTTAGTGGATAGTTGTGTGTGACATGGAGGGCCCACTAAATAAAGAAGTACTGTATAAAAAACTTTCCTTTTTGGGTTTTGAAGCTTAAAATGGGACACTATAAATGGAAAATTTTGAAGCTTAAAATGGGGCGGAGGGAGTATATAATTTCTCTGCTTTGTCTTAGCTGATGAAGTTTAAGCAGTTGTCGCATTTATAATCCTTAGTCCCTTAAGATGGTGTTCATGAATCGTAAGATCACTACCAAAGAACTGCTTCTATGATCAAGTTCACGCGTGATCCCCAAACATCATTAACTCTTTTTATAATGTTTGACTTATCCCTGCCTACTTTTGTCCTTGCCGTTTGTCGTTGCCCCCTGATTCTTGCATACATACAAAAAAACTTATTCTTTCCATACTTCATCATAAGCTTATCTCACGTAAATTCACTTCCTAGCTCCAAATTTTGGAATTTCTTAGCAGTGGGACTTCTTCTTTATCCCTTTGCAAGAGAAGTTGATTGTTTGATTTTTAAACATTTTTATTGAGCAAAAAGTGATTTTTTTGGCTATAGTTCACAAAAGTTAGGTGCATCACCAACACACCAACCTGAGTTTTAAGTTTGCCTGTTGCTTTCATAACCTTTGTTCAGTTTTACTCTGTATTGTAGCATTATTGGTGTAACTTTAACCTCAAATTTTCCTCCTCATTTGGTGCTAGAAATATAGAAGGTAAGTTTTCAGCATAACGTACATGAAGTCGTTGATCTGATATCTGTCCCTTTCCATGCCTTACGCAATCCCTTCTTGACCAGTGATCCAAGTTCAGTGAACAAGCTAACCACCCCCCATATTTATAATATGTATATATTACATACATATGTATATATTTATCTTGGAACATAAGGAATTGATGCCAGTTACTGTCAAAAAATACCAATTTTGGACCTGCCCAACTTCCATGAGCCTTTTGTAACTCTTCTGAACAACATAAACACATTCATTATATATTCCTTTTGACTTGGCCAAAGCAGCTCGACATCACCCTTAGCCCTCTCTCTCTCTCTCTCTCTAAACCACACACTTGTATAACTATAAATATGCATGCCATCTAACCATTTCAGTCAAGCCACAATTGTCTTTTGCTTCTGCTTCTGCTCTGTAGTTGACTACATCTCCCAAGCCTCCCAAAACTTCTTATTATCTCGTACATATCCTGCACATGGCTCGTTCAAGAATTCTTTTGCTTCTCCTTGTTCTTACCTTAATTTGTTCTGCTCCATCTTTAGAAGCAATGAAGCTCTTGAGAATGGAGAAGAAGATGGACTCTGTTCTCAATAACAATTCGGTCCTAACTACCATTGGCAACGCCACTACCATCACTCAACCTTCTCCCTCAACCTCAAGTGGTAAAGGTCACGATCCAACTATCCTCACTGAAAGCCTCTTCACCATCCACCTTGCCAAACTTGACCGCCTTTTGGAGTCTGTTCCCAGCCCCGGAGCTGGCAATTAGGCTCAAGTTGCTCATCCTGTTCTTGTATTTTCTTTCCATTTGCCATTTTCCTAGAAACTTACAAATATACTATGGTATAGGATACACACACTACCTTTGGCAGTCTTAGACAGATTTTCTGTTCATTGAGATTAGTTAGATTTGTAATACATATCGGCATACTCGTGTAAAAAAAAGTATACTTTGTTTTAAAGATTATAATTTTATCGACAATTACTGAAGAAGCTAAGAATTATCTAAATCAAATGAGACAGATTCGCCTATTCATGTGACAATAGTTGGACTGCTGAAAAAATTTACTCCCATCCATCCTACAATAAGTGTCGGAGTCGGCTTGATAACTATTTAAGGAATGTGCTTTACTTCTTTGTACATTACTTATACCATGGTAATATTGCACTTAGACTATTTCCTTCTAAATGCAACAGTTAATTTGGGACGGACCAAAACGGAAAGCTCTACATTTATTATGGGACAAAGAGAGTATCGCGTCAGGGAGCTGTAGAATAGGATTTGTTGATGAATGCACGAATTATCGAATCATATTATGTTTACCAAATATTGAGAAAGGCCATTCATTGTCAACTCAATGTTTATTTGCTACGTCAATATTGATTATAATCTTAAATTAAGTCAATGATTTAATTGTTGAACCTGTTATCATATCATAATCTGATATCTAATTGGAAAAGGGGCTGTTGTTGATTGCATTGGTTTATTTAGTCATTCATAAATTATGATTGAAAGATCATAAGCAGATTCATAGAAGTATTAAGGGAGTTATGTTTGGTAAGGTATGAATAGACCCCATTGCCAATTATTTTATATGTTGGTGGTTAACCAACTAACCATACAAGTGATTGAAGGCTCATGTGTTTCCTTGTACATTTCTCAGATTTTTTTTTGTCTATCTCATAAAAGAACATTATTTGTTGGTAGAGATTTTGGAAATGAAGCTACAAGTGGGGCCACAACTGAAGAACTCGAGCTTGACTCGAGGATCTCCTCGATTAGAACTAAGTTGATGGTTTTATTTTTATTTGTAATTATTTTTCTAATTTTACCCGCTACTTATATGGAGCAGTACTTTAAGTAGAGTTTAATATATATATATTTTTGTAAAATTATTAAGAAGAGCCTCTGTTCCTCCATTTGTTATGTGACTATTTTTAAGAGTGTGCGTAATTCTTCCATGTAAATCATTTTGCATTTGTAAATTTCTGTTAAACATCATACACTTAAGGGGTAATCATTTTGCATTTGTCATTTTGTTTTTGTGTGTTTGTTGTTGGGGGGGGGGGGAGTTTTAAGTTTCCAGATTTGTGTTGTAGAAAAAAGTTACAGATGCTTGTACAGTGTTAATACCGCTCTAGAGTGGTTACAGGTCCAAGTTTTGATATTTTGTGGTTTTTTCACCATTCTTCTTGGATACACTCCTTTATGGAACCCTCATTGTTCAAGAGTGTGCGTAATTCGTCCATGTAAATCATTTTGCATTTGTAATTCTTTGTTAAATATCATGCATGCACTTGAGGGGACATTCTGCATATAAAAGAAGCTTGGCCTCATCTGAATGCGTTTTATTAGTAGTAAATCAGTAATAAGTTTCCTCACATAGCTATCCACGCTAGTTTGTCCTTTACAACAGCTTGTCTCTAGCCCTGTACCATCATGCTATCCGGATTGTGACTGTTGATTTTTGTCATTGCTGTTTGTTGTTCTTGTGTATATGTGTGTGCGCTGTAGACTGACAAAACATTTATTGACAGATCCGAGATCTGTGCAGTTGGACTAGTCGGACTGCTTGCAGTCCGACTTGTATAGTACATAAGTTCCATCTTATGGTGACTGCATAGGCCCCAAATTCATGTATTGACTACTCTTTTGCGTTATCTGCTTGAGACTAAGCACCAAGTTTTGACTATTCTGCTGCGTTATACTCCCTCCATACCAAAATGAATGTCCATTTTATTCTTAATCAAGAACAAAAATGGGCATTCATTTTGGGACGGTGGTAGTATATGACTGAACCATAGGGAAAGGTTGGAGCAGATTGTTTCGGAACCAAGACAGCACCATTGCAGGCCTGCGGACACCATTGCAGGCCTGCGGACAACTTGTTAATACCAGGTACACAGTTTTTCCTACTTACTCATTTAACCGTCATATATGGGTCAAATTTGTTATTACTCGAAACAAAAGATGCTTCTTCTTTTGATTCTATGTACAGAAAGTCAACCCTTGTTGCCGTATTGTTTTGCGGGAGTATAAATCTCAGTTCTGCCGTCTAAATAAATATTCTGCTTACGTGCAACTAACTTAATTCCAGTAATAAGTTAATATTAAAAATTGTCATGACTTATGGAGTTGCTAAGATATGGATGCGCTTTTAGCATATATAATTTTTCTACTTTGTCGTAGTTGATGAAGTTTTAAGCAGTTGGCGCATTATTAATCCTTAGTCCCTTAAAATAGTGTTCATGAATCATAAAGTCACTATCAAAGAACTGCTTCTATGATCAAGTTCAGTACGCGTGATGCCCAAACATCATTAACTTTTTATAATGTTAGACTTATCCCTGCCTACTTTTGTCCGTTCCGTTTGTCTTTGCCGCCTGATTATTGCATGCATACAAAAAGACTTATTCTTTCCATACTTCATCATAAGCTTGTGTCACGTAATTTACTTCCTAGCTCCAAATTTTGGAATTTAATAGCCGTGGGATCTTCTTCTTTACCCCCTTGCAAGAGGAGTTGACTGTTTGATTTCTAAACATTTTCATTGAGCAAAAAGTGATTTTTTGGCTGTAGTTGACAAATGTTAGGTGAATCACCAAGACACCAACCTGAGTTTTAAGTTTGCCTGTTGCTTTCATAACTTTTGTTCAGTTTTTCTCTGTATTGTAGCATTATTGGTGTAACTATAACCTCCAATTCTCCCCCTCATTTAGTGATAGAAATATAGAAATTAATTTTTCACCATAACATACCTGAAGTCCTTGATCTGACGTCTGTCCCTTTCCATAGCTTACGAAAACTGTTCTTGACCATAGTGATCCAAGTTCAGTGAACAAGCTAACCGCCCCCCATATTATATATAATATGTATATATATATATATATATATTACATACATATTTACATATATATATATATATATATAAATTTATATTGGAACATAAGGAATTGATGCTAGTTACTGTCAAAACATACCAATTTTGGACCTACCCAACTTCCATGAGTCCTTTGTAACACTTCTCAATAACATAAACAAACACATTCATTAAATATTCCTTTTGACTTGGCCAAAGTAGCTTGGCATCACCCCTAGCCCTCTCTAAAACCACACACATGTATAACTATATATATGCATGCCATCTAACCATTTCAGTCAAGCGACAACTGTCTTTCGCTTCTGCTTCTACTTCTGCTTCTGCTCTGTAGTTGACTACATCTCCCAAGCCTCCCAAAACTTCTTGTTACCTCATACATATCCTATACATGGCTCGTTTAAGAATTCTTTTGCTTCTCCTTGTTCTTACCTTAATTTGTTCTACTCCATCTTTACAAGCAAGAAAGCTCTTGAGCACGGAGAAGAAGATGGGATCTGTTCTCAATAAAAATTCAGTCCCACCTGCCATTGCCAAGGCCACTACCATCATTCAACCTTCTTCCTCAAGTGGTAAAGGTCATGATCCAACTGTACTCACTGAAAGCCTCTTCACCATCCACCTTTCCAAACTTGACCGCATTTTGGAGTCTGTTCCCAGCCCCGGAGCTGGCAATTAGGCTCAAGTTGCTCATCCTGTTCTTGTATTTTCTTTCCATTTGCCATTTTCCTGGAAACTTACAAATATACTATGGTATAGGATACACACACTACCTTTGACAGTCTAGACAGATTTTCTGTTCATTGAGATTAGTTAGATTTGTACTACACATCGGCATACTCATGTAAAAAAAAGTATACTTTATTTTAAAGATTGTACTTTTATCGACTATTAGTGAAAGAAGCTAAGAATTATCTGAATCAAATGAGACAGATTCGCCTATTCATGTGACAATAGTTGGACTGCTGAAAAAATTTACTCCATCCATCCTACAATAAGTGTCGGAGTCGACTTGACAACTATTTAAGGAATGTGCTTTACTTCTTTGTATACCATGGTAATATTGAACTAGGCTATTTCCTTCTAAATGCAATAATTAATTTGGGACGGACCAAAACGGAAAGCTCTACCTTTATTATGGGACAAAGAGAGTATCGCGTCAGGGAGCTGTAGAATAGGATTCGTTGATGAATGAATGAATGAATTATCGAATCATATTATGTTTACCAAATATTCAGAAAGTCCATTCATTGTCAACTCAATGTTTATTTGCTACGTCAATATTGATTATCATCTTAAATTAAGTCAATGATTTTATTGTTGAACCTGTTATCATATCATAATCTGATATCTAATTAGAAAAGGGGCTGTTGTTGGTTGCATTGGTTTATTTAGTCATTCATAAATTATGATTGAATGATGATAAGAAGATTCATAGAACATAAAGAAGTGTTAAGGGAGTTATGTTTGGTAAGGTATGAATAGACCCCCTTGCCAATTATCTTAAATGTTGGTGGTTAACCAACTAACCATACAAGTGATTGAAGGCTCATGTGTTTCCTTACACATTTTCTCAGAAAATGTTTTGTCTATCTCATAAAAGAACATTATTTGTTGGTAGAGATTTTGGAAATGAAGCTACAAGTGGGGCCACAACTGAAGAACTCGAGCTTGACTCGAGGATCTCCTCGATTAGAACTAAGTTGATAGTTTTATTTTTATTTGTAATTATGTTTCTAATTTCACCCGCTACTTATATGGAGCAGTACTTTAGGTAGCGTTTAGTATATATTTTTTTGAAAATTATTAAGAAGAGCCTCTGTTCCTCCCTTTGTTATGTGACTATTTTCAAGAGTGTGCATAATTCTTCCATGTAAATCATTTTGCATTTGTAAATTTCTGTTAAACATCATGCACTTAAGGGGTAATTATGCAGATGAAAAGAAGCTTGGCATCATATGAATGCATTTTATTAGTACTGTTGTATTAAAATCCTACTTTGTCCTTTTTAGCAGTTTGTATCTTGCCTTGTACCATCTGCTATCTGGATTGTGACTAATGAATTTTGTCATTGCTGTTTGTTGTTATTGTGTATATGTGTGTGTGTTGTAGCTGGACAAAATATTTATTGACTACACTTTTGCATTATTTTCTTGAGCCTATACAACATGTTTTTACTCTGTTGCTTATACTCCCCTCCGTCTTGGAAAGATAGTCCCATTTTGATTTTCATGGTCTAACTCAGTTGAACTTTGATCATATAATTTTGTGAAACTAATCTTGGCATCATATGAATGCATTTTATTAGTAGTATTAAATTCCTACTTTGTCCTTTTTAGCAGTTTGTATCTTGCTTTGATCATATAATTATTTGGCGACAAAAAGTATTTTTGTCGCCGAATCATTTTGTGGGAATAAATCTTAGTTCTGCCGTCCTAACTAAATAACATGTTTACGTGCAACTAATCTTAATTCTGGTAATAAGTTAATACTAAAAGTAGTCTGACTCTGACTCTGACCTATGGAGTCGTTGAGATATGGATGTGCAATTTCTCTGCTTCGTCGTCATTGATAAAGTTTAAGAAGTGGCACGTTACAATTCCTTAGTCCCCACAGATGGTGTTCATGAATCATAAGATCACTATCAAAGCACTGTTTGCATGATTATTTTTAGTACTCATGATCCCCAAACATTACCCGTTTGCTATTTTCCTAACATGCTAGGTTTCACTGGTATACAAATGAATGTGCAATTTGCTACTATTTTATACGATCGTGCCTTTTTTGTGGTTATATTATGGGGGGGAGCTAAAACATCATTAGCTCCTTTTATAATGTTTGACTTGTCCATGCCTACATTTGTCTGTTTTATTTGTCTTTGCCGCCTATTTCTTGCATACACACAAAAAACTTAATGTTTCCGTACTTCAGCATAAGCTTGTGTCACGTATCTTATAAGCATTTTTCTTGAGCAAAGAGTGGTTTTCTGGCTATAGTTGACAAAGTTAGGTGCATCATCAAGACTGCAACCTGAGTTTTAAATTTGCATGTTGCTTTCATAACCTTTACTCAGTTTTTCTCTGTATCGTAGTATTATTGGTGTAACTTTAGCCTCAAGTTCTTGACTTGGCCAAAGCAGCTCGATCCTCACACTTAACAACCTCCCTTTTCCTCATCACAGACATGTATAACCTATCTATTCCAAAGACATAATCTGTCTAGCTACTGACTTGAAAATTTGAGTCTTGTTCTTGCATATCTAGCAAAGTTGAGTAAATATGGGTTAACAAAAGAACGGTACAATACAACAAACTCGGAGAACCAGAACTTTGCAAATTGAATTTGTTAGTGCAGACAGAGGTGTTACCTCAGATGTTGCCACTGACAGTCTAAGTGCTGTGACGAAAATACTTTGTAATTTGACATTTCTTTCTAATATAATTTTATACTAATGTCCTAATATTATTGTCTAGATGTTGGTCCATATTTTCAGGTATAATAAAGTTGATTTATGGAGCTTAAAGCATGGAGAAGAAATTAATAAAGATTTATTCATAAAAGGCGAGTTATTGGAGGAGTTACAAACATATTTAACATGTGTTAAATATGTTAAATATGGAGAAGACCAAGTCCAAGGTTTGTTGCTGATCAAATGGATGAAGTACAAGGCGTTGGAAGCTTGGAGTACAACAAGGTGATGCATAGACTTGGGCATGAAGTTTTCGGTTGAGAAAATCAAGGAATGAAGACCAAGTCTTGCACAAATTGTGGAGAGAAAGCTCACACATTCTCCCCCACTCTCTCACAACGTGGAAGGCAGCCCCAAGGCTGTTTCTTTGAGTAGCCATCAAGTATTGAAGGCTATAAATAGTGCTTGGATGAGAAGATTGAAGACAAGCCAAAATTTACACACATCCATAGCACAAGAACAAAGTACTTCTTGGCTCCTTTGTATCCTTCCTCCCATACACTCTTTTCCACACTCAAATACTTCGGGTTTGAGTGTGTTTTGGCTAGGATAGGATCATCGTACTTTGTTCTACTTTTGGTTCCATAGATCGTATATTGTACTAGCTATAGGGAACCTTTTGACTTTGTAATTGGTATTGATTATAAAGTTTTTCGCCATTTAGGCATCTCAAGTTATATTTATATAACTTGAGAAAAAATATATCTCTTGTGCTATTTATTTTTCCGCTGCAAAACTCTTATATTTTCGGGTGTGTGTATTCTGTCCGTCAGCGTGTGTTACCTGGGGTGTTACCTAACACTTGAGGTAACATTTGTTCTCAGAAAGCCTTTGACAAACAATTTCAATTGGTATCAGAGCCTGGTTACTTGACGTTACTAAGTGGTTCGGTCCTTTGTCATGGCTTTCGATCTCCAGGAGGGAGAACCTGATCAAACAAACATGTTTGTCACAATAAGTGACACGGAGACTGAACATGTTACCACAGATGTTATACACACTGAGATAACATCCGAGACCACACCCGTCAGGTATAACAATTTCAGTTTAACTAACGATGTTTGTTTCGTGGTTTCCACTAACCTTGATGCAGGAAGTTCGCAAGAGGATGAGCTGAGCAAAGATGAGCTCATTGATGGTTTAAAAAACCTTTGTGATGATTTGCTCAAGGAATGGAAGAAAGAGAACAAAATGGTTAAAAATTTAACCAAGATGAACGATGGACTCAAAGCCTACTTAACTCGTTTGGAAGTTCAAGCATCCAAGAGGGATGCCGAGCTAGAGAAAGTCAAGGCCAAATTGACTTTAGCCGAAACCACCTTGAAGAAAATCAACACCGGATCATCCAAACTGGATGAGATTCTCAATTTGAGTAAGCCTCTCAAAGCAGGTATTGGTTTCCGAGAATCATTAGATAAAACTATTTCTTCTTTGAGTTTTGATGAACATGAAATATGTTTTGTGAAAGAACGTGCTTTTGATCAAAATTCTTTCTCTAATGACTCTTCTGACAAAAGAAAAGTGTGTCAATACTGTCACACCTCTGGACATTTTAAAAATAAGTGTAATACTCTTTCAAAGAAACAGTCCAGTTATTCTGTGTTACCTGAAGTGTTACCCAGCACTCCAGATAACACATTCTGTCAGAAGGTCAAAAACACAAAAAAGAAGACATGGAAACCTAAGTCTAAATTGAGATGCGATGTTGTTTACACTTCCTTAAAAACAAATATTGAAGGATCATGGTACTTTGATAGTGGATGTTCACATCACATGACGGGAACAAAGTTGTTTTTGAAAGACTATGAATCTTTTCAAGGAGGTAGTGTAACTTATGGTGGTGGAAGTAAAAGCAATATAATAGGAAAAGGGACACTAAATGTGACTGGTTTTCCTGCCTTAAAGAATGTTTTACATGTAGATGGCCTTGTAGCTAATTTAATTAGTATTAGCCAGCTTTGTGATGACAACTTAGAGGTGAAATTCAATAAAAATACTTGTGAAGTCTTTGATTGTACTAACAATTGTGTGATGACAGGAACTAGATCAAGTGACAATTGTTATCTTGTTGAAGACAAACAGGTGTGCCATTTGGCAAAAATAGATGTCACTACATTGTGGCATCAAAAGTTTGGACATGCCCATTATCGAAACTTGAAGAACATTTTCAAGTTTGAGGCTGTCAAAGGAGTCCCCAAACTGAATCTTAATAACAAAATGGTTTGTGGAGACTGCCTTAAAAATGAGGAGACTCGTGTTACCCAGTGTGCTGCCCAACACCAAGAGCAACACTTCGGGACAACACATTGTTTTCAGCTTTTGCACATGGACTTGATGGGTCCAATCGAGGTAGAAAGCCTGGGAGGTAAGAGATATATTTTTGTTGTAGTTGATGATTTCTCTAGGTTTTCATGGGTATATTTCCTAAGAGAAAAATCTGAAACATTAGATAAATTTAAACTCTTGCACTCCAAAATCAAAAACATGTTTTGCTCACCTATTTTTCGTATAATATCTAATCATGGAAAAGAATTTGCAAATGTTTCCTTTTATACTTTTTGTAAGAAAAAGGGGATAAACCATGATTTTTCGGTATCAAAATCACATCAACGGAATGGGGTGGCCGAAAGGAAAAATAGGACATTGCTTGATATGGCCCGTGTCATGTTATTTTCAAAACGTATTTCAAAAAGATTTTGGGCTGAAGCTTTGAGCACGGCTTGTCACATTTCAAATAGAGTCTTTCTAAGACCTGGTTTAACAATGACACCCTATGAGATTTTGAATGGGAAGAAACCACATGTACATTACTTCCATGTGTTTGGGTGTGTATGTTTCATATTAAAAGACTGGGATTACTTAGATAAGCTTTACTCTAAGAGTGATAAATGCATTTTTCTTGGATATTCTCAAGACAATCATGCATATCGAGTGTATAATTTAAGATTGGAAACTATTCAAGAATCTGTAAATGTTGTTTTTGATGATCTGTCAAGTATTGCAGATGAACCAGGTGATTATCCTCCTTTGGTACTGCTGGAACAACCTCAAAGTGAATTTGACATTTATGTTGGACCAAGTGTCGACATAAGTGTTGGACCAGATGTCGGCACCAGTGTTACCGCATCGGAGGCAACACCAGAGATAACATCAGAAGTCAGTCCAGTTGCAGAAAATGAAAATAATGAGGACTCCAATAGAGTAGATGATCCCGTCAGAAGAGTTCCCCCAGTGAGGATTCAAAAGAATCATCCTTTATCCCAAGTGATAGGGAGATTAGACGAAGGGATACAAACTAGAGGTAATGAACCGGTTAATTATCGAGACATGGTAAACCATTCATGTTTTCTTTCTAAGCTTGATTCTAAAAATATTTTTTTGAAAAATGAATATTTCATTCGAGTTTTTAACCATAAGAGATTTTCTAACTTGAAGAAGTCTCTTGTTCCATGTCTTGTTTAAACCCCTTGGATCATCTTTGTTGTTGTATAATATTTTATGTTTTATTAAAAAAAAAAAAAACTTCAAATTTTTTATGTTTCTCTGTCTTAATCTGTTGATGGATTGTCCTTTCAGTCTGTCAACGGTGGCACATACTGACCTTTTTGTTATGGTAGGATAACATGCAAGGAAATATTATTGATAACATTCCTTTTTAAACTCAAAAGTGACAAAGTCACTAATATTTTTCAAAAGCAAAAAGGCTAAAAACACTTATTGTATTTCCTTAGTAGCTCGGGGCACGGCGTTCGCTGCGACGATGCACTCTTGTCAAAGGGGGATATTATCTAGTGATTTTATACTAAGTATTAGGAACATGGAGTTCGCTACTACAGTGTTTCCTACTTGAACGGTACAAATCACTAAAACATGTTTACACTTTATAAGGACTCGGGCACGGAGCTCGCTACTACGATGCTCCCTTGTAGATAAAGAAGTGTAAAATATGTTTATATTAAAGTGTTTGAAGATGAAGAACAAGCTTTTTATATCTAAATTATTAGATTTTCTTTGCCTAAAGTGTTCAAATTTGGCAAGCTTGTTATACCTCAAATGCTTATTATAGAAGCATATCTTCGCCTCATGTGTTCAAAAATGAGGTCTATCTCGCCTTAATTGCCTTAATATAAATTCAATAAGGGATGTTTATCACGAATGTTATCTTAAGTGTTACCATCATTGCCATCAACACATTAGTGTGTGCTACATTCGTTTTTTTTTTTTTTTATTTTCAGAATTGTTTTTTTTAATTTTCAAAGTTTGAAAGTCTTTTTATTTAAAGAAAAAGAGTTTACAATTTTGAAAAAGTCTAAAACAAATCTTTTACTTTGGTAAAATATAGTTGTAACAATTTCCCTAAAATTTAGGAATCTATCTTCAAATTTTTGAGAGATCGTTACATCATTAATTTTACCGTCTTAATTTTTTTCTTTTCCTTTTATTTATAAAAAAAAAAAAAAAAAAAAAAAAAAAAAACGGATGTGTAGGGAGTTGGTTTTGTGTGCTCGTAAATAGGGGGAGTTTAATTAGGATAGTTTAAATGTGAGTTAAAATAGGGGTCTTAGTTAATTTAGATGATAAGAGTTAAGTTTAAATTAATTTCCTCTCCTAATTCACATTCCTTAACCTCCTAAAATCCTATCCCTATTTACTCTCTCTTTCTCTCTCAAACGCACCTATATACTCCCTCCTCTTCATCGCTTTTTCTCTATCTCAGCAACCTTCCCCAATTCAAAAACCCTTCTAAAAAAATTCTCCTTTTCTACCTTTCAAAATTCAACAATGGCTTCACCTTCCCAAAACCCTAACCAATCTGCACCTCAAGAGGAGTCACCGGGTGTTACTTCACCTATGGACATATCTCCCATGGTTTCCAATATCTCTCCATCTATGGCCATGTCCATTGATGATCCTTCCATGGTTGCTACTTCAGTCCAACCTACCCCAACCGTGACTGCCTTTCAACCACCTGTTACCGCCACCAAGAAAACCAAAAGAAAAGCCCCTTTTTCCTCCAAATCGGCTGCTTAACCCTCCAAAAAGAAACCACCGGCTTCATTAATTTGATGGTGTGCTGGTACTAGTGCAGGTACAAGTGCTGTTATTGATGCTGTTGGTGATGCTGGTACAGATCGTGCTGCTGGAGATGCTGGCACAAGTGATGAGCCGGATGATGGAGAAGATGGAGAATAACCTTGTTTAAAGGTTGTTGTTGCCACTATACTTGGGCAATGGCTTTTATGGTACTTTTGAATGGTTTCAAAAACAATTTTCGTTTGTGGTGGTTTGGTTTTTAAAACAATTCGTATTTTAGTTCTTAATTTAGAACTTTAATACTTTGGTGGTTATGCTTTGGTTATGACTTGTGGTTTTGTGGATTTTAAAACTTTGATTTACTTTTTGTTTTAAACTACTAATTGTTTTAAACATGGTTCTAATTTACAATTAGTATATTAAGCAAATCTTTGTTGTTTCGGTTAACTCCATGATTAAGGGGGAGTTAATCTTTGGTGAAATGCTCTGTTATACTGTATATGGCTAACTTGTTTTTGCAGGTACCAACACATAGGAGATTGGAAAGAAATCTCAAATTAAGGGGGAGATTGTTAGTGCAGACAGAGGTGTTACCTCAGATGTTGCCACTGACAGTCTAAGTGCTGTGACGAAAATACTTTGTAATTTGACATTTCTTTCTAATATAATTTTATACTAATGTCCTAATATTATTGTCTAGATGTTGGTCCATATTTTCAGGTATAATAAAGTTGATTTATGGAGCTTAAAGCATGGAGAAGAAATTAATAAAGATTTATTCATAAAAGGCGAGTTATTGGAGGAGTTACAAACATATTTAACATGTGTTAAATATGTTAAATATGGAGAAGACCAAGTCCAAGGTTTGTTGCTGATCAAATGGATGAAGTACAAGGCGTTGGAAGCTTGGAGTACAACAAGGTGATGCATAGACTTGGGCATGAAGTTTTCGGTTGAGAAAATCAAGGAATGAAGACCAAGTCTTGCACAAATTGTGGAGAGAAAGCTCACACATTCTCCCCCACTCTCTCACAACGTGGAAGGCAGCCCCAAGGCTGTTTCTTTGAGTAGCCATCAAGTATTGAAGGCTATAAATAGTGCTTGGATGAGAAGATTGAAGACAAGCCAAAATTTACACACATCCATAGCACAAGAACAAAGTACTTCTTGGCTCCTTTGTATCCTTCCTCCCATACACTCTTTTCCACACTCAAATACTTCGGGTTTGAGTGTGTTTTGGCTAGGATAGGATCATCGTACTTTGTTCTACTTTTGGTTCCATAGATCGTATATTGTACTAGCTATAGGGAACCTTTTGACTTTGTAATTGGTATTGATTATAAAGTTTTTCGCCATTTAGGCATCTCAAGTTATATTTATATAACTTGAGAAAAATATATCTCTTGTGCTATTTATTTTTCCGCTGCAAAACTCTTATATTTTCGGGTGTGTGTATTCTGTCCGTCAGCGTGTGTTACCTGGGGTGTTACCTAACACTTGAGGTAACATCTGTTCTCAGAAAGCCTTTGACAAACAATTTCAGAATTATTAACTCCCTTCATTGATTGATGACGTTTCAAGTGCTAAACTAATGAGACCATAATATTACAAAGACGCACATCCTCCATCCCCCATTCTCCCAACCCACCCCACCAAAAAAAGTCTCTCTTTCCTTTTTGGTTTTGCCCCAAAAAATGACCCATTTCTAGATATAGTGGTAATGGTTTGAAAGCAATTTTAACAAGGTACAAGCACTTAAAGCTACATCCTTAAAAAGTTTAACTTGTCATTTTTTTTTGTGTGTGTGTGTGTTTGTTGTTGGGGTGGGGGGGGGGGTTAAGTTTCCAGATTTATGTTGTAGAAAAAAGTTACAGATGCTTACAGGTTCAAGTTTTGATTATTTCGTGGTTTATTCACCATTCTTCTTGGATACACTCCTTTATGGAACCCTCATTGATTTCCAAGAGTGTGCAGAATTCATCCATGTAAATCATTTTGCATTTGTAATTCTTTGTTAAATATCATGCATGCACTTGAGGGGACATTCTGCAGATAAAAGAAGCTTGGCCTCATCTGAATGCATTTTATTAGTAGTAAATCAGTAATAAGTTTCCTTACATAGCTATCCACGCTAGTTTGTCCATTACAACAGCTTGTCTCTAGCCTTGTACCATCATGCTATCAGGATTGTGACTGTTGATTTTTGTCATTGCTGTTTGTTGTGCTTGTGTATATGTGTGTATGCTGTAGACTGACAAAACATTTATTGACAGATCCGAGATCTGTGCAGTTGGACTAGTCGGACTGCACAAGTCTGGCTACTCTTTGCATTATCTGCTTGAGACTAAGCACCAAGTTTTGACTATTCTGCTGCGTTATACTCCCTCCATACCAAAATGAATGTCCATTTTATTCTTAATCAAGAACAAAATGGCAATCATTTTGGGACGGTGGTAGTATATGGCTGAACCATAGGGAAAGGTTGGAGCAGATTGTTTCGGAACCAAGACAGCACCATTGCAGGCCTGCTTGAAACTTGTTAATACCAGGTACACAGTTTGTTTTCCTACTTACTAATTTAGCATTAAAAAAAAATTCTACACATGGTAGCAACTTTTGCGTTCACATTGAAGCCTAACCGTCATATATGGGTCAAATGTGTTATTACTCGAAACAAAAGATGCTTCTTCTTTTGATTCTATGTACAGAAAGTCAACCCTTGTTGCCGTATTGTTTTGTGGGAATATAAATCTCAGTTCTGCCGTCTAATTAAATATTGTGCTTACGTGCAACTAGCTAAATTCCAGTAATAAGTTAATATTAAAAATTGTCTTGACTTATGGAGTTGCTAAGATATGGATGTGCTTTTAGCATATATAATTTTTCTACTTTGTCTTAGTTGATGAGGTTTAAGCAGTTGGCGCATTATTAATCCTTAGTCCCTTAAGATGGTGTTCATGAATCATAAAGTCACTATCAAAGAACCGCTTCTATGATCAAGTTCCGTACGCGTGATCCCCAAACATCATTAACACTTTTTGTAATGTTAGACTTATCCCTGCCTACTTTTGTCCGTTCCGTTTGTCTTTGCCGCCTGATTCTTGCATACATACAAAAAAAAAAAAACTTATTCTTTTCGTATTTCATCATGAGCTTGTGTCACGCAATTCACTTCCTAGCTCCAAATTTTAGATTTTATTAGCCGTGGGATCTTCTTCTTCACCCCTTTGCATGGGAGTTGACTATTTAATTTATCAACATTTTTATTGAGCAAAAAATGTTTTTTTTTTTCTTTTTGGCTATACTTGACAAAAGTTAGGTGCATCACCAACACACCAACCTGAGTTTTAGTTTGTCTGTTGCTTTCATAACCTTTGTTCAGTTTTTCTCTGTGTTGTAGCATTATTGGTGTCGCTTTAACCTCCAATTTTCCTCCTCATTTAGTGCTAGATATATGGAAGGTAATTTTTCACCATAACATACCTGAAGTCCTTGATCTGATGTCTGTCCCTTTCCATATCTTACGCAAACCCTTCTTGACCATAGTGATCCAAGTTCAGTGAACAAGCTAACCACCCCCCATATATATAATATGTATATTTACTCCCTCCGTCCCAAAATAAAGTACCCATTTGCTTTTAGGAACATGAATTAATGAAAGATGTTGGAAAAGTAGGTGTTGTGAGTGGGAAGGAGAGAAAAAGTGGGGTAGGGAATAGTAAGTTGATAATTGTTGTGAGTGTGAAGGAGATAGAAAATGGAATATATGTTTTCCTTTTTGGGTATGGTACTTTCTAATGGGACACCCAAAATGAAAAAATGGGTACTTTGTTTGGGACGGAGGGAGTATATATTTACATACATTTGTATATATTTATATTGGAACATAAGGAATTGATGCCAGATACTGTCAAAAAAAAAAAAAAAATAATAAAAAATAAAAATCAATTTTGGACCTACCCAGCTTCCATGTGTCCTTTGTAACTCTTCTGAACAACATAAACACATTCATTATACTCTGATATTCCTTTTGACTTGGCCAAAGCAGCTTGACATCACCCCTAGGCCCTCTCACACCACACACAAACATGTATAACTATATATATGCATGCCATCTAACCATTTCAGTCAAGCCACAGCTGTCTTTTGCTTCTGCTTCTGCTCTGTAGTTGACTACATCTCCCAAGCCTCCCAAACTTCTTGTTACCTCATACATATTCTACACATGGCTTGTTTAAGAATTCTTTTGCTTCTCCTTGTTCTTACCTTAATTTGCTCTACTCCATCTTTAGAAGCAAGGAAGGTCTTGAGCACGGAGAAGAAGATGGAATCTGTTCTCAGTAACAATTCGGTCCTAACTGCCATTGCCAAGGCCACTACCATCACTCAACCTTCTCCCTCAACCTCAAGTGGTAAAGGTCATGATCCAACTGTCCTCACTGAAAGCCTCTTCACCATCCACCTTGCCAAACTTGACCGCCTTTTGCAGTCTGTCCCCAGCCCCGGAGCTGGCCATTAGGCTATCACGTTCTTGTATTTTCTTTCCATTTGCCATTTTCCCTAGAAACTTACAAATATACTATGGTATAGGATATACACAATACATTTAATAGTCTAGACACATTTTCTGTTCATTTGAGATTAGTTAGATTTGTAATGCATATTGGCATACACATATAAAAAAAAAGATTATACTTTTATTAAGAATTATCTGAATCAATTGAGACAGATTTGCCTATTCATGGGACAATAGTTGGACGGCTGAAAATTTACTCCATCCATCCTACAATAAGTGTCGGAGTTGACGTGACAACTATTTAAGGATTGTGCTATACTTGTTTGTACATTACTTGTACCATGGTAATATTGCGCTAGACTATTTCCTTCGAAATGTAACAGATAATTTGGGACGGACCAAAACGGAAAGCTCTACATTTACTATGGGACAAAGAGAGTATCGCGTCAGGGACCTGTAGAATAGGGTTGAATTTCTTGATGAATGAATGAATTATCGAAGCATATTATGTTTCCCAATTGTTGAGAAAGTCCTTTTATTGTCAACTCAATGTTATTTGGTAAGTCAATATTGATTATCATCTCAATTTAAGTCAATGATTTTATAGTTGAACCTGTTATCATATCATAATGTGTTATCTAATAAGAAAAGGGGATTTTGTTGTTGATTGCATTGGCTTATTAAGTCATTCATAAATTATGGTTGAATAATGATTATAAGCAGATTCATAGAACATAAAGAAGTATTAAGGGAGTTATGTTTGGTTAGGTATGAATAGACCCCATGGCCAATTATCTTATATGTTGTTGGTTAACCAACTAACCATACAAGTGATTGAAGGCTCATGTGTTTTCGTATACATTTTCTCAGGAAATATTTTGTCTATCTCATAAAATGACACTATTTGTTGGTAGGGATTATTGAAATGAAGCTACAAGTGGGGCCACAACTGAAGAACACGAGCTTGACTCGAGGATCTCGATTAGAACTAGATTGATGGTTTTATTTTTGTTCTTTGTTATTTTTTTCTAATTTCACCCTCTACTTTTATGGAGAAGTACTTTGGATAGCCTTTAATAATTTTTCATAAAAGTTGTTAGTATTTCATGTGACTATTTTCAAGAGAGTGCGTAATTCGCCCATATATATGTAAATTTCTGTTAAACATCATGAACGGGTAATTATGCAGATGAAAAGAAGCTTGGCATCATATGAATCCATTATATTAGTAGTATTAAGTTCCCTTACATTGCTATTCACGCTACTTTGTCCTTCATAACAGCTTGTCTCTAGCCTTGTACCATCGTACTATCTGGATTTTGACTGTTGATTTTTGTCATTGCTGTTTGTTGTTATTGTGTTCGTGTGTGTGTTGTAGCTGGACAAAATATGTATTGACTACACTTTTGCATTATCTGCTTGAGCCTATACAACAAGTATTTACTATGTTGCGTTATAGTCCCTCCGTCTTGGAAAGATGGTCTCATTTTGATTTTCATGGTCTAACTAGGTTGAACTTTGATCGTAATTTTATAAAAATCAAATTATCCTCTTACTATGAATAACAAATTTTGGAATTGAATAGGGATAACATGGATTTTTATAAAATCATTTTCAAAGTTCAGTTGAGTTGACCATGAAATCAAAGTGGGACTATCATGGTTGAACCAATACAGAAAGTTTGGAGCAGGTCGAAGCTGGGGAATCAAGACGGCAGCACAATTGCAGGCCTTCTGAAAACTTGTTAATACCAGGTACAAGTCTTTTTCGACTTGTTCATTTAGCAGAACAACATTCTACACCTGGTAGCAGCTTTTTCATTCACATGGAAGGTTAACCGTCTCAAATTTGTTAGTATTACTTGGCAACAAAAGATGCTGCTACTTTTGATTGTATATAAAAATTAAAGTTTTGGATGTGCAATTTCTCAGTTCTGCCATCCTAATTAAGTACTATGTTTACGTGCAACTAATCTTAATTCTGGTAATAAGTTAATACTAAAAGTTGTCTGACCTATGGAGTCGTTGAGTTATGGATGTGCAATTTCTCTGCTTCGTCGTCATTGATAAAGTTTAAATGTTGGCACTATATTATTCCTTAGTTCCTACAGACGGTGTTCATGAATCATAAGATCACTATCAGAGAACTGTTTACATGATTAATTTTAGTACTACTCGTGATCCCCAAACATTACCCGTTTGCTATTTCTAACATGCTAGGTTTCACTGGTATACAAATGAATGTGCCAATTGCTACTATTTTATATGAGCGTGGCTTTTTTGTGATTATATTAGGGGGGAGCTAAAACATCATAACTCTTTCTATAATGTTTGACTTATCCTTGCCTACATTTGTCCGTTTTGTTTGTCTTTTCCGCCTATTTCTTGCATACATACATAAAACTTATTCTTTCCGTACTTCAGCATAAGCTTGTGTCACGTAGCTTATAAGCAATTTTCTTGAGCAAAAAGTGGGTTTTTGGCTATAGTTGACAAAATTAGGTGCATCACCAAGACGGCAAGACACCAACCTGATTTTGAAGTTTGCCTGTTGCTTTCATAACCTTTGTTCAGTTTTTCTCTATATTGTAGCTTATTTGTATCACTTTAACCTCCTTTTTTCCTCCTCATTTAGTGCTATATAGAAGGTAATTTTTCACCATAACATACCCGAAGTCCTTGATCTGATATCTGCCCCTTTCCATAGCTTACTCAAACCCTTCTTGACCATAGTGAGCCAAGTTCAGTGAACAAGCTAACCACCCCCCATATATAATATGCATATCTATATTTGCATATACTCCCTCCGTCCCAGCAGAAGTGGCACCAATTTTTGGGACGTGGAGATTAAGAAAATGTAGTAGATTTGTGGTAGAAAATGAAGAGAGAGAATGAGTGGGGTAAATAGTAGTGTTGGTTAAGTAAAATGAGTGGTGGAAAATGAATAGAGAGAATGAGTGGGGTTAAATAGTGGGGTTGATTGAATATAAATATATTAAAACATTTCCATTTTAGGTAGTGTCACTTGTGGTGGGACATACCGAAAAGGAAATAAGTGGGACGGAGGGAGTATATTTATATTGGAACATAGGGAATTGATGCCAGACACTGTCAAAAAAATATCAATTTAGGACCTACCCAACTTCCACGAGTCCTTTGTAACTCTTCTGAACAACATAAACAAACACATTCATTATATATTCCTTTTGACTTGGCCAAAGAAGCTTGACATCACCCCTAGCCCTCTCTCTCTCTCTAAACCACACATATGTATAACTATATATATGCATGCCATCTAACCATTTCAGTCAAGCCACATTTGTCTTTCGCTTCTGCTCTGTAGTTGACTACATCTCCCAAGCCTCCCAAAACTTCTTGTTACCTCATACATATCCTAAACATGGCTCGTTCAAGAATTCTTTTGCTTCTCCTTGTTCTTACCTTAATTTGTTCTACTCCATCTTTAGAAGCAAGGAAGCTCTTGAGAATGGAGAAGAAGATGGAATCTATTCTCAATAACAATTCGGTCCTAACTGCCATTGCCAAGGCCACTACCATCACTCAACCTTCTTCCTCAAGTGGTAAAGGTCATGATCCAACTGTACTCACCGAAAGCCTCTTCACCATCCACCTTGCTAAACTTGACCGCATTTTGGAGTCTGTTCCCAGTCCCGGAGCTGGCAATTAGGCTCAAGTTGCTCATCTTGTATTTTCTTTCCATTTGCCATTTTCCTGGAAACTTACAGATATACTATGGTATAGGATACACACTACCTTTTACAGTCTAGACAGATTTTCTGTTCAATGAGATTAGTTAGATTTGTAATGCATATCGGCATATTATACTTTATACTAAATATTGTACTTTTATCGACTATTACTGAAAGAAGCTAAGAATTATCTGAATCAATTGAGAAAGATTTTCCTATTCATGTGAAAATAGTTGGACTGCTGTAAAAATGTACTCCATGCATCCTACAATAAGTGTCAGAGTCGACTTGTCAACAATTTAAGGAATGTGCTATACCTTTTTGTACATGACTTGTACCATGGTAATGCGCTTAGACTATTTCCTTCTAAATGCAACAGTTAATTTGGGACGGACCAAAACGGAAAGCTCTACATTTACTATGGGACAAAGAGAGTATCACGTCAGGAACCTGTAGAATAGGGTTGGATTTGTTGATGAATGAATGAATTATCGAAGAATATTGTGTTTCCCAATTATTGAGAGAAAGTCCTTTCATTGTCAACTCAATGTTTATTTGCTAAGTCAATATTGATTATCATCTTAATTTAAGTCAATGATTGTATAATTGAACCTGCTATCATATCATAATGTGTTATCTAATAAGAAAAGGGGCTTTTGTTGTTGATTTCATTGGTTTATTAAGTCATTCATAAGTTATGGTTGAATGATGATAAGCAGATTCATAGAACATAAAGAAGTATTAAGGGAGTTATGTTTGGTTAGGTATGAATAGACCCCATTGCCAATTATCTTATATGTTGCTGGTTAACCAACTAGCCATACAAGTGATTGAAGGCTCATGTGTTTCCTTGTACATTTTCTCAGAAAATGTTTTGTCTATCTCATAAAAGAACATTATTTGTCGGTAGAGATTTTTGAAATGAAGCTACAGGTGGGGCCACAACTGATAAACTCGGGCTTGATTCGAGGATCTCCTCGATAAGAACTAAATTGATGGTTTTATATTTCTTCGTAATTATTTTTCTAATTTTACCCTCTACTTTTATGGAGCAGTACTTTAGGCAGCCTTTAATATATATTCCCTCCGTCCCACCCGAATTAGGATTTTTGAGTTAGGCACGGGGATTAAGGAAAAAGTGTTAGTGGAGTAGGTGTTGTAAGTATGAAAAGTGAAGTAGGAGAGAGAAAGTAGGGTAGAGAATAATGAGTGGCAAGTTGTTGTGAGTGTGAATGTGGGTCCCATTAAATAAAACACTTCCATTTTTGGGTTGTCCTAATTCGAATGGGACACCCAAAATGGAAATTTGTCCTAGTTCGAGCTAGCTGGGACGGAGGGAGTATATTTTCTAGAAAAATATGTAAGATGAGTGTCTGTTCCTCCCTATTTTATGTGACTATTTCAAGAGTGCGTAATTCGTCCATGTTATTCATTTCGCATTTGTAAATTTCTATTAAACATCATGCACTTAAGGGGTAATTATGCAGATGAAAAGAAGCTTGGCATCATATGAATGCATTTTATTAGTAGTGTTAAATTCCTTTGCATAGCTATCCAGGCTACTTGTCCTTTTTATTACCTCTATCCCAAAATGAATGACCGAATTTGCTCTTGATCAAGAGCAAAAACGGTCATTCATTTTGGGACGGAGGGAGTACCAGTTTGTCGCAAGCCTTGTACCATCATGCTATCTGGATTGTGACTGTTGATTTTGGTCATTGTTGTTTTTTGTTATTGTGTGTGTGTGTGTGTGTGTGTGTGTGGGTTGTTGTTGGTGGACAAAATATGTATTGACTACACTTTTGCATTATCTGCTTGGCTTGAGCCTATACAACAAGTTTTACTCTGTTGCGTTCTACTCTCTCCATCTTGGAAAGATAGTCCCATTTTGATTTTCATGGTCTTAACTCAGTTAAACTTTAATCATAATTTTATGAAAATCAAACTATCTTTACTATTAATAACACATTTACAATTGATTAGGGATAATTAGATTTTCATAAAATTATGGTCAAAGTTGAGTTGACCAACATATGAAAAAATTGGAGCAGCTCGAAGCTGGGGAACCAAGACGGCAGCACCATTGCAGGCCTTCTGAAGACGTGTAATTATTACCAGGTACAAGCCTTTTTTCTACTTATTCATTTAGCAGAACAAAATTCCTACACATGGTAGCAACTTTTGCAATCACATTGAAGGTTAGCCATCATATATGGGTCAAATTTGTTATCACTTGAAACAAAATATGCTGCTACTTTTGATTTTAAAACATTTTTCTTTAGCAAAAAGTGATTTTTTGGCTACACTTGACAAAAAGTTAGGTGCATCACCAACACATCAACCTGAGTTTTAAGTTTGGCTGTTGCTTTCATAACCTTTGTTCAGTTTTTCTCTGTGTTGTAGCATTATTTGTGTCACTTTAAACTCCAGTTCCTCCTCGTTTGGTTCTTGAAATATTGAAGGTAATTTTTCACCATAACATACATGAAGTCCTTGATCTGATATCTTCCATTTTCCATAGCGTACGTAAACCCTTCTCGACCATAGCGATCCAACTTCAGTAAACAAGCCAACCTCCCCTGCGATATACTATATCTCATTTTAAACTTCAAAATTTTCCATTTTGGGTATCCCATTTTAAACTTCAAAACCTAAAAAGGAAAGTTTTTTATACTTCTTTATTTATGGGCCCCACATGTCATACTCACAACAATTACCCACTAATTATTTCATACTCCACTTTCTCTCTCCTCTCAAACCATCTACACTCACAACACATCACCTTTTTCTTAATTCTTGAACCCAAAAGTTTTTTGATGTTAAATTGGGACGGATGGACCTACCCAACTTCCATGAGTCCTTTGTAAATCATCTGAACAACATAAGCACATTCATTCTATATTCCTTTTGACTTGGCCAAAGCAACTTGACATCACCCCTAGCCCTCTCTCTCTCTCCCTCTCACACACACACACACACACACACACACACACCATACACAATAAATATATATGCATGCCATCTAACCATTTAGCCAAGCTACCCTTGCCTTTTAATTTGCTTCTGCTCTATAGTTGACTCCATCTCTCGAGCCTCTCAAAACTTCTTTTTACCTCGTACATATCCTACATATGGCTCGTTTAAGCACACTTTCACTTCTCCTTGTTCTCACCTTAATCTGTTCTACTCCATCTTTAGAAGCAAGGAAGTTCTTGGGCACGGAGAAAAATATGGAATATGTTGTCAATGACAATGTCCTAAAGGGCAGTAGCACAACTCAACCTTCTTCTTCTTCTTCTTCTTCTTCTTCAGTTCATCCAACGCTTCTCACTGAAAGCCTCTTCACTATCCACCTTGCCAAACTTGACCGCCTTTTGGAGTCCGTCCCCAGCCCGGGAACTGGCCATTAGACTCAAGTTGCTCATCCTGTTTCTTGCATTTTCTTCCCATATGCCACTTTCTCCCAGAAAGTTACAAGTACTACGTGTTATAGCCTTATAGGATATACACATTGCACTGTACAGTCTAGACACATTTTCTGTTCATTGGGATTAGTTATTAGATTTGTAATGCATATCAACATACACATGTGACAAAATTTATACGTTATTTAAATACTTGTACCTTCTTCGATTATTACTGAAAAAAAGCTAAGAATTGTTTGAATCAATTGAGAAAGACTTTACCTACTCATGTTACCATTTTTGGAGGGCTGAAAAAATGTACTCCCTCCGTCCCACTATAAGTGCCTCAATCAGTGGCGAAGCATAAAAGGCAAGGGGGTCATGGTCACCCTCTTGTCTTTTAAAAGATGACATTTAACTACGTTTGAAATCGCAAAAGTTTATCTTTTAGCATTAAAAATAAATTTTGACCGCCTTTCCTCGAAGAATAAAACACTAAGATGTAGTTCCGACCCCCTTAACCAAATTAATCCTGGGTTCACCACTGGTCCTCAGTGACTTGTCAAGTTTGTTAAGGAACGTGTTACTTGTTTCTACATTATTTGTACTATGGTAAACTCGCACTACCACTATTTCCGTGAATTATAAACGGACATTTAGGTTGAGGAGCTATTCTAATTGGATTAGTTGATGAATGACTGAATTATTATCGAAGTATATAATGTTTCCAAACTAATGTTTATTTGCCAAGTCAATCATATAATCTTGGTTGAATGATGAGAACCAGATTCATAGAACATGAAGAAGTATATATTAAGGGAATAATGGTGGGTGAGGTATGAATGATGAGAACCAGTTATCCAATCTATATATTAAATCAATTATTTTATTTTGAGTAGGTCTTATGAAAAACGTGCTTTACCTTAAGGATAGGAAAAACGTGTTTTTGCAAAGACGCTGGCGGAGGCATTTTTGTAAATAACTGAAAAGTGCTAGCCATTACACTGGCACTTATAAACATTAATATTGGCACTTATCAAAAGTGTCAGTGTAACATGGTTGACACTTTTTAAAGCTAACACTGGCACTTACGATAAGCGTCAGTTATTTACAAAAATGCTACCGCGTGTTTTGAAACAACTTTCCGTTTTTTACAAAAATGCTACCGCGCTATTTAAAAAAAGAAAAAACATTTTACGCTAACTTAGCGTAAAACAAGTTTTTTTTTTTTCTTCCAGTTTTTCACATTTAGTTTTTCACATTTATTTAAGTTAATGAGAGATAGATGGAAAATCATGACAAGTTACGTCGTGCATCATTATCATTATGATTGATGCATAAAAGCCCGAGTAATCGGGGCCGGCTCTCAGAAAAATGATCTTTGGGCCTAGAAGAAGCTGAGCCCATTTGTTAATCTTTGCCTGAATCTTGAACCCACTTGATGTAGCCAAACCCATATGACACATGTAGTATTGTATTGTATCACACAAAAAATTCACAAAACTTAGCTCAAAATAATGTGTCATAATTTTATTGGTGCTTTTAATTAGAGTGTGGCGGGTCCACAATCGATGCAATAAATAAAATATCACCACCTCATTTTATATCCATATTTTGTATACTTCTTTTTTTCCCTTAGCATTGCCCAATATTAGCCTCGACTCATTCAAAATATATATTATGTCTGTCTCATTTAATTTTTTATGGTCAATATAAATAAAAATAAAATCTATTTGATTAAATATTGATATTAATTTAAGTATCATAGTAAAATTTTAAATAGTAAAATTTTAAAAAAGTGTAATTGATAAATCACTCAATTAAGTGATTTATCGATACCAATATCTAGAATTTTATTGTGATCGTTAGAATAACACTGTGGTATAGTCAAATTTAACATGAGTTGACCATTAAAACTGAAATGTGACAGAACTTTTCGAGACAAATGGAGTATATTCCTTCCTTTTCAAAATAAATGTCCTTTTTAAACTTTTTTTAAATGTAAGTTTTTGTTGAAAAAAAACTTCATCCTAAAAATGTTTTTACTAAAAAAAATCACTAGTCATTTTATATTTGCCAAACTAAGTGTTTGCGGAGTAAGTATCAAAATTGTTTATGAAACTTTGTCATTTAATTGTATAAAAAAATAGGCATTTTCAAAATTTTCAGAATACGTCCTTGAAAATAAAATTTGAACATATTATTTAGAGACGGAAGAGTGAGTACTCTGGTTTCAGAAAATGGTCGAACTTTAGAATAATTTTATGGTACAATGGCAGTATGGGTCGTATAACAACCGATACGTTTTTAGACATCATTTAGAAAGGAAAGAAAAAGAATTTTAGAAAATATAAAAAAATCATTTTGGGAGGGAAAATACTACTACATCCGCCCTGGAGTAAGAGTCATACCTCTCATTTGCACGGAGATTAAGAAATGGTGAAGTAAAGTAAGTGTTGTGAGTGTAAAAGTAAAGTAGGAAAGAGAATGAGCGGTTGGGAATAGTAAGTTGATTGGTGTTGTGAGTATAAAAGTAAAGTAGGAGAGAGAATAGGTGGGATGAATAGTAAAGATTCTTTGCCTAGAAAAGAGACTCTTACTTTGGGACGTACTCCCTCCGTCTCAAAATAGATGTCGTTTTGAGAGTTAATTTTTGTCTCAAAATATTTGTCGTTTCACTATTTTCAAAGATTTTTATTGCTCTATACCAATTATACATTTAATAAGAGGCGGTCTCCCATGAGAACAAGGGGATCCGTCTCATGCATGAGACGGGTCGCCCCATGACCCATGGGCCGAACCCGTCACGTGGCAACCCACCATTGGCCGGATTTTTTTTTTTTTTTTTTTTTTGGTTTTTTTTGAGTTTTTTTTTTTTTTTTCGGCTTTTCAGTGGTTTAGCAAAAAATAATAGTTACCATCTATTAAAGTAACATTGTTCATAAGTAAACGTAATACTTGTTTTAAAAAAACAAAAGCTCGTTTTTACCCATTTGAAAAGTAATAACTTATGTATATGAATGTAATAGTAAGTTTATACAAGTAAATGTAACACTTTGATTGACGAAATTGTAACAGATTTCTATAGATAATGTAATGCTTTTACATGTAGCATGATAAATTTGACCCCATTGTAAATTATTGTTTGAAAACATATAGATATCTATGCATATGTATTACAATTATGTACAAATACTATTACATATAAATAACACGTTTGTTACATTTTAGTTATAATAAGTATTACTTTTGGCAAACGAAGAAAGCATAGGAATAACACTATTACTTTAAGAGATGGTAACTATTACTTTAAAAGATGGTAACTATTACTTTTCACAAACCGAAAAAAACCAAAAATAAAAATTTAAAAATTTAAAATTTTAAAAAAAAAAATAAATAAATTGGGCCAATGAGGGGCTGCCACGTGGCAGGGTCCCCCCATGGGTCCTGGAGCAGGGTTGTGGGTCGGGTAATGGGTCAAAAAAATGACTCGTCTCACCCATGAGACGGGTTGGAGTGTTCTCACACAAGTTTTTGTCATTTAATAATGATAGTGAACTGTCTCTTACCTAACCATTTAATTACTCAGGTAGTTGAATTATTTTTGGGGTATTTGAGACTTTTTCACATGCATTAATGACATTTCTTAATATGTGTGAAACACTTCAAAATGACATCTATTTTGAAACGGAAGGAGTACCAAAATAGAAATTAGGACTCTTACTTTGGGACGGAGGAAGTAATTTCCCCCCTCGAATACTAGTGCTATTAGGGCTCGTTTGGTAGACCGATAGGATTAGTTCGTATTAATAGTAAGCCGATTAGTAGCCTAGGGGTTAATAATGTAATGAATACATCATCGACCGCATGTCCGACATCGACCGCATCATCGACCGCAACACCGACCGCAACACCGACCGCACCATCGACCGCATCATCACCACCCGAAACATCCGGATCACATGATCCGGACCCACAGGATCATTCCATATCATAGTTTGTTTTATTTAGTAAATATCTTCATTTCAAATGTAAAGATTGATATTATCTCTTGTATAGATTAGGAGATTGTGCATATCCTCTGTTAAGAAACCCTAGGATCACTTGTATATATATTGTGTAACTCCATCAATGAAAAGTATCTTTTTGCCATTTTCTCTTTATGGTACCAGAACCCTAATCGATCCAAACACATTTCTTATTTTCTTTGGCCGCCTCCCACCATGACCAACTCCGGTGCTTCTTCCTCCTCCTACCTTCACAACCCCGCCGACCCCAACAACCCTCTTATTCTTGTCGACCTCTCCAACTGCAAAATGCTCACACCTTTAACCTATCTTGCCTGGGCATCCCAACTTACCTCTCTTCCCTTTGGATTAGACCTTCTCAAGTATGTTGATGGTTCCTACCCCATCCCACCCGAAACAATCACCACCGACGCCAAAACCACCGCAAACCCAGCCCATATCACCTGGCAACGTCAAGACCGACTCATCCTTGGTGCCCTTCTTGGCACCCTTGACACTGCAGTAGCACCCCTTGTTTACCAAGCAAAAAACCTCTCATGAAGCCTGGGCCACTCTTCAATCAACCTATGCCAATCCCTCCCGTGGCCACATTCTCCAACTCAAAGATCACCTTGCCTCCATCACCAAATCCTCACTATCAATCACCGACTACATGCAGTCAATCAAAACAACCACTGACAAACTTGCTATTCTTGGAAAACCCATGGATTCCGAAGACATCATAGCCAAAATTCTTCAAGGCCTTGACTATGAACCCTACAAATCCATTATTGACTCTGTCCGTGCTCGTGACAACCCCATATCCTTTGAAGCTCTCCACGAAAAGCTTCTTCACCATGAGCTCACCCTCAACCACCAAAACCCTAACACGGCCGCACATCAAAACTCCAACCCTACTCTTCCAATGACTGCCCACGCTGCTCAGTTCCAACCCCGATCTACTCCCCGCCCACATAATCCTCCACCCCTTTTACCCACACCCACCACTCCCTCCGCCCACTCCTCCTCCCCTACTACCTTTAAAGGTAAGTGTCAATATTGTCGCTACATTAGCCATGTCATCTCTGAGTGTCGCCAATTACACCGTGACTACCCAAATGTCACGTTTCCCCCACCCCCTACCTCCAACCGTCGCCCACGTCAGTCCACCGCTCCAACCGCACAAGCCAACACCGCCACCGCTCCTACCCCGCCCCCTCTAGTTTCTTGGCTAATGGACAGTGGTGCCACTCATCATATCACCAGTGACCTCTCCAACCTCTCTCTCCATCACCCCTATAATGGTAGTGACGATGTTCTCATTGGTGATGGCACTGCTCTTCCCATATCCAACATAGGTTCCTTCTCTCTTACTCTTCCTTCTTCCTCTCTCATTTTCAACAATGTTCTACATGTTCCTCGTATCTCTCGTAACATTCTTTCAGTATCTCAATTTTGCAAAGATAATCATGCCACTGTTGAGTTCTCACAATCTTCCTTTCTTACTAAGGCAATCTCGACCAACAACGTTCTTCTCCAAGGCACCCTTGATCGTGGCGTCTACCTTTGGACTCCTCCCTCTCCACAAGCTCATGTTGCAGCTGTTGGGTTTCGATCAAACATGCGCAGCGGAATTTAGCATTTAAAATTTTGAAACCCAAAGCCATGGATCCGTTCATATGATTAAATCAAATACAACATAAGAATAAAGGAATAAACTAACCCTTGATGGCTATCAAATTCTCTTGGTCTTTGGTGGAGGTTTGAAGACTTGATCACGATCACAAAGCTTGAACACGAACTTTGAAGATGATGATTTTCACCCTCTAGCGGTATCCACACTTCGAACGAATATCAAAGGAGCTTCTTTGATCTTGGTTGCTAGACCAAATTGTGAAACACTTTTCCACAATCAAAAGAACTATATGAAATTTATTTTGTGTATTATTTTGTTCTTCAACCAAGAATGTCTTAGAACAAAATAAACCCTCTCTCAAACTCTTTGAGACTCACAAAATCATTCTCTTAGAGTGCTGGCCGAATTTTGTCTTTTATACACAAGTATGACCTATTCCAAATAGGAAACTTATGTCAAAATCCGTCCAAAATTCGTTTCCTAATCAAATTAGGAATCTGCCACCCGACAGTACTGTGCGGCCGCCCATAATGCACTGTGCGGTCGCACAACTATCTGAAACAAAACTGGTACAAATCTGAGCTAATTGTGCGGCCGCCCAGTCCATTATGTGCGGTCGCCCACTTCCCCAGAAAGTCCAGAATTTCCAAAATTCCAATGTAGTCCTTTTAAAGATTCATTCTATTGTGTGTGACCCTCTAGGATTATACTAAGTTGGCAATGGGTTCAAACATGAAACCATAAGATATGATTAGGTTCTAGCAAACCGTCATACCTACCCAATTAGTATAACTAGATACAAGTTCGCATTCCTCTTAGAATATGTCATAATCCTTTTGTCCTCGATATCATTGAACACAAGCCATGGTCAAAGAGTCAACTTGTTTTGTTCAATACTTTCTCGATTCCGAATATGTTGATAATCCAAATGACATTGATCCAATCAATTCATTTGAGTCCGGCCGAACATTTCATCAACATCATTCCTACGAGAGGCCCAAGCTTGACATCTCTCCGAGGAGGGACAAATCCATTTAGCTTATTATTCTTCCCTACGTGAATCCGATTATGCCAATCATACCCTTTATAACTACTCGGTTAAAAGTAGCGTTTGAATATATCAAACATAATGTTCATCAAGTGGAAGACTATAATAACTTCATGTCTAAGGATTCAAATGACATAACTAATATGAGATATATGTATGACATAGACCATGACATAAATCTCATAGAGCGGGCCATGTCCAATACCTTGTTCCAAACAAGTACCCATAAATCTAACATGATCATCCCATGATCATTTAGCCTTTATACTAGTGCTTAACAAGTACTAGGGACGGAGATTATTATAAGTAAACATGAACAACAATAATAATCAACACATCTCTTTATTGATATGAAATAAATGATAACAATTACAACGTTTATCAAACGTGCCTAGGGCACCACTACCAACAGCAGCCTCCTCAACACTATCATCTTGGCACCATAGACTAGGCCACCCCTCCCCCCTATTGTTTCCCTCTTAGATAGACAGTTTTCTTTATCCATTCCTCCTAGTTCTATTTCTCATTGTAATGCTTGCAAAATCAATAAAAGTCATAAACTTCCCTTTTCTACCTTTACTCTTCACTCCACTGCACTTCTTGATCTTATCTTCTCTGATGTATGGACCTCACCTGTTTACTCATATGACAACTATAAATACTATGTCATTTTCGTTGACCACTATACAAAATACACATGGCTATAACCTCTCAAAAATAAATCCGACACCTACCCGACCTTTTATAGGTTCAAAAACCTTGTCGAAAAATACTTCTCTCACCCTATCCGACAGTTCTTCTCTGACAATGGTGGCGAGTATCTCAAACTCACTCCCTCTCTTTTACAAGAAGGGATCTCTCACCTTACCTCCCCACCCCACACTCCTGAACACAACGGCTTTGCCGAACGCCGACATCGTCACATTGTCGAAACCGGTCTTGCCCTTCTTTCCCATGCCCAACTACCACTCTCATTTTGGTCTCATGCCTTCATCACAGCTGTCTACCTCATCAATCGACTTCCCACTCCTACACTCCAACACGACTCCCCATATCTCCGCCTCCTCCGCACTCCACCCAACTACTCCAAACTTCGCTCCTTTGGGTGTCTGTGTTACCCGTGGCTTCGCCCTTATACATCTCATAAACTTGCTCCCAAATCCGCCCCATGCATCTTTGTTGGCTACTCTCCATCCCAAAGTGCTTCTCACTGCTTCGAGCCATCCACAAATCTACTCTACACCTCTCGCCATGTCCAGTTTGTTGAAACTATCTTTCCCTACCCCTCTCTCAAAAAAACCTCCACCTCCCCTCCCTCTTTGTCTTCTTCCGAATGGTGCCATCGCTCTCTTCAACTGATCACTCCACCACATTCCCCCACTACAGCCCCCACCTCGACCGCACCATCACCCAACCCGACCGCACCTCCCCAAACTGACTCTACCGCACCCCCACCCCACTCGACCGACCACCCTCCCAACCCGACCGCACCTCCTCAAACTTCCTCGACCGCATCCCCACCCCAACCGACCGCCACACCGACCGTACCATCACCCCCACCCTCTAATCATGTTACCCACACCCGCTCTATCATCACCCGATTGTCCAACAACATAAGTAAACCCAACCCCAAATACGCCAATCTCACCACTCTTTCCTCCCCCACCGCCCTTCCTACCACCACCAAACAAGCCCTCTCCACCCCTCACTGGCATACTGCTATGCTTGACGAATACAATGCCCTTCTCCGTAATAACACCTGGACTCTTGTGCCTTCCCATCAGGCACCCAACATCGTCGGGTGTAAATGGGTCTTCCGGATCAAATACAACCCAGACAACTCCATCCACAAATATAAAGCTCGCCTTGTTGCCAAAGGGTTCCATCAAAGACCTGGCCTCGATTACTCCGAAACCTTCAGTCCTGTTGTCAAACCTGTAACCATCCGTCTTATCCTCTCTCTTGCCATCACCCACGGTTGGCCACTCCGTCAACTAGACATCAATAATGCTTTTCTCCAAGGTCATCTCTCTGAAACAGTCTACATGTCTCAACCCCCGGGTTTTGAAAGTACCACCCACCCATCTCACGTTTGCCGCATCTCAAAAGCTATCTATGGCCTCAAACAAGCCCCTAGGGCCTGGTACACTGCTCTTAAATCATTTCTTCTCTCTTTTGGCTTCACCTCCTCTATTGCTGATCTGTCTCTATTTATTTACAACAAAAACTCCCACTCCCTTCTTCTTCTTGTTTGTGTTGACGACATTATCATCACTGGTCCCTCCGCCACTTTTCTCACCTCCTTCATCACAAGCATTTCCTCTCACTTTTCTCTCAAAGATCTCGGTCCCCTCTCCTTCTTTCTTGGCATCGAAGTCACCCCTACCTCTAACGGCCTCCTCCTCACCCAGTCCAAATACATCACTGACCTTCGTACCAAACATGATATGCTTTACTCTAAGCCTTCTCCCACTCCCATGGCCACTTACCCACCCCTCTCGGCTACCCCTCGCACACCTATTTATAACCCCTCGGAGTATCGTGCTCTCATTGGCAGTCTCCAGTACCTCTCCCTCACCCGTCCTGACATTGCCTTTACGGTAAACAAACTTGCCCAATTCTTACATCACCCTCAAGAATCACACTGGACTACACTAAAACGTCTTCTTCGCTACCTTCATGGTACAATTCATCTCGGTCTTCATCTCTATAAATCCTCACCTACATCTCTTCATGCCTTTTGTGACGCCGATTGGGCTGGTGACAAAGACGATTTCATCTCCACCACCGGTTTCATCGTGTATCTTGGCAGGAACCCCATCTCCTGGTCCTCCAAGAAACAACGGGCCATTGCTCGGTCCTCCACTAAGGCCGAATTTCGGGCTATTGCTGCCACTACTGCTGAAGTTCTTTGGGTTACCAACCTTCTCTCTGAACTTCGTCTTTCTCTCTCCTCTTCCCCGGTGATCTACTCTGATAATCTTGGGGCCACCCCCTACTCTGCTAATCCGGTTTTCCACTCTCGTATGAAGCATCTTGCCCTTGCCTTTCATTTTGTTCGAGAACAGGTTCAGCTTGGAAGCATTCGAGTTCAGCATATCTCCGGCAAGGATCAACTTGCAGACGCCCTCACCAAACCTCTACCTCGTACCCAGTTCACAGCATTAATCTCCAAGATCGGACTTACTCTTGGATCGTCCGTCTTGCGGGGGCGTGTAAAGAATACATCATCGACCGCATGTCCGACATCGACCGCAACACCGACCGCACCATCGACCGCATCATCACCACCCGAAACATCCGGATCACATGATCCGGACTCACAGGATCATTCCATATCATAGTTTGTTATATTTAGTAAATATCTTCATTTCAAATGTAAAGATTGATATTATCTCTTGTATAGATTAGGAGATTGTGTATATCCTCTGTTAAGAAACCCTAGGATCACTTGTATATATATTGTGTAACTCCATCAATGAAAAGTATCTTTTACCATTTTCTCTTTAAATAACACAACCCTTTTTTTGGGTAAATATGAAGGGGATAAGAGTGGATAAGGGGGGATAAGGGCCGGATATTATCCAGGTTGGTAGGATTAGTACGCTGATAACATTTAATTAATTTACCAAACATTAAACTTATTGAACTAATAATCATACCCAACATAAGAAGTGCTACCAAACGACTCCTTACTTGTAAAATAATCAACCACAAACTACATTTTCAGGGTCATTTATGAACCGCCCTTTATAACATGGTTAGTTAAGAGTAAGACTTAAGAGGGAATGCAACTACGTAGATTCACATTAATTTTAATTCATCTCTGCCATATTATCCCCAGGCTTGCTTTCTCTCTCACACATTTGTTGTTTCTGCCGACCAAACAAAGAGTCAGAGAGTACATTTACCACGTCTGCCGTGGGCCGTCGACTCAGATTGACATAGACCTCCTGGACCTCTTCTCACCGCTTGCAAAATCAATACTGCCTCTTTCTCAAAATAATTTTTTTTTTTTTTTAATTACTACTACGTCTACGAAATATATTTGAGTAATAATTTTAGGATTAAAGATGCACTGTAGTTCATTTTCACGCTTTAAGATAAAATGTAACACCCATACTATATAATACTATAAAATGTAATTCAAATATTAAAAACTCTGAACGCACATACTTCAGATCTGGTTGTACACTCTTTCATTAACACCAAAGACTTTCAAAGATTTCGGCTTATCCAGTTGCTTTATTTTTATATCCACCGGCCTTCCAACACATTGTATTCAAGATCATAGAGGACGTGAACTTTTATGTCTGTCATCGCCGTTTAATTGGACCAATGTATACTTCCCGTCCCATTTTAAGAGTCAAAAATTTCTTAAATTTCGTAAATGAGTGTCTCAATTTAATTTAAGAGTCAAAATCTCATACAAGATTTTTTTTTTAACACTTCTTTATTCAAGGAGTTCCACATGTCATACTCACAACAACTATCCACAACTATTTTATGCCAAAATACGTTTATCCCACAAAATATCCAGGCAATCCCACTTTGCACCCCAAACCGAATTTTGTCCCAGAGTAACACTTTAATTTGCCTTTCATCCCACTTTAACCCCTAGCACTTAACGGAGTCAGAAATCTAACGAGAAATGATCATGTGCAAGTCATATGAGGGGTATTTTGGTCATTTCAATGTATTGGTGGTATGTTTAACCTCCTATTCACTACAACTTTTCACCTTGATACTTATAAAAAAAAATTAATATTATTATTATAATAATATCAAGATTACAACATAATTTGTTAATAAAGTAAGAAAAAATAAAGTGAAGCAAAAAGAAAAAAAAGTATTCCAGTCCAGTATAAAGCAAAAAAATTAAGTGACACCAAATTATTTAAAAAAAAAAAAAAAAAGAAGAAGGAAAAAAAAATCCCCCTTTTTCTCTTCTCCCCATTTCCTCTCTCTCTTCCCTGTAACCCCTTCATCTCCTTCTCCACCGATTCCCCTCCATAGCCACCGACGACCACCCCTCCTTCCTCAATATCGAAATCACAACCCCCTCTCCGAGTCTCTTAAACCCGTCCCCCTCCCATCCCTCAATCCCAATAATCCTCTACTTTTTGCCCTCTTATCTCAAATCCAAGGTTTGCGGATATTTTTTTTAATGGAAACACAAATTTGGGTTTTTATTTTTTCTGCTACCCCGATTGAAGTTGTCTTGTGAAGCCTATTGATTATTAATAACTTGGCCTTCCATTTTCGTTTGGAGGATATGAAATTGGTTTATTTTGGTTTTGGGTTTGTTTAAGATCTGGGTTTGATGATGGGTAGATTGGGTGGAGAGATTGATTGTACCTTCAATAAGAAATTAACAACGTGATGGCTGGAATCACTTAGAATCAGGTAGTGGCGACTGGAATTGGGTGATTGCGGCCGGATTCGGGTGGTGGCATGGTTATAAATACAGTACCGGCGAACGCACCGGTTTTGTCATTGGAACGGGACGTACCGGTACCGGAGCGTACCGGCGCACCGTACCGGATTTACCGCACTGTTAAATTTTTCGTATATTTATATATACTCTCTTATTTTGTCCTAGTAAAATAACTCTCGTTTTTATCAAAAAAATAATAATTTCATTTCTAAATTTATATATAATTTTATTTATGTATAATTTAAGTGATTATGTAAATGGTTGCGTTAAAATTTACTAACAGTACTACATTCTTTTGAGTGAACTAAAAAAAAGAATTAAAATGATATCAACAAACATTCTACACAGTATTTCAATTTTCACATGAAACTCAAACTAAATTGCGTTAAAAAAAAAAGAAAAAAAAAAAAAAAAAAACTCAAATTAAATTTGACGAGGATACCCATGAGTGATTTACAGCAGTCATCACTCATCACATCAGATTTTTCAAGATTAGCTCCATTTTCCAACACCACTTTCACAAACCCAAGAAGGCAAGAACCCTCGCCTCTCCACTTAGTTTTTAATCTTTCATTTCTACATTTTCTAGAGTGTGGCGACTGGAATTGGGTGATTGCGGCCGGAATCGGGTGGTGGCATAGTTATAAATACCGTACCGGCGAACGCACCGGTTTTGTCATTGGAACGGGACGTACCGGTACCGGAGCATATCGGCGCACCGTACCGGATTTACCGCACTTTAAATTTGTCGTATATTTATATATACTCTCTTATTTTGTTCTAGTAAAAATGCTCTCGTTTTTATCAAAAAAAATCATTTCTAAATTTATATATAATTTTATTTATGTATAATTTAAGTGATTATGTAAATGGTTGCGTTAAAATTTACTAACAGCACTACATTCTTTTGAGTGAACTAAAAAAAAAGAATTAAAATGATATCAACAAACATTCTACACAGTATTTCAATTTTCACATGAAACTCAAACTAAATTGCGTTAAAAAAAAAAAAAAAAATAACTCAAATTAAATTTGACGAGAATACCCATGAGTGATTTACAGCTGTCATCACTTATCACATCAGATTTTTCAAGATTTGCTCCATTTTCCAACACCACTTTCACAAACCCAAGAAGGCAAGAACCCTCGCCTCTCCACTTAGTTTTTAATCTTTCATTTCTATATTTTCTAGAGTGTGGCGACTGGAATTGGGTGATTGCGGCCGGAATCGGGTGGTGGCATAGTTATAAATACCGTACCGGCGAACGCACCGGTTTTGTCATTGGAACGGGACGTACCGGTACCGGAGCATATCGGCGCACCGTACCGGATTTACCGCACTTTTAAATTTTTTGTATAATTATATATACTCTCTTATTTTGTCCTAGTAAAATAGCTCTCGTTTTTATCAAAAAAATAATAATAATTTCATTTCTAAATTTATATATAATTTTATTTATGTATAATTTAAGTGATTATGTAAATGGTTGCGTTAAAATTTACTAACAGTACTGCATTCTTTTGAGTGAACTAAAAAAAAAGAATTAAAATGATATCAACAAACATTCTACACAATATTTCAATTTTCACATGAAACTCAAACTAAATTGCGTTAAAAAAAAAACAAACAAACAAACAAACAAACTCAAATTAAATTTGACGAGAATACCCATGGGTGATTTACAGCTGTCATCACTCATCACATCAGATTTTTCAAGATTAGCTCCATTTTCCAACACCACTTTCACAAACCCAAGAAGGCAAGAACCCTCGCCTTTCCACTTAGTTTTTAATCTTTCATTTCTACATTTTCTAGAGTGTGGCGACTGGAATTGGGTGATTGCGGCCGGAATCGGGTGGTGGCATAGTTATAAATACCGTACCGGCGAACGCACCGGTTTTGTCTTTGGAACGGGACGTACCGGTATCGGAGCGTACCGGCGCACCGTACCGGATTTACCGCACTTTTAAATTTTTCGTATATTTATATATACTCTCTTATTTTGTCCTAGTAAAATAGCTCTCGTTTTTATCAAAAAAATAATAATTTAATTTCTAAATTTATATATAATTTTATTTATGTATAATTTAAGTGATTATGTAAATGGTTGCGTTAAAATTTACTAGCAGTACTACATTCTTTTGAGTGAACTAAAAAAAAAAGAAGAATTAAAATGATATCAACAAACATTCTACACAGTATTTCAATTTTCACATGAAACACAAACTAAATTGCGTTAAAAAAAAACAAACAAACAAACAAACTTAAATTAAATTTGACGAGAATACCCATGAGTGATTTACAGCTGTCATCACTCGTCACATCAGATTTTTCAAGATTAGCTCCATTTTCCAACACCACTTTCACAAACCCAAGACGGCAAGAACCCTCGCCTCTCCACTTTTAGTTTTTAATCTTTCATTTCTACATTTTCTAGAGTGTGGCGACTGGAATTGGGTGATTGCAGCCGGAATCGGGTGGTGGCATAGTTATAAATACCGTACCGGCGAGCGCACCGGTTTTGTCATTGGAACGGGACGTACCGGTACCGAAGCGTACCTGCGCACCGTACCGGATTTACCGCACTTTTAAATTTTTCGTATATTTATATATACTCTCTTATTTTGTCCTTGTAAAATATCTCTCGTTTTTATCAAAAATAATAATAATTTCATTTCTAAATTTATATATAATTTTATTTATGTATAATTCAATTGATTATGTAAATGGTTGCGTTAAAATTTACTAACAGTACTACATTCTTTTGAGTGAACTTAAAAAAAAAAAATTAAAATGATATCAACAAACATTCTACACAGTATTTCAATTTTCACATGAAACTCAAACTGAATTGCGTTAAACAAACAAACAAACAAACAAACAAACTCAAATTAAATTTGACGAGAATACCCATGAGTGATTTACAGCTGTCATCACTCATCACAACAGATTTTTCAAGATTAGCTCCATTTTCTAACACCACTTTCACAAACCCAAGAAGGCAAGAACCCACGCCTCTCCACTTAGTTTTTAATCTTTCATTTCTAATTTTCTAGAGTGAGAGACAGCTTCTTCTCTACTAGCTCCGATTGTTCGGGACCCCCATAGCCAGCTCAAGCTCTCCGCCTAGCCAACCACATCACCTCCTCCGGCCGTCTCTTCTTCACCACTGATCTCTTCAACTCTGTATACAACCCGCTCCATCACCTCCTTCTCCCTTGGCCAACTATCCTCCACCGTTGACCGCACCAGCCCCATCCACCGTCTTCTCCGTATCAGCTTCCTTCTCCACATCTGACGCTAGTCGTTGCTCGTCGTAGATTTATTTACATCCCGGCCGGTATCCGCATATCGCCCGGTTCAGAACGATTCAAGCCGGTTTGAGGCGGTTCAGAGCGGGATTTATGACGAGACGGAATATTGCCCATTCCGCACCGGTTTCCGACCGGAACGGTGTAATCCGGCCGGTACGGACCAGTACGGGACGGGATTTATAACAGGATTTATAACAATGGGTGGTGGTGGTTGTCGGAAATGGGTGGCGGTGGTTGCCGAATATTGGGAGAAATGGTGGTGGTGGTGGTTATTGACTAGTGGGGTTGGGTGGAGAAAGCAATTGCCACCATGATAGCAAATTGACATTTTTGTCCTCATTTTAAAAAAATGATCAAAACCCCCCTCATGTGACATGCACATGACTATTTCTCGTTAGATTTCTAACTCCGTTAGATGCTATGGGTCAAAGTGGGATGAAAGGCAAATTAAAGTATTACTCTGGGACAAAATTCGGTTTGGGGTGCAAGACATGTACATGACTATTTCTTGTTAGATTTCTAACTCCGTTAGATGCTAGGGGTCAAAGTGGGATGAAAGGCAAATTAAAGTGTTAATCTGAGACAAAATTCGATTTGGGTGCAAAGTGGGATTGCCCGGATACTTTGGGGGATAAATGTATTTTGGCCAACTATTTATACTCCATGCTTAAAAAAAAAAAAAAAACTATTTTATAGCCCCACTTTCTCTCTCCTAGCTACATTCAATATTCACAACACTCTACTCTAATATCTACTCTCTCTGACCCAGCTCACTTGACACTTATTTCTATTTTGGGTTGTCCCGACTCACTTGACACTTCCCAAAATAGCCTACTTTCTATAATTTTATATTCTTTCTACCCTACCACTCATTCTCTCTCTTCATTTTCAACTACTCATTTATTCAACCAACGCTACTATTTACCACACTCATTATCTCTCTTCATTTTCTACCACACATTTCCCTTATTTTATTCTTTTTTCTTAGTTATTGTGCCCACCTCTTGGGTGTCAAGTGGAGTGGGACGGAGGGAGTATATTTTATAATAAAAATATGTTTCTTTAATTTTTGTGTCCACAAATTTTTTGAACCTTAAAAAAGGGACAGAGTTTTTATTTTGTATAGAAAATTAAACATAAAATTCACTATAAAAATATAAAATATATCAAAGTTATCAGTAAAGAACCAAAGAATCAAAACAAAGGCCAGTTTTCCTCTGCAGTCTGCTCCTTTTCTAAACCACAAAAGTTTTATTCCAATGAACAAAAGACAACCCACTGGACAAAATATAAATTATATTCTTTCCATACAATGGAAGAAAATATAATTTTCTTTTTCTTATGCTACACCAGCCTTTAATTTTCTACCCAGATGCCTAATATTAACAAAATTGGGGAAGGCTTCATTCAACCAAACGTCAGACAACTAAAATTCCAAACATTTAAATAAGGTTGTCTAAACATACCAGTTTACGCGCTTTCTTTCCCTTTTATAACAAACAACAGACAGAAGCCCCCATCAAACCCATCCAGCCAAGCTAAGCCATTGCATTTTTCCCACTTCTTGTTTAAATAAGATGTTAAGATGGAGATGGTGGTGCCCACACACTTCAATCCTTGAAGATTGTGGAGCCCACATCCGGCCCCCGCTTCCGGATACCCTCCACCGTCCGATCTCCTGATCTGCCCAGATACACTTCACTTTGTATGACCGTTTTACCAATCTTGAATCCAGGCACCACTGTAAAAGCCACGCTTGAGTCTGTTTCATGTGTACCGTCAGATGGTAAGAATGCTTCATCATTCACACTCTCCATGAACACCTCTGAAAATCTACTACCTTTCTTGACCTGAAAGATTGAAACTTCAGGCTCGAAAGAGAAAGCCAAGCAATGAAGGAGCCAAACCCGCTTTGCCATCTCAGCAAAAGCAGCAAAGAAGGTGTTTCCGGAAATTCACCAACATTTACGAGGTTTCTTAGTTCTAAATTCCCAAAAAGGGATGATTCCATCTTGGGATGAACAAGTCTCGAGTATTTTTCATAGCAGAATTTGGCAAAAACGGATTTTGGTTTCCACCCAATATACTCCTTTGGCTTTAAAGATTTCAGTTCCATGAATCTGTCAAAGAATAACCTTTTACTAGACAAAGGCTCGCCTTGAATGGAAAAATTTGGGTAATTGAAGTTATTAAAAATCTCTCGAGAAACAAAGGACTCAAAAGCAAAGCATTTCTGGGTTGTATTCCAATACACAACACTTGGCTCAATTGAACTTGCAGCTGCATCTAAATCCCACCCTGCAGATTCCATCTCGCTTATCATTAACCTGACAAAGCTTCGAATAGACTTGATTGTCATTCTAAGAGTAGCGATGAAATGGGTGGGGCCCAATGAAGAGGATCGTATTTTTTCCAGAGGAGATAAGGACCCACTTGAATTCAATCTCTTATCAAGCAACTTGTTTTCTCTATTGGCTTCCTCCAATTTTTCTCTAAGAAAGGTGATTTCAGAGTTTTTCAACCTTACCTCAGATTCCAGCTTCTTCCCTGTAATTTCATATATTTTTAAAAGACTTTTCTGCTCTTGAATTTCAGCGAATTGAAGGGTAGTTTCAGGAGAGGGGTCGTCGAGATGTTTCTTCAAGAAAGATTGTTTCAATTCAGACAGGGTCTTTAATTCTGAAACTATGATTTGATCAGCGGACTGAATTCCTTCTGCATCGTAAGGAGATTGGGCAAATTGCAATTGGGCATATCCTGATTTTACTGAGGATATGCTAGCAAACAATTTGGCAAGAAAAGCTTCCATGGAAGCTCTCTTTTGAAGCTTTTCATCTTCTTCCTCATCGAAAAACTTAGCTTGTTGAAGATTATGACCATCGTTGATTAACTCCTCGTGCTTCGTCTTTTCATGAGACTGGTTCTTCTGATTCTTCAATCCTGTTACAGCTCGAATATGCAATACCTTGGCAAAGGTGCGAGCCAATCTACTCTTATTTGGGGTCAAAGAAGACCTATTAACAGGATCCATCTGGAACAAAAAAATAGGAAATGATGATATTGGTTTGGTGATAATACACGGAGATGGAGAGAGTTTTATGTGAACAAAAATAATGATATTAAAAAGGAGAAATAAAAGGCTACAGAGATGATGAAGGTGACGAGAACGACAACGATGAGGGTGTTTTTAAGTGAAAAGCAGTACGCTTTAACTCTTAGATCGATCCCATCAATGGAATATATAACTTCTTTCTCTTTTTCCCTTTGGGAATTAATAACATGCTTAACATGCTTCCATTTAAAAGAGCGAAATGAGGTTTTTATCTAAGGGTGAAAGAAAAAGATGAATCTTGATAAAACAATTAAGAAGGAAGATTCAAATTCAGAAATAGGCTAAAAAAAAGTCGTGCTAAATAGTCACTAATCTAAATGATGGTTACTTTTAACAGACTCAGCTCTAATGACATTTCTTATCATTCGTAACATATAAAAATGCAAAGCGAGTAGAGAAATATGAAATTAGAAAAATCAACATGTAGCTTGGAATAATAGAATTGTCTACCATGTCGGTAATATTCAATGACACGTGGAGATGAGGTCCATACTACCTACCTTACTAATTTTTTTAATACAAACGACTAATATTTTATTTCCCCCTCCTTATAACCTGCGTAATCTATCCACCGCTTACCGATTCAGCTGAACTCTTCTCATTCTTACCAGCATGATAAATGCAGGAAATCCACTTAATCTTTAACTACAACACTATTAACCCATAAATATTTCTCTGTCATTTCTAACTAGTGTGATTCAGATTTGGTAGTAATACTTATCATTTTCACTTTATCCCACTAAGCAAGAATAGAAAAGCTATGAATCTCATTAAATAATAGACAAAAGCTGAGAGTGCCAACATGGTGCTGTAGATTTCGTCTATATGGTAGTCATGGGATAAGATAATAACCGAAATGGACCACATTCCCTACACTTTATAGCCTGATAGGACATATCAGGAAATTTGATTTGAGGATCTACTTTGGGACTACCCTACTACCCTAGACTTTCATTCAAAAGGGCTCTTAAAAGTGCAACCATTCAATACAAATACTCTACCGTAAGTCATAACGGAATTGGGCCAATATCATTCGGAGCCAATTAACGAAAGTGCACAATTATGGTGACACCATGATTTGTAACCCTAGTTAATTTAGGACATCAGTGAATAACACATATCTTCCCTTCAAATTTAAAATATGTTTGCAAAAGATATTAAAGCAACATGCAGCTATTGCAATAAGGATTGAATAAAAAATTGATTACGGCAGATATATTTTCAGCATGCTCAGTCTATTGCAATAAGGATTGAATAAAAAATAGATTACGGCAGATATGTTTTCAGCATGCTCAGTCTTTACTGATGCTCCCTCCATCCCGCGCAACTAGAGACTTGATGAAAAACTTATAGCAAACTACACTCCTCTTTTTTCTTTAATTTGAACATAAGAACAACAATCTTGCAAAGGATAAAATTGGATTACGATGAAAACGATAACTTCAATTTGAACGACTATTAATTAGGAGAGAAATAGAAACAAAGAGTAGAATCCTTTACATACAAATGGAGCAACTTTCCTCCATGTGTACCATTCTTTTCATTTCAAACATCCCAAAGTAAAAGCCTAAAAAAGTTGTGGTGCCATATTCCTGCTACTACTTAATTCCAGGTGCTCGACAAGTGTTTTGGTCAAAAATATAGATTCAGTGATCATGCACGCACCAATTACAAGTGTCAAATCAAAACTCCTACACCTAAGCTCCAGTACACTTCAAGCAAGATGCGAACAAGTTGGCATAACCAATGTAGTGAAATTGCCTAATTATGGACCAACAAGGAACGTTTATTCTTGCAGTTAGATATCAAATCTAGCGCATATGGTAGGCTTCTATTCAAAGAAAATACCCCCCTACGTCCCGGAAAGATAGTCTTATTTGACATTTTATGGTCAACACAAGTGAACTTTGACCAAACATTGATGTCAATCTAATTATTCTAGTGAAATTTTAAACATTGTAATTAATAAAATCATTAAGCGAATTATCAATAACAATTTTCAGAATTTTATTGGAATGATTAGATTGACATCAATGTTTGGTCAAAGTTTACTAGTGCTGACCATAAAAATCAAATGGACTGTCTTTCTGGAACAAAGTGAGTACTTAGAGAATCTAAAACCAACTAGAGGCCGCAAAAATGATGATTTAATCTCAACCGAACTCCAAAAGAAGCTCGGTGGCCTAATCGAGACCAATCGTTGCAACATTGCACTCATCGCTTGTTGAGGCGGCTCCATATCCTATACGCTTCAAATCCTACTAGCTCATTACCACATCCGCTTTACCAATGTGCTAACACACATTCCGCTATTATCCAATCCGAAATGACCATGAAATATAATAACATACTACCCAATTTCTCTCTTTTTGTGCTCCTTGATGCCCAAATGCTACAATGCTGACCTTCGCCCCCGTGACATTTACCTGATTCCGGTGTAATTCCCGGGGTGAAATGTCCCAGGGGCGAAGGTCATAGAATCGGTGGGTTCTACTGTAGGTCTCACTATTTAGTCTAGGGTTTGACATAAAAACACATCAATCATAGGATTTGATTATTTGTTGTGAACAGCTATATAATGCACATACTTCTGTCCTAGATACAGGTCTTCATGAGTAAAAATTGAAATGTAACCAGAGTGCCTCCAAGGTGGATATGTTGTGTGGCCCGGTCGTTAACGGATCTGTCGCTCAATAGGATTATTGGGTGGCACTCCGGTTGCACCCCTAGTTCTGACATTAATTTTTATCTACTACTAGTATAATTCTCGAGGGTATTTTGAAAATTTTACACCTCCCCAACCCCGCATTGGGGGGGCATCAGTCTGCCCTGAATCTAATCTTAACCCTCCATTTCCATGAACAATCATGGAACAACTGCTAAACCCCCAATATCCGGATTTTTAACCCCACAACATATTTTCTCCACTAGTGGAGAATCAAATTAAGTTGTACCCTTTCACCAACAAGAAATAAAACCAAAATAATTTAACACATGCAAACAGAAAATGACATGAAAAAGTGTTATGGGTCCCACATTGCTACAATAATGACCCTGATTTCAGGACTCCCCTTACTATTTACGAACCTAGAGCCTATAACCAAAAGTAAAATCCAACGGTTAAAAAAAAAAAAAATTGGAAATCAGGTTTTTATGTCACGTGATCACCACGTGACAAAACTCAATCACATGCCCAGTGCAGGCCAGGAGATTTTTCATATGTGGGGGACCACTGGTCTAACCATGGGGTCATCCGCACAAGAAAACACAACGGCATAATTCCACAAGAACCCAATTCCCAGATCAAAAAGTTATAAAAACCCAACCCATATGCTTAAGCCCACCTACACCCTAAGCCCAGATCAAAATTCCATCAAAACCCAACCTCTCATTGACTCAGTGAAATTTAATTTCTAAATGCCAATTTTACCCCTACCTCAAATAAAACCCCCTTCTTCCTCTCTCTCTCCTCATTTTTGAACTCTTCACTCTCTCTCTCTCTCTCTCTACACAAACACAGCCCCCCACACTCTCTCCCCATCCATCTCCGGCGATCCCCGTCAATTTCTCCGGCGATCCTCCGGACATCACCTCCAGCGCCTCTCTCTACACACACAGATCTCTCTCGGAGCCGTCTCCGGCGACGGTTCTTCCCCTCACTCACCACTCCGAGCTCCGCTCTCTCCAGCAGTCCTTCGCCAAGCTCTCAGTCTCTCCGGCTCCCTCGTTTTCCGGCAAATGTAGATTCAAGTCAACAGCTCCGGCGTCGTACCTAGTTAACAGCTTTGTATAGATCCCCGGGAGCTGAAGCATCGATCACCAGATCTAAGTAGATCTCCCCTCTTATTCCCCCATACCTTTCACAGTCATTTTTCGTCAATCACGTTCCAGATCTGCGCTCTCTTCGCCGTTATTTCCGTTTAGGTCATCTCATCTCCGGCGATTGACCGGCGCCGCCTCAGATCCTGAAGGATAGACCAAGGCGAGGTATGGTAGTTGAGTCTTCTGAAGGAGAGTGTAGTTGAATATGGTGCTTGGTGTTGTTGCTGCTCCATTTTTGGCACTACTAGTACATGATTTTTTTTTTATTTTGTGTTGTTAATTTTTGTGTTTTTTCTTTATCTAACATGTTTGTGTACTGTGAAATATAGAGAGATGAAGTTAGATGATCTGGTACAAACGTGGACATGAATCATTAAGAGGTGTTTTGTACAAAAAAAGAAAAATTTCTGAAGTTGTAGCAAGTTGTTGTCTTTTCATTCTAGAAAATGTTTGTTGCTAAACAGCTCAAAAACCTTGTTTAGGTGGAATTAGCTTGAATTGAGTTATGCCAAACAAACAAGGCAGTTTGAATTGTGGTAATTTTGGTTGTTAGAGTAACTTGTACTTTGGAAGTATATCCAGTAAAATGACGAGGGAATTTTATTAGGTGTTTAGATGAACTAAATTGTTAATTTTTGTGTTTTTTCTTTATCGAACATGTTTGTGTACTGTGAAATGGAGAATTGTAACCTAACTTTCTTGCAAATTTTTTTTTATTATTAAAATTGATCTTATAGTTAAGAGTCAAATATTAATAAAATATGAGACTTTTTTTAATGATTTTTTTTTTAAAAAAAATGTGAAAATAATGACTCTTTAGACCTAAGGTAGAAGAGATGAACTAGTCTTATACTTCCAATATAAGAGTTAATATTAATAAAATATGAGACTTTAATAGTTTGAGCGGGATTTGACCAAAAATATTACATTTTTTTTATTTATGAAAAATGGTGAAAAATATATGTTTCTTATACTTTAATTATAAGAGGCGAACATGTCTTATGTGTTAGTTATAAGAGTTTGACCCGGATTTAACCAAATAATATTAGATTTTTTTATTTTTTTTTAATAATGGAAAAAAGTGAAAAAAAAAACATGACTCTTATAATTTAATTATGAGAGGCGAACATGTCTTATATGACAGTTATAAGAGGGGAATGGTCTTATACACCAACTATAGGAGTTTGACTGAATATGAGAGTCAACATTAATAAAACATATTTTTTTATTTTATTTTTTTATTAAAAGTTGGAAAAAGTGAAAAGATGACTCTTATACTCTAATTATAAGAGTAGATCTGGTCTTATATGTTAGTTATAAGAGTTTGACTGGATTTGACCAAATAATATTATTTGTTTTTTTTATTAAAAGTTGGAAAAAGCGAAAAAAAAAATGACTCTTATACTCTATTTATAAGAGTGGAGCAGGTCTTATACGTTAGTTATAAGAGTTTGACTGAATTTGACCAAAAAATATTATTTATTTTTTTTATTAAAAGTTGGAAAAAGTGAAAAAAATTGACTCTCATACTCTAATTATAAGAGTAGCGAGGGTCTTATATGTGAGTTATAAGAGTTTGACCGGATTTTATCAAAAAATATTATTTATTTTTTTATTAAAAGTTGGAAAAAGTGAAAAAATTTGACTCTCATACTCTAATTATAAGAGTAGCGAGGGTCTTATATGTGAGTTATAAGAGTTTGACCGGATTTGATCAAAAAATATTATTTATTTTTTTATTAAAAGTTGGAAAAAGTGAAAAAAATTGACTCTCATACTCTAATTATAAGAGTAGAGCGGGTCTTATACGTCGATTATAAGAGTTTGACCACATTTGACCAAAAAATATTATTTATTTTTTTATTAAAGTTGGAAAAAGTGAAAAAAATTGACTCTTATAATCTAATTATAAGAGTAGAGCATGTCTTATACGTGAGTTATAAGAGTTTGACTGGATTTGACCAAAAAATATTAATTATTTTTTTATTAAAAGTTGGAAAAAGTGAAAAAAAAAATTGACTCTCATACTCTAATTATAAGAGTAGCGAGGGTCTTATATGTGATTTATAAGAGTTTGACCGGATTTGACCAAAAAATATTATTTATTTTTTTATTAAAAGTTGGAAAAAGTGAAAAACATGACACTTATAGTCTAATTATAAGAGTAGAGAGGGTCTTATACGTGAGTTATAAGAGTTTGACCGGATTTGACCAAAAAATATTGTTTATTTTTTTTATTAAAAGTTGGAATACGTGAAAAAATTGACTCTTATACTTTAATTATAAGAGTAGAGCATGATTGGTTTGGCAGGAGTGGGCTGGGATGTGGGCTTGGGCAGTAAGGGTATTTTTGTCCTTTAACTAGCTCTGGGTTTATATGGAATTTTCATCTCAGCTTGGGTTTTTATGGGTTTATGATCTAGTTCAGGGGGCCTAGGGTCCAAAGCTCAAACACAACGACCCTCGTAAAACACCCAAAAAAAAAAAAAAAAAAAACCAAAATGTTCATGATCTACCATATGATTCTCTACATGACGGTGCAGATAAAAAACAAATAGACCATCGGCAGTCAACGATGAGAAGAGTAAAGACTACGAGATATTACCGTTATCTCGAGAATTTGCAAAATCTCGCTCAGATTATCGTCTCCATCGCAGCACCGTAAATCTCAAGGAAAAGAACACCAACAACCACCACGCCTTCCTCTAATGGCGAACCCTGCAACCAAAACGAAAAAAAAAAAAATCAGTTTCAAAATCAAGCAAAAAAGCTTCAAAAACAAAACCTTCCGCCGTGTTCCCCTCACCTTTAATTCAAAATCAAAATGGGAGAATCTCCTTCGCGAAGAAGCTGTGAAATGAAAATGAAAGCTATTAAACCCCTAGAAAAGCCCTAATAAATTGATTTAATTACGAAATTAAAACAAAACAAAACAAAAACTCCAGATTGATTGATTATTAATTAATGCTGTTATACAGGTAGTTTTAAGATTAAAATAGTGGTTGAAAAAACAAAACCATTCAGGAAAGGGATTAAAAAATTGTAGAAAATTAATTAATATACAAAGAAGGTGCTGTAAAAAGGAAGGTTACAAGAGAATTGTTCTTCACCAACTCCATTCCGGCTTACCTAACTAAGGAACCGTCGTTTGCGTCAAACAGTAGCTGGCATTTGATTGAGAAGACGAAGTTGTTCGTCTTTTGGTTGGTTTTTACTAAGCTTCTTCTTCTTCAATGGCGGTTTCTAGAGAGAGAAAGTGACGATTTTAACCCAGAGAGAGAGGGAGAGAGGAAATTAAGCATTGGGAGTTTAAATAGAGCAGGGGTAGGTCTCGTCAATTTATTCAGAGGGATTGGTATGGTATTACCGGTTTGTCCCTTGTACTTTTATGGTAATTAAAGGGTAATGTGTGGTCGGCTGTTTCAATGCAGGGAGGGTAAATATGTCAATATGTCAATAAAACGACAATGAGCTTCAACGCGGCTTCACATTGATAGATTTGGTGATATAAAATCCTCAGTACCACACTTTGTGTACCACTTGTGTATTATAAGTGATCGGCTATGAATGACTATTGATATTATAATTATTTAAGTCTTAATAACTTATAATCATTGGATTACTTGTGGTACACAAAGTGTGGTACCGAGAATTTCCTCTCAGATTTGGTCGTGAAAATTTGTTTTTTGTGTAGTAAATATGGTCAAGTAAAAGTTCATTATGATAAATACTTCAATACTCCATCCGTCTCATTTTAAGAGTTAAAAAAATTAGTAGGTTTAAGAATTAAGGAAAAAGTGATGTGTTGTGAGTGTGTATAATTGGGTAGGAGAGAGAAAGTGAGGTAGAGAAGAATTAATGGATAATTGTTGTGAGTATGACATGTATGACCAACTTTCCATTTTAAGATTTTGACTTTTCAAATGGGACGCACTTTTAAGAAATTTTTTACTCTTAACATGGGACGGAGGGAGTATTGTTTTTATTTTTTTTAATTTGAATTTTGATTAGTACATTTTCATTTTAATTTTCTAAGATTTAAGTTTTCTTTTTTCATCCACTATAATAACATGAAAATTAGTGTTGTATAATCATAAATTGAAATTCCATAAATGTAGCAATGTATGAAGATGAAAGAAAGACAAGGATTCGAGTAAATTGGATGAAAAAAAATCCCATATCAGCTGCGTTTTACATTTAAAATTAAAAATATATTATAAAATTGAATTAGCGGGAGAATAAAGATTTTAGTTTTTTAATTGAAGTTAGCAGTTACAACCGTATATGTCGTTTAGCAATCTATTAAAGTTGCACCAGACAAATGCGTATAATTATTGAGTTCGAGTAAAATACTGAACTTTACGAGTTTGAGTTGTAAAAGTGTTGGTGAAACACCTATGTCATGCTTAAATCCGGGTTTGAGTTATAAAAATTGTTAGTGAAACGTCTATGTCATGCTTAAATCGACCTTCACACAGTCGAGAGAAATCCAACAAATCGAGAGAAAATAAGGCAATATTTTCTTAGTTTTTAAATATTCACAAGAGATTGTTAAAGTAAGTTATCATGCACCAAGTAAATGTATGATTTCATTCAATATATTTAGCTATTTTTCATATTTAATTTATCTAACTTATTACAATAAAATAAAATAGATTAATAGGACAAAGATAGCTAATAATCTATTGAAGTGAAGTTAATGGCATTTGTTGGAATCACCATTGCGGTTTGGCGATCCATTATATATAGTTGTAGAGATGCGGACTCAAATTATTGAGCTTGTGCGCCTTGCATAAATTCACGAGTTTAAGTTGAAAACATTGTTGTCTATGACTTAAAACGCTCTTCAAGTTGTAAATCCACCGTAACAAGCAACAACAAAAGAATTAATGTTTAGGTTAATCGAGCTTAGACAATGTGCGGACTCTAATCTTTGTTTATAGTGTATCAAACCAAGAGGTTGCTTAAGTTCGAACCTTCTTGAACGAGTGTGTTTTAGAGGAAACTAGTTCCTCCATAAGTTATAAAAAGCCATGTTTTTAACTCTTGAACCCCAAACCTAAAACCATAAACCTTAAAACTTAAACCCTAAACCTTAAACCCTATAAAAATATGACTTTTTATAATTTATGGAGAAAGTAGTTCCCCCCAAATTTTCTCCTCTTGAACTGGTGAGAATTGGATGCATGGTAACATACAAGTGTTACTGAGCGTCACCCCCTCACTAGGAATAATAATGAAAAAACAAAAATACATGGCCCCAATACTATTAATTTATACAACTTATACTGTGAGGTTATGAAAATTATTGAGAGAATTGATGATTTGAGTCATGAGATAATTATAAAATGAGTTAGTCTTATGAAAAACCTGTTTTACACTAAAAGATGTGTAAAACTTGTTTTGCATTAAGAGATTCAGAAAATTTTGGGGGAAACGCGTTTCCCCCTAATGTTAAAAAAAGACATGTTTTAAAACGCGTTTCCCCTTAATGTTAAAAAAAGACGTGTTTTAAATATACGGACAACCTGTTTTAAAACGCGTTTCCCCCTAATGTTAAAAAAAGACGTGTTTTAAATATACGGACTTGGTGTTTTAAGGCCTAAACTCACTGTTTTAAAGCCTAAACTTGCTATTTTATTTTTTTGGTGTTTTAATGCCTAAACTTGCTATTTTAATGCCTAAACTTGCTATTTTATTTTCTAGGTGTTTTGAGGCCTAAACTCAATGTTTTAAGGCCTAAACTCGCTGTTTTAAGGGTGAAACCATATTAAAAAACAGGTCTTTTTTTAATATTAGGGGGAAACGCGTTTTAAAACAGGTCTTTTTTAACATTAGGGGGAAACGCGTTTTAAAACAGGTCTTTTTTTAACATTAGGGGGAAACGCGTTTCCCCCAAAATCAACTCTAAGAGATTTTGTTTTACATTAAAGAATGAAAACAAATTTTACTCTAAAACAAATGTAAAACAAGTTTTTCTCTAGATTTTCACTCAAAAATTCATCTCTAAACTGTGCAATAGCACAAACTTATGGAGTAATATTTTCTTATTTCAAGTCTAAAAAAAAATATATTACTGCAATGGCGGACCCAGGAATTTTTCATAAGGGGGCAAAATGGCATAACACATTTAAAGGGGGCAAAAATAAATACTAATGCATTTATTTTTTTTTAAACAAAGGGAGGCAACGTCCAAAATATTGCACTAATATTCCAAATTTTAAAAAAAATTACACTAGTATTTTTTTAAAAAATAAAGGGGGCCATTGCCCCCAATAGCATAGGGTAGGTCCGCCCATGTATTACTGTAATACTTTTAAAGAAAAAATAAATACTTCATTCTTCTCAAAATGATCTTCCAACTTTTTTAGTAATCGATTGAAAAGTATTATAAGTAATAAATTTATGTTAATTTAATTATTTTAATAAAAAATTTAAACTTGTTATTGATACATCAGTAAACTAGTGTTCAAGAAAAAGAAAGAAAATAAAAGAGTAGAAAGATTATTAGGGGAGGAGTACTATAATTGTCCAAACTAGTGTGACCCCAGAAAGGAGCGTTATATTGCTGACAAGATTTGGTGCAATTGACCCATAGACAAACCATGTTAGGAGAGGAGAGGAGAGGATCCATCTTTTCTTCTCTTTTTCATGCTCATCTTAAAAAGGAATATTCAATGTTTACATATTTAATTATTTTAAGGTTGAACATAGACTAAGAAAAGTAAGAACATAGGAATTTCAGTTGAATTATCATAATATACTACTACTACTACCATATATATACAGTAGGTTTCAATATATCCGGCTCACTTTTATTTTTGTCAGATTACTCCTTATGTTAAGTTTGTTTGTTGACTTTGACTTATACACTCGTCTTTTTTTTTTTTTTCTTTCTTCTAAAGATATACTCCATTGACAAAAACTTGTTGTAAAAGAACATCATCATATCATGACCCGTCTCATAGTAGAGACAGTTTATTTTTGACCCATGATCCGGATCCTTGACCCATAGACCCAAAAAAAAAACTTTTTTTTTTTATTTTTTTTTTCGGTTTGTCAAAAGTAATAGTTACTATAACTAAATATAACAAACGTGTTACTTATATGTAACAGTTTGTGTATACAAAAGTAATACATATATACAGAAAAGTAACAGTGTTTTTTTTATGTTTTCTTTCGTTTGCCAAAAGTAAAACTTATATGCACGTTTATTAAGAAACCAAAGCAAAAACAATAGAAATGAGTCAATCAAAAATCAAAAGTAGAGAGTGGAGGATACAATTGTCCAAAACACTATTCATAAAGCAAGTAGGTGAAAGTAAGTTAGGTAAGTAGTAGTTTTTTTGTAATTAAAAGAACTTTTTAAGAGCAAGATTCTATAAAGCACTATTCATTCTTTTCCATTTATGGAATAAAGAAACTAAGAACCTTAAACTGTGATAGGCCGAAAGGGAAAGTAAGAACCTTAAACTGTGACGGAGGGAGAGAGTAACTACTCCCTCCGTCCCGGACTAAGGTTCTTAGTTTGACTTTACATGGAGATTAAGAAAAAGTAAATGTTGTGAGTATGAAAAAGTAAGTAAGAAAAAGTAGGAGAGATAAATGAGTAGGGAGTTTTGTTGTGAGAATGACAAACGGATCCCATGGTCCATCATTTAGGTAATAAAGCAACTAAGAACCTTAGTCTAGAACAAACCAAAAAGGAAAGCAAGAACCTTAGTCTTGAAAAGAGAGAATACTAGTACTTTTTTTTTTGTCTCAAAACAAATATTTAAAATATTTAAATTCTACTGTTAATTTCAAAATACTAATATTTAAACATTCATATTGATATTGAGACGGATGAAGTAGTTAAATTTCAGCAGTATCAATTGGGCCTAAATTTTATTTCTGATCATGGCCCCTAAAATATTAGGACCGACCCTGCTTCTGGTTCTAATATCCGGACTTGAACACAAGTTTTCTCTCACGAGACTCGTTTAGTGCTGGCGTTGATGGGCTGCCGGCTGCCCACTTAAATAAACCGAATAAGAATGGGCCAGGGTCTACCGTCAGCATGAAGGGAGAGTGGCTCACCCACTGTCTTCGAAGTTCCGTCTTTTGCTCTCCATAAAACTCCATTTTCCATCGACAAAATTGAAAAAGGATGGATCGGAAATCGAGATGTAGAAAAGAGGATGAGAAGGAAACAAAATTAAGGCTCCGTTTGTTTCGTGTAAAATAACTTCCGGAAAATGTTTTCCCCATTTTCCGGTGTTTGTTACGCACCGGAAAATGAGGAAAATATTTTCCTGAAAATGGTTTTCCCTTTCTAAGTAAAATGACTTACAGATTTTTACTAAGGCTCCGTTTGTTTCGCGGAAAATAACTTCCGGAAAACGATTTCTTGGAAAATGTTTTTCGGAAAACGATTTCTTGGAAAATGTTTTCCGGAAAATGTAATTTCCACTGTTTGGTGAATTTTAAATAATGCTTTACGGAAAACTTTTTTAGATACATTAATTTTGATCACCTAGAGTATATATTAAAAAGAAATAATCAATAAATTAGTCATTATCTCCAATTTCAATTATAAAGTAATGGAAATGTAGTTTTTATAATTATAATGGACTAAAGTTAATAATTTAACATATTGAAAAATATTCATAAAAATAAAATATTTTTAGACATTTTTTAATTAACTGAGTATATATTTAAACAATAATTATCGTAAAACAAAAATTGGAGTTAAAACAAGTGTTAGCATTTTCCGGAAAACGTTTTCCTTAGGTAGAGGTAAGGAAAACGTTTTCCTTAGGAATGGAGGAAAACCATTTCCTGGAAAACATTTTCCCCATTTTCCGGTGTTTAACAAACACCGGAAAATGGGGAAAATGTTTTCCGGAAGATGTTTTCCTCCAAACAAACGGAGCCTAAGTAAGTCATTTTCCGGAAAATGTTAACTCTTTCACTCACACCCAACTCTCCATAAAACCCCACCCTACCCACTGCACCTCTAACACCACCCTCTTCATCCATCCTATCCACCACCCCCAACTACCCCAGCACCCACCCCAACCCCACCCTACCCCACCACCCCACCAAAAAAAAAATTATTTTCACTCATATTAAAAAAAAATTGAACATCTCCACAACCCCCAACTACCCCAGCACCCACCCCCACCCCACACAACAAAAAAAAAAAAAAAAAAAAAAAACTTTCACTTATATTAAAAAAAAAATTGAACATCTCCATCACCCCCACCTACCCCAGCACCCACCCCACCCCACCACCCCACCCCACCAAAAAAAAAAAAAAAACTTCTTTTCACTCATATTAAAAAAATTGAACATCTCCACAACCCCCAACTACCCCAGCACCCACCCACCCCACCTACCCCCACCCCACCCACCCTACCCAAAAAAAAAAAAAAAAAAACTTTTCACTCATATTAAAAAAAAATTGAACATCTCCATCACCCATGTCACGACCCGAAAACCCGCCTCTATTTTCTTAGTAATAAATATTTAATTATTTATTTATTGCTTATTTATTTATTTAAGTTATTTATTTATTTAAATAATTATGTGTGCATTTTGTGTGTCATAATATTTTATGCCTAGCATTTTAATTGGTTAATTGTGCTAGTGTAGAGAGTTGGGTCTTAATTGTTAGTGGGGAGTTATTTGTATTGGGTAAGTAGTAGGGGAGGGGTCCTAAGTGTAACATTTTGAAAATAATTCTTCAACCACTCCCTCCCTTCTCCCTCACCTCTCCCTCACTCTTTCCCCTCACCATCATTCCCAGCATTCTCTCTCTCTCTCCTTGGTTGAAAAGGTAAAATTTCTCTCTTCTTTCTCTCTACATTCTAGCTATCTTCCCCTCAATATTTCTCATTTCTCTTAATACGAAAAATGTTTAGATCGTCGATAGGATCGTAGGGAGCAAAGAAATTTCGAGTTCCGTTAACTTTGATAAATCCGGGTAGTTACTTTCCCCCATTTATACTAAAATTGTTCATCTTTAACTCCATTGATGCTCTAGTTGTTATATATGGCTTCTTTGGTGGATTTGGAACCTACTTGCAATTTATTCATATTTGTGTGAAAATTGGGCATTTGAATCATCATTTGGTTTGGGTTGTTTAAATAATGCTAGATGAGTTATTTTAGACTTATAAGTTGTTCTTGTACCTTAGTATACTTATTAGGAGTGTTAGATTATGGGTTGGTTTTGGTTTGATTTGGATTATTTGCAACTTTGGTATTTGGACTTGGTTTTGAAGTCAAAGGTTGTTCTGGGTTTTGTTGTGTTTGGAACTCTTAGTTGAGTTAGTTTTTAGAAGTGTTTATAGAGGCAAAGTAAGGGTTTTAGTTGTGTTTTTGAAGTTGGAATAGAGGTTATGTTAGTATATGATGGAAAAATGAAGATTTAGGCTACTAGGAAGGCCAAAAAGCTGAATCGGGCAAGGGGGCGCGCGCTCCCTTTTAGGGAGGGCGTGCGCACCCTCTTGTGCACTCAAAAACCAGCATTCTGATCAAAGGGGGGGCGCGCACCCTTTTTGGGAGGGCGCGCGCACCCTCCTCTTTCGCAATTGTCCGTTTTACGTTCAATCTTCCGGAGGCCATAACTTTCTCATCCGGACTCCGTTTTAGGCGTGTAAACTATCGTTTCGAAGCTCTCTTCGAGTACTACAAGATGGGATAGGTTGTTCAGTTAAGTTATAATTTTTTATACTTCGGGATTTTATTGGGTGTTTGAGGTTAAGAGGAGTTGTATCGATCCATTGTGAACAAGTTTTGTAAATCCAATTGAGTGACTTTGTTGAGTGGTTGTGATCATCTTTATGGTATAATTGAAGATTCCCTACCTTGAGGTCCTTTAATGGAAAGTTATTTTACTGATTGAATTGACTTTAGGATAAGACTTGGTCTAGGTTTTAAGTGAAATCCTATAGTACCTAGAGGGTTGTTATGGGACACCAAAGTGTTGAATTGGTACGTTTGTGATCATGTATGGAAATGTGTTACCTTTTTAGCTCGGTTGAGTGTTAAGAATTAGTTCGCCTATGAACGGAGGTAAGACGTGAAATGGTGATTGGGTACCTACGGTGTGATTAGCCTTAAGGAGTTTTTATTCGGATTTCCTATTTGGAATTCCAGGTAAATGAGTTCACGGTCATAGTACTCTTTATGAGTAGACGTTTAGGGTCATTTTAGTAATAGTCATTGTACTATTTGTGAGTGACCATTTGGGGTTGTGCTCTTTATGAGTAACTCGTGAGTGTCATCTTTAGGATGTATTTGGTATGGTCCCTTATCATGGAATCATCGTGTTTTAATAATCATTGTTGTTGGGCTCCTTATGAGCAATTCCGTTTATCGTTGTGGTGCTCTTTATGAGAAACTCTTGTTATCGTTGTTGTTAAACTCTTCATGAGTAATCGTTTGCATCTTTATGGTGATTATTTGGTATGGTTCCCTACTTTGGAACATTTGGTTGTTTATCGAGCTAGTATTTATTACTTAGCATTTATTTGAAAGTCCAGCTGGCATTTGTGGTTGTGTCGGGCGATGGGGAATATTATAATGGCAACGAGCCGAGTCCATTATAATGTGATCCATTGTTTTGCCCTTATTTTCCTCTTCCAGATTGGCCTTGGTTGGGATGAGCTAGCTTCCTTCAGAAGTAGTCTAGCTAACTTTTTGGGTTTTGACTTTGTGTCATCTCCCCTGTCCTTTGTGACATGTTACATTGTTATGGTTCCGGTACCGGGGTTGTGATCTTCAGCTGTTTATGCTACTACGAAGATTGGTTGATTGATTGATTAGTCGGTTCTATCCGAGGTTCTCTTCAGCTGTTATGCCGCTATGCTTGATGGATTGATTGGTTGGTTCTGACCGGGTTCTTATCTTCGGCCGTTTGTGCTACTACGAAGATTGATTGATTGGTTGATGGGTTGATTCTGCGCAGAGGCTTCTTTGTTATATCCGTTTGGTGAAACCTTGGCTCAGTATCCTTTGTAACGTGCTTATTTCAGTCTTATGTGCTGCATGATGAGTTAGTCGTTATTTCCAACTGGTATGGGACAGTGGCGATAGGGAGCTTTCTCATTTGTTGTTATATGATTTACTTGTTCAGTTATATCGTTGATTCGCATGATATTATGCCATGTAGCTGCATTAGTAACTTACTGAGATTTTATCTCACCCCGTTTCTTTTATCCTTGTTTTTCCTTAACCCCCCCCCCCCAGGGAAGCAAGTGGTAGCGTTATGAGGTCTGTTGTAGCGGGCAATCTTCTGAGCAGGTTGACCTTCTTTGGGGTAGTTGATCTTCTGAGTTCTTATGTATCATGGTAGCGGGATTTATGGTCGTTTAGTGTTATGTAACTATCATTATCTCTTGGGTATTATATTATTATAGTTGTTCTTGCTTCCGCGTTTGTTTCTAGTCTCCGAGTTATAATCTTGTTGAGGTATTGTTTGTTGGTATTGGTTTATAGTTGAATTCACGCGCCCGGTTTGGTATTTTGCATTTTGGAGATGTACATTATGTAAATTTTATGTTTATGGATTTTTGGAATTTCCGGGGCGCGACAACCCCCACCTACCCCAGCACACACCCACCCCCACCCACCCCACCAAAAAAAAAAAAAACTTTTTTTCACTCATATTAAAAAAAAATTGAACATCTCCACCACCCCCAACTATCCCTGCACCCCCCCACCCCAAAAAAAAAACCTCTTTTCACTCATATTAAAAAAAATGAACACCTCCACCCCTACCCCCACCACCCCACCCCACCCACCACCTACCCCCACCCCACCCACCCCCCCCCAAAAAAAAAAAACAGTAAAATAAAATAAAATTACTCCTATTAAAATTATTTTGAACACCTCCCCCACCCCCACCCCTACCCTCACCACCCGCCTACCCCCCACCCCACCCACCCCACAACCACCTATCCCACCCCAACCCAAAATCTCCACCCACATTCAATTTTTTTTCTCATTATAATTCCTTTCCTCATATTAAATTATTATTATTTTCATATAAAAATATTTTCCAGAAAACATTTTCCTTAGATTTACCAAACAACCAAAAAAATGTTTATGTCATTTTCCGGAAAACATTTTCATTTTCCAGAAAACATTTTATGGGAAATCATTTTCCGGAAATTGTTTTACGCGAAACAAACGGAGCCTAAAGCAAAAAAAAAAATATTACTATCTCCGTAGAATATATGTAAACTTTCTAAAATAGTAAAGAATCTTTGCTATTTTCTCTCGTACTTTACTTTTATACTTCCTCCGTCCCACTCGAATTAGGACAAATTTCTATTTTGGATGTCTCATTCGAATTAAGACAACACAAAAATGGAAGTGTTTTATTTAATGGGTCACAGATTCACACTCACAACAACTTTCCACTCATTACTCTCTACCCCACTTTCTCTCTCATATTTCAATTTTCATACTCACAACAACTACTTCACTAATACTTTAACCTTAATCCCCGTGCCCACCCCAAAAATCCTAATTCGGGGGACGGAGGGAGTATACTCACAACACCAATCAACTTACTATTTTTCCCACACATTCTCTCTCCTATTTTACTTTTTTTTTTTGATATCCAGGTTCCCAGCTTCGCCTGACTTACGGTTGCTCGGCCCAGCTCCGCCGGACTAGTCCTGGACCACCAGCCTCCGGGCCCTCATTGACTGGCGAAGGTAAATCGCGGGATGTGCCTGAGATGGTCAGGGTAGCAACGCCCCTTATACTCATGGTCCAAAGGGAGCTCTCTCAAAGGCATTACGATTTCTCGTGCCAGGGTTGGAACTCCCCACCCTTGGGTTGCAAGCCCAACAATGTTGCCTCCTTCACCAACTCAGCTATGCCCCGGGGGGCCTCCTATTTTACTTTTCATACTTACAACAATTGCATCGCTTCCACCAATTCTTGATCTCTGTGCAAATGAGAGATTGACATATACTCTGAGACCGATGGAGTATTACTATTACATACTAATACTAAAATGAATTACTTTTTTAAAAATTAAATGAATTAATTTTTAAAAGAGACTCTGAATTAACTTTTAATAATCGAAATTTATAATTTCTTTTATCATCTGATTTTCTAAATTGTAATTTTGCAATTATAAATATCATTTAATTTGAAACAAAAACTATCATTTTGATCAGAAATAGTAAGGAATATAATGTGCAATAAATATTTGTTTAGTTAACCTCATTTGGACTCCTAGCTAAATTCACTCTCAAGGTTTTTTTTTTTTTTTTTTTTTAGAAAATTTTGGTGGAAACTAGTTTCTTCATAAGTTATAAAAAAGTCTTGTTTTATAGGGGTTAATGTTTAGGGTTTAAGGTTTAGGTTTTAGGATTTAGTGTTTAAAGTCTAAGGGTTAAGGGTTAAAAAGTTGATTTTTTATAATTTATAGAGGAACTAGTTTCCCTAAACCAACTTTTTTTTGCAACTGGTAAGGGAGAGGATATCCGGATCGAGCCCTTGAGAATTTAAAGTTACTTATAGATGTATGAATTCTACACTAGTTTTGTCCAAAAAATACATTATACTTAATGTTAAAAGTAAATTTAATTGAAATCTAATAAAATAAATAATAAAAAATTATTATCCACATAAAATTTAACTGAAAAAATTATTTGACGGTCTCGAGAAAATCCAAATCTAATACATCTTTGTCTCGGTTTAAGATTTTTAGTTTAACTTTTCACGCTAACTAAGAAATCATTGAAAAAACAATGAAAATATCTAAAATACTATTCATAAAATAAGTGGGTAAAAATTAAAAAGTAAGTTAGGTAAAAATGGTTTTTTTGAGTTAAATGTTCTTTTTATGAGGATAAGATTATCTAAAATACTGTTAATACTTTGCTATCTATGGAATTTAAACTGAGACTAAGGGCATGTTCGGTAACCCAATTAAGCTCTTAATTTGGAACACTTTAAGAGATTAAAAAATTAAGCTTGTTTGGTTATGGTAATTTCAACCACTTAAATTGTTAAGATTTATCTTAAAATAATTAATTTTAAGTTAGTATGGTAAATCTTAACAAGGTAAGAGGAGGTAAGATAAAAAAAAAAAAAAAAAAAAAAAGAGGAATGGGATCAAACCCACTCATAAATATTTTTGTTTATTTAATATTACTTTCTTTTGCTGAAATTTTTTATTTTTACATACAAATTAAATATGATAAAATTAAAATGAAATTATTTTTATATTATAAATTTGATTATATATTTTACATGAGTATCATAATTAAATTTTATCAAATTTTTTTGTCAAAGTTTAGTAAGATTGATCAAAATGGTGAAAATGAACTTTATTAATGTGGGACAAATGAAAATACCAATAAAAAATTGTTCAAATATTATTATATCGGTCTAAATAAAAGATAATTTGATAAATAATATTTTTGAATTATAATTATTTATTTTAAAAAAATATTACTATTTTTGTTTGAGGATAAACAAAAAGAATAATCAAATGAAAGAGATGGGACTAATTTTTGAGTGTTTGTTTACAATTTGATTAAATTCAGATGTATGTAGTCTGTAAATACCAAACAAATTGAAGTCTTACAAAATTCAACAACTTAATGATTTCAGCTCTACTTTTTCAGCTCTATATTTTTAGAGCTTAATTTTCAGCTTTACCAAACTGGCCCTAAGAGAGAGTAATATTAAAGAAGTTTTTTTTTTTTTTTTTTTTTGTGACACAATATTAAAGAATGTGTAGGGGGATATAGTTAAATACAGGGAATCAAAAATACAGGGAATTGCTAAAATTACCCAAATACCCCTTTATATACTTATTTTGGGCATTTTGATTTCAAATCGTTTGTTTCAAACTCTCTGTAACCTATACCGCGAAACCGACGACGCCGCACACCCAGACCGCACCACCACCGACGCCGACGCGAGACCCACGACCACCACCACACGACGATGGCGAGAGTGAAAGTTCCCAAGAACGTTCCCAAGGCCGCCGCCGGTGCTTCCGCCGCTTCCATCACCGCCGCCGGATCTTCATCTAGGACCGTTCCTGTAAAAATGGTAATGTAAATTAAAATGTTATATTAACCTAATTTTACACTCATCAAATTCCCAATGTATAATTTTTTGTTTGATTATATCAAATCGATGTATGAACTGAGTGTTCAATGTCATTCTTGTTTGAACTCAATCGATAATTTTTTCGTGTTGTCTAACACGAGGGGCATCTCGTGTTGTCTAACACGAGGGTCATCTCGTGTTGTACCACACGAGACACGTCTCGTGTTGGCTAACACGATATGAGTCTCGTGTTGGACAACAAGAGATGCGTCTCGTGTGGGACAACACGAGATGACCCTCGTGTTAGACAACACGATATGTCGTGTTTGGCAACACGAGATGCGTCTCGTGTTGTTCAACACGAGACGTGTATAGTCTTGTTCATATTTGCCAGATGCTAATTTATTGTCTGTTATTTGATTTTTTTGTAGCCACGTGAACGTATGACCGCGTCCAACAGAAAGAGGAAGGCTGAAAACGCATATGGAGAGAAAAGAAAGGCGGACCAAGAGAAGGGAGGAGGAGGCGATAGCGTCTGATGATGTTCAGGAGGAGGAGGAGGGTGGTAGTGAGGGGGATAGTGAGGAGGAGGGGGATAGTGAGGAGGAGGAGGAGGGGGATACTGAGGAGGAGGAGGAGGGGCAGGAGGGGCAGGGTGGGGATGAGGAGGAGGATGAGGAGGAGGATGAGGAGGAGGGTGAGGAGGAGGAGGAGGTTGTTAGACGACCATTGAGGCATGGGAGGAGACAGGGTGGGAATGTGGCTAGAGGGCAGGGACGGAGGAGGAGGCAGGATGCGGGTGAGGAGGAGCCACCATCATGGCAGATTCAGGGTAACCCAGGTGGCGGCCCAGAGGATGTTACTCTTATATACGGGTTTGGTGATCACAGAGCCCGGGAGATTTGGAGGAGGCCACTAGTGAGTCAGTGGTGACTTTCCATACGAGACTGCAGCATCTGCACAAGTAAGATAATCATTAATGTGAAACTATTAAAATATTGAAGTTATTTTGCACACACTCTAAAAATTCCATTAATTATCATCCCATGCTTTTTCTCGAACTCCAGTATTGATTATATTTTTGTTTGTAATAAACAGGTTCAAGCGTGGTGATCTGGATGATACTGATAGAGCCTGGCTGACCCACGTTGATGCATCGGGCTTCCAGCAGCTGCACGATGCCACCATTCAGAGGCCTAACTTCGCGTTGATGACGGCATTTTCGGAACGGTGGTCTCCTGAGACTAACTCGTTCCACATGCCTTGAGGGGAGATGACCATTACGTTACATGACGTCTATCATATACTGGGTATGTTGTTATATATAGATTTCAAGACTATATGAACTATCTGCATTCATCTCATGTACTAAAATGCGTTATTTCATCTTCAATTTACAGGTATAAGCTGTGTAGGTGCATATGTTCGGTATCCGGACCCAGTGCCTGACGTATCCGGCATCAGTAGACACCTTCATTTGAGCGGCACTGGGTACTTATTAAGGATGTCCGGCGTATTTTTTCTACCCGTATAGGTGGCGTGACAGATTTGCAGCGTGCTTCTGCATATATCCTGCACCTCTTGGGTTCCACGATGTTCGTGGACAAGAGTCAGGATAAGGTGCCCGCAGCATACCTTCCCCTATGCATGGATCTTGCGAGACTCCCCACTCTCTCTGGGGATCAGCTACGTTGGCATATTTATACCGAGAGTTGGGGAAGGCGTCCAGATCCGGATGCAAGCAGATGGGTGGTTGTGCCACATTGCTAGAGGTACATCTTACTCTATTCACTTTCTGTTTACTTTGTCGACTCCCCCCCATGTAATTACATGTTGCATTTGATTAGTATTTAATACTTTTTTACATACATCTCAGGGCTGGATATACGAGTACTTTCCAGATTTCCGCGAGTTTTTGACCCTCACTGGCAGCAGGGGCAGCCGAGAGCCCCGTAGATGGTCTCGTACTGATACAGCTGGGAGGGCATTAGACCATCTAGTTCAGTATCGCCGCACTCTTGACAGGATGCATGTTGAGAGGGTGAGTTATTCATATTAAAATTGTTTCAAATTGTTACACTCCCTCCGTTATTATGTACACTTTACCTAACAAAGTCTACTCACGGGTTCTTTGGACTCCTTATGGTACCGGAGCGGACGCGATTCTGCCGGTTTCATACTTCTCAGGGGTTATACGATTTTGTGACATCACTGAGGCGTACATGCCTGAGCGTGTTAGTAGGCAGTTCGGGCACCAGCAGAGGATCCCTGGACAACCCCGCCTGGTTCCCACGATATGCATTTTGGCAAAGGGTCAGAAGGGGTACCAGAAGGACTACGGTGACCACGATTATGTTTGGGACGCGTGGGTGGAGCACGGCATGGAGGAGTTCAGGCCCGTTCGCCGCTGGGGGCCACTAGTGACCACATCTTCTCTCGTGACTGATGATTATATGGAGTGGTTTCTGGCTAGGAGTCATGTTCGGATATCTAATCCGATACACGATCCCCCCGTTGACATTCCACCTCCCCCACCGCCCCCACTTGATGTTCCACCGCAGCCTGGGGTTCCAGAGGCACGAGCTATCATACTTCCATATTTGACGGATGCCAGGGTCCCCGAGGACGTCAGAGCTGGTCTTACACGGGCCCACGAGATTTTAGGAGGTTTTATTTAGGAGAGTTACTGATTATGGAGTTTTGTATTACTGATTATTATGGATTTTTGTATTACTTGGATTTATTTGGATTATGTATTACTGATTAGTTGGATTTATATTCCTTAAAACCCTAAAAAATGTTAAAAATTTCTAACTCAATTTCCATTTGGATTTTGAGTGAAGTCATACTAATGAACAACATTTTAAATGTCATTTAGAATGTAGAAAAAATAAAAAAAAATTAAATAGGTATCCGTATACCATTTTCACAACATCGGGTCATATTCCTTAAAACCCTAAAAAATGGCACAAATGGCACAAATTTCTAACTCAATTTCCATTTGGATTTTGAGGAAAGTCATACTAATGAACAACACTTTAAATGTCATTTAGAATGTAGAAAAAAAATTAATAGGTATCCGTATACCATTTTCACAACATCGGGTCATATTCCTTAAAACCCTAAAAAATGGCACAAATTTCTAACTCAATTTCCATTTGGATTTTGAGGAAAGTCATACTAATGAACAACACTTCAAATGTTATTTAGAATGTAGAAAAAATAAAAAAAAAATTAAATAGGTATCCGTATACCATTTTCACAACATCTGGTTTAGGTTTTAGGGATTAGTGTTTAGGGTCTAGACATCTCGGTACTATAACACGAGATGTCTCGTTATATCTCGTGTAATATCACACGAGATGTAACGAGACATCTCGTGTTATAGTACACGAGACGATTAAATTACATTTAAACCTTCAAACGACGACCTGCATTATATTTAACGTGAAAACCCTACTGAAACACACCCATTCTGAACAGAAACCCCCATTATTATTCAAGAAATCAATCTCTAAGTTCATAGCATGGATTCCTCACAAATATCTCCCCAACATTCTCCAAGTTCCAATGATCATAGCATGAATTCCTCACAAAATCCCTCAACAAGTTCTTATGAGCGTATTGACCTTGATATGATAGAATTTGTGTATGATGAAGAATAAGGAATCTCACCAAATTCTCCTCCACATCAACATTCTCCAAGTTTCAATGATCCAAGCTTCTATGAAGTAAGTTCTTAATGTTTTGTTTTGTTTGTATTGTGATCAAATCAAAATTAAAATCCCATCTTGAATTAATAATCCCATCTTGAACTAAAAATCCAATATTTTAATTAAAAATCCAATCTTGACCTACACATGAGGTTTAGTTATAAATCTTCAAATACACATGAGAAAATTGGATATTTAGAACTGATGGTAACTTACATCTCGTGTAATCACACACGAGATGAATGTCGTGTAGGTATACACGAAATATACTTGAAGAAGGCATTGGGGAGTGCTTCTTCTACTTTTGACACGATCTTCAAAAAGGCTCATAAGATCTTGGATATCCAACTAAAAAATATCAAACAGAGTATGAATAGATCAAAGACCAGAACTCCAATTGATTTGATGACCGTAATCTGTATCAGAACATATTGACTAAAGTGTCAACGGTAGCCTTGCGCAATATCAGAAAAGAGCGGTCTCGTATTCAAAAAATCATTAGAAACCAGCGGGGTCGTAATGGGGGTAATGTCATCACTGAGGCTGCCTGCGGGTGTTACTACAGGCGAACACATGAACTTCCATGTAGTCACGAGATTGCACGGATAGAGGAATGTGGGGGACGGATTGAGCTTTCCTCAATTCATGATTTTTGGAAGAAGTTGGACATTGAAGTAGACAACCCTCCATGTGAGCCTTCGATAGATAAAGACAATTTTCAAGCTATGTTGAATAAAGTTAAGCAAGCACCTGAACCGGTAAGGAGGAAGTTATTCAAAATGATGGAAGAAGGTCTTAATCACCATACGAGAGATGCTTACGAGCCAGATCATATTTCAAAGGCGAATAAACCCCGGACCGGAAGTTCTAGAGAACCGTCAGATTGGGAGCATACTAACAAATTTTTTCGAGTCCCCCCGACACCATCCTCGACTAGCAAAGGGTATAGATCTTCATTCATTTGTGGCTCACACTATTGATTATGTTTTTGATATGAGTTTGTAATATTGTTGTTGATTATGTGGTTTAAGTTATGTGTCTGCTCTCTATAACCCAGTACAGATTTCATATCGTGTGAAAATACACGATTTATTGGCTATAATCACGTGTAGTGTTACACGTTATAATCTCGTGTATACACACACGAGATTCATCTCGTGTACATATATGAGATGGTAACCCAGTACAGATTTGATTTTTCTGTTGATAGTATGAATGCTTCTCACTCTTTTCTTTGCCCTATTTCAGGTCTAGATCTGCATTCATGGCATCAACCCAAGCTAGTTCGGAGTCCACGCACAAACGGAAATCAGCTTCAGAACCCACAACATCTACCCCTCCTTGTACTCCTACGTCTCATCCACCACCTTCCGGTCGTGGGAGAGGACGGGGTCGAGGGCGAGGTCGAGGACGAGGACGGGATCAGGGTCAGGGTCGTGGACAGGGAAATGGACAGCCCAATCACACTAGTATATACAGCTCTCCGTATATGACGTCTTTTCTGCCTTTCATTATCCCATTTATTGGAGGCATCACAGATGTGGGATCTGATGGACATTGTGGCTATAGAGCCGTAGCATCACAGATATACGGAGATGAGGAGATGTGGGCTCGAGTGCGCACAGAATGTTACAATGAGGTGCATGCTCGCCGAGACCTTTATCAAAGAGTTCTATTTTGGATAGATATAAAAAAAACTCTTACGTAGGATTGCTATTTATGTCCGGCCGACGCCGGACAATACTTATTGGATGGACCTCCCCGATCTTGGGCACATCATTGCCACGAGGTATAATGTGGCGTTCATTTCGTACTCGGCTAGCGGTGGCAACTTATGCCTTCCAGTGACTGTACCAGCAGGAGTAGGACCACCGATAAACACAGTTGTGTTGGGACAAGTGACAAACCATTTTATATTGGTATGATACTTTAATTCGTTATATTTAACAATATTACTTAAATTCGTTATACTTAACTGTCTCATCTATATTAGTTATATTTAATTGTCTTACTTAAATTCGTTGTATTTAACTGTTATTACTTTTGCAGCTGCACATGTCAGGCAATGATTACCCAATACCACCACCACCGAACACTTGGAGGGAAAACTGTGATCCAAGCGCAAGTCAACTGATCGTCCGATACCGAGATAGGATAGCAACATTCAATGAACTGTATGATCAGGATACCGATGCAAGAAGAGAAAGATTACGTAGGGTATAGTATATGTGTAATGGATTTTGATTGTCACGTTTGTATGAATTATCAATTTGGTGATAGTATATGTGTAATGGTCTATTGGTCCCTCCCACTGCTTTGTGGAGATGTGCTTTCATTTTAACAATCAAATTTCATTTCTACTTCTGTTTCTTGTTGCTTTTTCTGTTGCTGTTGTGAAAATCAGGTTCAGACACTATGTCGTGTACCTGTACACGAGATGGATTTTACAATCTCGTGTAACTGTACACGAGATGTCTCGTGTGCAAAAACGATTCATCACGTGTAAAGTTACACGAGACTGTAAAAGCCATCTCGTGTATACGTACACGAGACGGGCAATGGCATATTTGGAATATTTCGTTTCCTGTATATAAGATTCCCTGTATTTAGTATTTACCGGTGTAGGGTAAGATGTTGACAAAAAAAAAATAAAATGAATTGATTTTTTTTTTTTTTTAAAAAAAACAACTTTATCAAACAGAAAAGGAAGTAAAAATGGGATAAAAGTAAAGCTTTAAGCTGGGGTCTACGCAAGTGCAAACACCCCCCCCCCCCCTTCCCACCCCCACCCCCACCCCACACACACACACACACACACATCCTCCACTCCCAATCAGTTGTGTGAAAGAACGGAAGTAAGTACACTGCACCGCTGAACTCCATCCCTTCCACCCAGTTCCTCTTTCTCTCTCTCTCTCTCTCTCTCACACACACACATCTCATGGAAAAATCAGAGTCTTCATGAAACCAAGATCTCTCTGCGCGTGTATCCTACTTGTTTGATCGATCCTCTTCTGTTCATCAGATACTCTTCCACCACCACCACCGCCCATGAAGACTCCCCTCTTTTACCTAACTTTCTTCATCCTCTCCATTGTTTATGTTCTTAGATTCCAAGCTCATGCCGCTCCTGCTGGTACTTTAATTTCTTTCTAATTTGTGTTTTTCTCAAATGGGTTTTCCTATATTTGTAATTATCTGTAATACCCTAAGTTTTGATTTTGTTGAATTTTCAGCTCCTGTGATTAAGCATTTGACTTCAATTATAAAATGGACTCGTTCTACTACCTCTAAGTTACCTCAATCAGGTATGTATAGTATACCCTCTTTCTGTAGTTTTTCTTTAATGTTTTACTTTTATACTTATTTGAAATTGAGATTAAATTGTGAAAGTTGGGAAACAAATATTTTGCAATTTACAGATGGGAATGTAGTTCAATTTGAGAATGGGTACCTGGTTGAAACGGTGGTGGAAGGGAATGCGTTAGGGGTTGTTCCTTACTCCATTCGTGTTTCCCAAGAGGGTGAACTCTTTGCTGTTGATGCTGTTAATAGTAACATTGTTCGCATTACTCCACCATTGTCACAATGTAAGCTTTCTAATCATGTTAATTAAGATTTGTTGTTTTTAATTTGATTATTCAGGCAGTTCGTAGTATAGTTGCATTGATAGTTTTAGTTAGAAGCACCCTGATTGGTTTGGAGAAAGTTTCATCTGTCGGAAATAGAGGGATCCTTTTGCATTCTCTACTTTAATGCTTATTAGGTATCACTTCTGAATTATCGTTCTTTTGATACGTCTGGTTAGTAAGCAGGTGAAGGATGAATGTTTGGCGTGATATCGTGAAACCATTTTGATGTTCAGTGTTTCAAGATTTGCAAAAGAAAACAATATGTTGAGAACTTGTTTGGATGTTGGTCTTAGAACTCTGTGTTAAAAGAATGTTTCAAGAAGGGTCTGTTTGGGAGCATGAACTAAGGGTAATAGTTTGATTAAGTGCACCATTTTTGTTATTCTCAAAACTGTAGTGCAACTTGAAAAAGTTGTTGAGGAAAGAGAAGAAAGAGAGAGGACTTTGGGAAATGGGAACCATCACTTCGTAATCGTATTGCAACAACATTCTCAAACTACTAGGGTTAAAGAGAACAATTGTAGAAATTTCAGCAAGAAAACCCAACGAAACAGATTCCAAGTCTCCATTCTAAACTTACGTGACAGCCTTTATAATTTTTTATTTTTTTTGCTTTAAAACGGATGGGCCAGCAAACAGAGTGATTTGTTCAGAGCACAAGTTTGATGTGCATAAGTTTAATGTTTTAATGTCCTTGCTCACTATGATTTATGGGTACAGATAGTCGGGCTAGATTGGTTGCGGGGTCATTTCAGGGGTATACTGGGCACGTGGATGGAAAATCAAATGACGCCCGTTTTAATCATCCAAAAGGGGTAACAATGGATGATAAAGGAAATGTGTATGTTGCTGATACCTCTAACCTTGCCATCAGAAAGATAGGAGAAGCAGGTGCGCTCCCTTTACTTGAATATTGGACAGTTTTCGCTTCCACTTGTATAATTTTCTAGCTTCTGATGCAAATACTGCTCAAGTATAAAGGTCAACATTCTTTATTGTTAGTGTGAATATAATTCTTGATAGAGAACTGAAAATATAGTTATTGCAAAATTGGATACGATTGTAGGTGTGACAACAATTGCTGGAGGGAAATCAAATGTTGCAGGATACACAGATGGACCAAGTGAGGATGCAAAGTTTTCAAATGACTTTGATGTAATATATGTTCGGCCTACCTGTTCATTGCTGGTTATTGACAGAGGGAATGCTGCTCTTCGACAAATCTCTCTCAACCAAGAGGACTGTGATTACCAATTCAGTTCCGTCTCTCCCACAGGTTTGAACTGACACACTCCGTTTCATACATCTTACTCCCTCTGTCCTATAATAAATGTCGCAGTTGACCTCTTAACATTTTTGAGGATTGTGTTTTACTTGTTAGTACATTGCTTGTACAATGGTAGGATTGGACCGAAAATAAATATTATCTGAGTACCTTCAATGTACTTTGCAGATCTTATGTTGGTAATTGGTGCTGTCTTGATTGGATATGCTATATGCATGCTTCAGCAGGGATTTGGATCTTCCTATTTTTCGAGAATGGTAATAAAAGTTCATTAGTTGATTATTATTCTTCATAATGTTATGTTTTCTGATTTTGTTAATGGTTGAAACTTTCAATGTTACAACAGAAATGACGTCGTGTTTTAGAATGACTCAAACATTTCCTGGTATATGTGTTTCTTTCTGAAGCTGATCCATGTAATCTTGCAGCAAGCTGTGAGGAGCGAGTCCAAAGACCAACCAAGCAAGGAGAAACCCACTCCCATTGTACAAACCGTTAAAGAGGAGCAAGAAGCAGGATGGCCATCTTTCGGACAGCTCATCCTTGACTTGTCAAAGCTCGCCATTGAAGCATTAACCGGTGCTTTTGTCTATTTTACCCCCTTCACTCTTAGAAACAAAGGCCTCAGTCCATTAAAAGGTTCTCTCATAATGCCAGAAGACGAACCCAGGCCCACTTCAGTTCAAAAACACAGAACCCCAGCTCCCATTTCTGAAACCCGCCATGCCCACACTACAAATGTTGGTGACAAGTACTCAGAAATGAAGCCACCTAAGATGAGATCATCGAGTTTTAAGGACCCCACTTTGTTAAGCAAGCACAGATCTTCAAAGAGACAAGAATATGCAGAGTTTTATGGAGCAAATGGGGAGGCGGGTCCCACTCATGTGCGATCCAAGAGCCAGAAAGACAGAACGAAACATAGACAAAGGGATAAAAGTGGGGAGGTAGGGATTGGAACACATGGGCAAGAGCAAAAACCCGTTGATATGAAGCCTGTAAATTATGAAGATCCTAAGTATGGGCATTACAGGAGCAAGTATGGGGAGTCATATCGTTATGAATAGGAAGGCATTGGGAGAGGTATACGGGTATTATTAGAAACTTTTAGTCTAAATGCAACCTGACATCTTTGTGTTGACTAGGTGTATCTTTTTGTATCTCACTTGTACCGTCCGATTCAAAGTGAGGTTTGGATTGGTTTATGTTTTAAGCGTGTTCTTGATTGTAACAGGACTCAATGAGGTCTACATAGGGTTTTCCAAGTGACTGAGCCGAACTGCCTCTTGTCTTTCGGTTGTTCTCGATAATGAGTTGTATTGATGTTTTATGTTTGATCGTATGAGTTTAGTCCGTCCTTATCAGTACCATGTATATCATGTGAATCATATTAACCTGACTTTATTTTTTCTGTTGAATTAGCGCGGAAGCAATAGAAATATCTAGCTAGCTGTTTAAGAATAATATCTGGTTGATTTTTCTGTTTCGACTGATAGTAATATCCTTGTAGATGTGCCTGAAAATGTGTCATAAGGTTGACAGTTGGTACCAACCCACACGGAAAGGGGCTCGTGCAGTCGGATTACGGAGCAGGTCCAGTATTACACTTAAATTGGAATTCAATTCACTTTATTATTTAGTTGGTTGTGTGAAGTAAGCAAAAGATAAATATATAGTCACAAAAAATTCTCACAAAACTTGGCTTACAAAATAATGTGTTTAGATTTTATTGGTGCTTTTAATTAGAGTGTGGCGAGTCCATTATCGATACAAGTACAATCAATAAAATATCGCCACCTCATTTTGTATCCATCATTTTGTAGACTTCTTTTGTACCCCTAGCATTGCTCGAAAGCAAATAAATAAAAGTAAACTTGGAAGTTTAATTATTAAATTGCAGTATTAATTGTCTTTGATTAAAACTTGTGAAAAGTCAAAAGCGACAACTATTTTGGACACGAGGGAGTAGTTAAAAAATAGTCGGCAATATATCACATTTAAAGAAGGGGGGGGGGGGGGGGAATAGAAAAAGTAAAAGAAAAGGCAGTTAAGCATGGGTTTGTTGATTGATCACAAAACAGAAGTAGATAAATATAAAGGAGCAAAATGTAGTATGCAATCTGACCACAATTGGTCACGGGAAAGAAACATCAACAGCCAACCACCATGAAAACCACCCCCTCCCCTCCCTCTGTTTCAATACCTTATTGCCATCACTTACGACCTCCGCAACAGAGCAAACAAGTCCTCAAATAACTTCCCTCAAATCTTAACTTCCAAACACCAACTTCTCTAACCCGCGCCCAGTGTTCATTCAATTGTCCCATTCGCTAATATTTGTGTTGTGTACAACATTTGATTGCTACACGCAAATACACAAGAATGGGCTGTGCTGGATCACTACCGATGAAGAGAAATCGTGAGTTTATAACTAAGCTTCTTCTTATTGTTGTTTCGGTTACTAGTACCTCTTTTCATTAATCTCTCCGTCCCAAAATGAATGTTCATTTTTGTTCTTACTGATCTGTTATGATAGGAACTGTAAGAACTGTCAGAAAGCCGAAGCCTTGGAAGTTCCCGCAGCCAATAACAATAAGCCAGCTTATGCAGATGAGAGATGAGTTCTGGGACACTGCCCCTCACTATGGTGGCAAGAAAGGTTGTAATTTCATATGTCCATTCATTTCAGATCTGAAATTTTTATACATCCTTATCACATTCAGAGACTTCATCCCGTATACAAATGTTTGATTCGTGTCGTGGTTTTACTCCTGACAGAAATCTGGGATGCACTCCGCGCTGCAGTTGATGCTGATATAACCCTTGCTCAGGCCATTGTCAACAGTGCTGGGGTCATCGTTCATAAGCCTGATCTAACAGTCTGTTATGACGAAAGAGGTACTCATAATTATTCTACAAGAGGGCTAGGTACTACTCCCTCCGTCCCAAAATAATCTTCCCACTTTTTTTGCCGTTACAACGAAAGAACTTTGAGCAATAATTTTAGGTTGATTTAATTAATGAAAATCTAAAACTCATTATTGACACACCATAAACAATACTATCAATAACAATTTTAAGTTTTTCATTAAAATAATTAAATCAACCTAAAATTAGTGCTCAAATTTCATTCGTAATAACGGCATCATTTTGGGACGGAGGGAATATGTTTTTCCTTCTCCATTTCCGCTGGATTCTTATGTCACATATACCTGAATATTGCAATTACTCACGCAGGTGCAAAATATGAATTACCAAAATACGTTCTGAGCGAGCCATACAACTTGATACGAGAAAGTTAAAACCGGAACACTAGAGCAATGCAACATGTCCGCTGTAAATCTTGTATTTTGATTGTAAATCCAGCTTGATTCCTTTTGGTGGCAACTTTAGAGGACTGCTAGAAGCTTCTATTCATAGCTAGCTTATGTAGGAAAAGCATCTTATTGTTCTTCTGAAACAGTTTATAATGTTCAAGAATTGTGTAGATCAAGAGGGTATCTAGGGAAGCATTTTATAAGACCAATTAGACAAAGGTGGTGTTTGATGTATTAAGCACTTGATGCTTAATAGACTGCAAGGTATGTTTTGGAGGTAGGGTGCCTTTGATGACATTGAGGAATAGATGTTGGAGGTTACGTGAGGCTCTTAATGATTGAGAATCAAAATCATTGCTTAACCAATAAGAGCCTCATGGAACTTTCAACATGTAGAGCTCAATGTTATTAAGGCACCTTAACTCCAAATTAGACATTGCAATCCATTAAGCATCAAGTATCAAGTGCTTAATACATCAAACACCACCTAAGAGAATGTTTGGTAGCATTAAGCACTTGATGCTTGATGCTTAATACGTTGGAGGGTGATTTGGAAGTAAGGGTGCATTTGATAACATTGAGCGTTAGATGTTAAATGTTGAGTGAGGCTCTTACTGGTTAAGCAACGATTTTCGTTCTCAATCATTAAGAGCAGGTTGAAAATTTCCGGGCTCAATGGGGGAAACAAACTAAACACATTACCACCAAAATACCGTGTACTGCATTAAGCATCACGCATCAAGTGCTTATTGCTACCAAACACAACCTAACTAAATTACGGGCAACCTTGTGTTTGTAAAAAAAATTGTGTGCTCCCTAGAAATTTACAGTTCTCTCTTCTAAGATAACGAATTTGATCATCCATAGTTGCAGTATATAATCCACGAAACGGAACTGCTTAACAAGTTCTTGAAAATGCAATGTACGACATGATATAAAAAAAATAGACGAGTTTTAAACCTCTAGTTACATGAAAGACTAGTACCTGAAGCACTAGCAAGGTAGAAATTTCCAAAGGGCCCTCTTTAAACCTTCTTCTTGAAGAATGATAGAATATTCCCTTGTTTAGGATCCTGTTTTCCTCCTTTCTTGCTTCCTGCTTTGCCTACTGTGTTTGATGGAGCAGTAGTTACTGCAGGTGACTTCTTAGCCGCTGCAGGTTGCCTGAATTAGGAAAGCAAAAAAGTAAACAAAAATATCAACTTATAGGTGAATTAGACTAAAATATAGTCTTCGTGTTTCGAAAATAAATAAATAACAGAAAAGCTAATTCTACAGAATGAAAAATATATACTCCCTCTGTCCCAGAAAGTTAGTCCCATTTATCATTTTTGTTTGTCCCATTGCCATAATTGATGAGTTAATTTCATTGAATTTTCATAATTGCCCTTGTGACGACTATGGGAGGTAAGAAAAAGAGAGGATGGGGGGAGGATGAAAGACAGGAGGAGTATAGACAAATTACAAGAGCTCATATATCACAGATCTTCTCCACAACCATCCATCAATCATGACTGCTAGCCTTCTCTAGATAAATCAACTTTATAAAGTCCCCACGGCCCTAGCCTACAGCCTTTTATGTACTAACAGATTCAATTTAGCAAACAGAAAACATAAAGATAGCTGTAAAGGTTGGTATCCCCAAAACAGACGTTCAGGGTTAAGAGTGATGCTCTAGGCTTCTAGCAACAATGTAGTAATCTTCAATGGTTGAAAACAAAGTACAAATCTATAAGATATTCATTCCCTATATTCTTTATCATGAAACTCACATCACTTACGAAAGGAGAAAGTTCTAGTTTCGTTCTCCAAATTCATAAGAGAACCCCCCCCCCCCCCTTGTCGTGAGAAGTCTGTCGCTGCACCTCATACGTATCTAAATAAAAGGGAAAACTCTGTTTTGGTCCATTGTACTTTAAGGTGAGTTTCACTTTTACCATTGAACTTTATTTTTTTCATTTTTACCATCGTACTACAAACAATGGTGTCATTTCATACCAAATTTGGGTGTAAAATGACACTACTTTTTGTAGTACGATGGTAAAATTGAAACAAATTTGGGTCTAAATTATCAAATTTGGTATAAAATGACACCATTGTTTGTAGTACGATGGTAAAAATGAAAAAAATAAAGTTTGATGGTAAAAGTGACACACGACCCAAAGTACGATGGACAAAAACGGAGTTCTCCCTAAATAAAAAACTTCGATACTTTTGGACTTTTCGTGACAATCAGTCTCCTAGGTAGTAAATTATAAAGGGGAAATGAGGTAGTACACCATTAAGAACCAAGCATCAACAGTAAATAATGTTGGAAAAGGCTATCAGCAATTTACGAAATCATCCATGAAGATGTAATAATTAATATTTTCTACCACATGAAATGATATTTTCAGATGGAAAAGCGACTGAAACAGGATTAAAGTAAAATAGATAAGCAATAATGACGATTACCTGTTAACAGTATTGTTCACTGTATCTTTGTCACCATTCTTTGTTGTATTATCATCAGTTTTTTTGTCTACCTCATCACCCTCCCAGACAACCTCAGTTACTGAAGCACCAAAACAAATGGATGATGATGAATCTTTCAACAAAGATATTACAATCTTAAGAAAGCACCACATATAAAGTTTCTCACAACTTTAGAAAGAAAAAGGAAGGCATTTGTCTAAAAAAATCCTGTATGAATAGTACACAAAAGTGCGTACTAACTTACAAATGAGCAATGCTAGGGGCACAAAATGCTCACGAAATCCTAGTTGGCAATCACTGATTAGTGTTGAATCATTTAACACTTGGGCCCACAGTTCTTAGAATTCAATCAATCAATGTCAACTAAGATTTTGTGAGTATTTTGTGCCCCTGGTATTGCTATTTATAATTATTATTTCAGATACTTAAATCAGGTGTCAAAGTGAGATCGCAATGATCTAGTAAAATCAAGCACTCTATCTAAAATATTAATTTTGTGAGCATGCTGCGTTGCTACAGGATTGCCCTGGTAAAAATAAAAGATGAGTATAGATGTCAGTTAAATATGAAAACGTTACCATCTCCACAATGGCCAAGATAGATGAAGCAATCAAAGGTCATTCCTTGAGTTTTAAGACACGAGACAACTTTTTGATAAAGACATGGGAGCTTAAGAAAGTAGAATTAAGATTTGTAATACTGAAAATAACGATCAGACTTAGTACTTGCTGGAGGCTATAGTTTTATAATATTGTATACATTGTTCTTAAAGGTTTTTAATCATTTGAAAACTCAATGTCTTAGAAAGAAAAGCTATAGATAAGCACGTGCACATTTTTAATGGACTTTGGTTCTTCCGAGACAAACATATTACGTACATTTTTTAGCTTCCACAATTAGCAAAAACATTTCATATAAGATGTATTTGCAAACAACTCAAAGAGAACAAAACAAAACAAATATTGAGAGAGAGGGGGGTGGGAGAGAGAGAGAGAGAGAGAGAGAGAGAAGTGAAATACGTATTTTTCATATTCATACCTTCCCTTCCACGCTCATCCATCCGTGTCTTTAATACTTTTCGCCTTTTCGGTGAACTTGGAGCAGCATCACTCGCATTACCCTTTTCACTTGCATCTTTTTCAGGAATAAGGCGTTGTCTTTTGTCTGAAGGAGGGTTACCATTTTTCTTCTCCTTGCTGACTACAGTTGATGCTTCCGTCACAAGTTGGTCAGGACCCCCTGTGGATTCTTTCTCTTTCTTGATCTTTGGCTTATCTTTCTTCTGTTCATCAAAATTCAAAATTTTCTTGTCCGCCACAACTGAAGACTTTGAGCTTTGTTTCGATTCTGGAGAAGGTTGCTTTTTAGGAGGATCAGGTGAAGCAAGACTAACAGCATCTTTGTACTCATCTTCTTCGTCTGAGAAATCAAGGACAACCCTCCTCTTCCTACTGCCTTCTCCGTTGGATGCTCTTTTAAAGTTCACTCGTTGACCTTCATCATCACTACTCCCAGCCTCTATTGCTTCATGAGCACATACTTGTGCTTCTGCAATAAACAGACAATTCAACTACGCCTTGTAAGTATTTGGGGTAAAGTGCAGTCACAATATAAATCAAGAACAAGATTGAGAAGAAAGATTTATTATATTAACAGACGGTAAGAATGAGTGGAACGAACCATTAGAAACTGGAATGATTGTATTAGTTACTGCAGGACTAGGACTGGGCTTTGGCTTTGTGGATGCACGACCCCACATACTGGCTAATGAGCCTCCGGTCCCAGTAGAAGTCTTTTTATCATTCTGATCTTTCTTTTTATCAGTAGGAAAATGAGGAACTTTTTCTTTTTCTGCAACATTTGTGTTACCCTGTTCATGAGCTTCTGCCCCATGACTTCCATTTTTAACATCTTTCACCTGTTCGGGGGGTTTCAAACCGGTCTTGGTGCTTGATTGCTGATTTTTTCTCTCTTGAGCCTGTTGAATATTTGTGGTTTGATTTGTAAAACTTGTTCCGGATGACCCAGAGGCTCCAACATTTTTGACCTGCGGAACAATGGTGCTGACTGATGCTCCTTCTGCATTCCGCTTCACATAGGAATTTGAAACCCCGCAAAACCTGAAGAAGTTAAGTCATGAGCATAATGATCATGAACAAACTTTTATAAAACAACTTAATATTCACAAGACTTGATTACAGTATTTATTACGTACATCAATATCTATAGTGTAAACTGTTCACAACATACTAGGTCTTATCTCCTAAATTGGAGTTAACAACCTTATGGGCAAAAGTACTTTCCAACTAGGACTTGGATGTCAGAATGTTGTGTATTCGATCAGCTACGAAGAATCATAAAAGAGCTGGAAGTACATTCAATGACTCAAGTACTGAAGCATATTTTACCTGTTATCTCTCAAACAATTAACAACTGCTGGGGGCTGCTTAAATAGCTCTTCTGCTTGTGCAAATTCAGCATTCCAAAGAACTGCTGGATCCTTAGGGATGCAAGCTTGGACGCTATACACCTGAACTGAGAAACTGCCATCAAATTCTGTTTTGGCTTCTGCATGTAACAAAGGAGACGAAACTTCATTGGCTAAAGGTTCCAAAGCATAACAACAAGACACGTGTAATCAATAGATTTTTATTTCCAGTATCATTTCTAAAAGGTATATGAGTCGTCTTTCAACAAAGTGAACATGGGCATTATTTACTAATATTAAAGTAATACGGTAGCATCAACTAGTGACAAGTGACAGCCCAGGTAAAGGATTAGGTACTGTAACTAGGCATTTTTTTTAGTTACAACACCCAGTGTAGACACTTTTCGTCTCCGTTGTCAAGTAAATTTCCACTATCAGTGTATGAACAGTAATGAAGGGTCAGAAGAATTACTTATTCAAAGTGAAGGAAAACTGGCATAAAAGTTGACATGAAAAGAATGACTTATATATTGAATAGAAAAAGCAGCGGAAAGGAACAAAAAAGACAAAGCGTGTAGGGCAATATCAAGCAGTACCTTTACTGAATAAGAATGTGAAGTGCACAGCATCAAGTTCTAGTACAAAATCTAACCTGCAAGTTTAGGCCTTGAAACAAGTCTTATATGATAAACTGAAGGATTACCCTTCAACCAGCCAGACAAAGAATAAACCACTTCCAAACCACTTCCATACTTTTCGACAAACTCTTCAAGCAACCTGTCAAAAACAATCACACCTCACTGAGACAGATTTGTTCAAGAAAATGATTTAAGACTAATTCACAAAAGAAGATCTTACCTCTTTGCAGCATTGGACGACACCAAAAAGTTTCGACTAAGCCACTTATACGAAACCTAACGCACGTAATCATAAATTTTAGAAACTGCTAAATTATTCGTTTTTAAATTAAAAGTTACAACACTCTGCACAATCCAATAAGCAAATAGCCTTAAAAATGTCTAACCAAGCATAGACAATGATAATCTGTCCCCATAATTTTAATATAGCAACAGAGGTCTCAAACAGCTAGAAATAAAGTAAAGCATGTACAGGAAGACTTCGGTGAGTATATGAGATCGTAAGCTTCAAAATTATGGACTAACATCAGTATTAACTGGTAAGAGTTTAATACCCTTAGGAGCAAACCCCCAACCTCATTTTTTGTTCTAAACAACATGCTTATTTCATGCATGAGGGGTTAAGTTAGAACATTACAAGACTTGTGACGTTAATCTTCAAAATGGATGAAACATTAATCTTCTAAAGTGGATGGATGGATGTTGTAAAAATAATAGAGTATCCCATTTAGGGGCTTCCTTACATACAATGTACTTTTGAGGGGGGGGGGGGGGAGACACAAGAGATGATAATGGAACATCCATGTTTATGTCTAGACTCCTTAAGAAATGAAAGTTTAATGCTTAGATTCAAACCAACTATCACCTCAAGTGCCTATGTACTACACCTAACAACCTCACTTCTGCATAGTAATTTACCAGTAAGCCCAAAGCGGAAGGCTGTAAGTGAGTCAGAGTCAGAGCAAGCACACGGGTTTGTGAATGTTAAGTTTAATTTTTTTTTTAAAAGTGCCTTTACGGTGCTTTAAAGAGCAATCGTTTGGCTAAACCATCCTAAGTGCACACAATAAGAGCAGTGGCGGAGCCAGTTTTTTTCCAAACGCGGGCAAGTTTATTTTGAATATGAAATATTATGATTTAATACCTAAATTTAGTTTGGGGGGGTTTAATATAGTTTTATATTTTCATAGTACAAAGGGGGGGGGGGATATTAATTTTAAAGGTAAAAAGCAATATTTTTGAAATTGATTAGTGCTAATTTGGTACTTTCCACAAAAACAAAGGGGGGCAAATGCCCCCTTATCTAATGCCCTGGCTCCCTCAGTAAGAGAACACCCAAACTCTTTAACATTAGCGAAACCATAGCAAATACCCAAAAATATCACAGGCTTTTGAATGTTCTTTCTACAGGCTTAATCAACTTCGGGACAAAACAAACAGACAAAGAACGTTACAATTTGAATTTACCGGGAGTGAGCTCATCCAATATCCTAATATTCTCAGCATTACAAGTTTACTTCGATAACTAATAGAGACAACAAATCACTGATGTTTACTTAATTAAGGTTTTTGCTTCAATTTGCCATTCAAAATCAACAGAAATTCCAGTGTCTAGCTTAAAAAAAAAAAAAAAATCGAAGAACCAGAAATAAGAACAGACTAAAATTCCCAATAAGTTCCAATAAATTGTGAAATTGATATGATATTATTGTGAATTGAGACTAGAAATGGAGATAGAGAGTGGGATACCACTTGGAGCTTATCGTAAACAAGGGCTTGAATCTCATCGAGGATCCCTAGGGTTTCGATGTCTGCCATATCCGCTGGGTTCGAAGCCGGTTGGTCGGATCTATCCTACCCGATGGCGAGTGAGAGGAAGACGCGAATACAAGTTTCCCACCGGACGGATTCTCAGTTTCCCGCCAAGCGTTTGAGACTTTGAGGCTTTTTACTATTTAGGGCGCGCTTTTGATGATTGATGCTCCCTGTACTTTCTGTTTCAAATTGATAGTGTGTTTTAACAATTCAAACATTTCAAAATTGCATTATTATAAGTTTTGGAAATTATGTGATTTTAAAGTTTTAATTTTAAAAATGAAACCAATTGTTTAGAACAAATAAAAAAGACGAGTAGGACAGTTATTTTGAGACATTAGGGCTTACAATTCACCTTGTGACTCATTCCTTCGGTCAAGTGTTTTTTGAGCGTCGATCAATCTTCAATTCAGCCTTTTGAACGTCACCGTCTTTCTAATTAGTTTCCTATTTCTAATAGATTATTGTATCTTTTTTTTTTTCACTCGTCGAGATTTGATTCTAAATCTTAAGAATTCAACAAATGTAAGCTAGGTTAGATCAATAGGGTACTAAGGATAGGTATTATTACACTAGTCTACCATCCTATCCAAAACTACCATTAAAAAAGACATGGATTAATTAAGTATGTCACTTTACTTTATTTACGACATAAATAAAATAACCACTTCGTCTCTGAAGTTCCCTCCCTCTCATCCCAGACGAGCATTCCCTCCCTCTAACTACTTTCCCTTTGTGCCTTCTACTTTCTCTTTTGACCTTCTCATTTCTTGTCACTCATCCCCTCTAGCTACCCCGACCTCCTCCACCTCTGGTACCCTTCTCATATCCCCACCTCTAGCCGAATGCGCCAATTACCTTCTTTATTGTTCCTTTTTTTCTCATTTGCGCAACAAATGATGCCCTACCCTACCCTACCCTCCTCTCCCACCTCAAATATCCACTAAAAAATATGCACGTACACCTCCGCCTCCATCCCTCCCTTACATCCGGCTAGGCCGTCAAATTGCTTACTCGCGCGGGATTGCAACTTTTCCAGATGGGGTTTCACTGTCTCCGACTCCGGCCAATGAGTACCCTCTTCTTACACTTGTCAAGTCCGACGAGTATGCTCGTCGATAAACCATGTAAGTATCCCCGATCGACCTTCCTTCAAGTTCTCCACCACATGCGTCGTCACGACACTATCTCTACACCAAATTCGGTTACAACGTCATTGTTTCAAAGTTGCCATAATCTTATTCGAAGCTCCACAAATGACCGAACATATGGGTTTTGGTGGAGGGAAATGCAAGGGACACAAAAAATGTTTATAAAATGAATGACACAAAATGAGGTGACGATATTTTATTTGTTGCATCGATTGTGGACCTGGCGCGCTCTAATTAAAAAGACCAACAAAATCATGACACATCATTTTATAAATCAAATTTTGTGAAACTTTTTTGTGACTTCATATTTACTCTTTAACCAATGCAAAGTTTATATTTATTGTTTTCAAACAATATATATACTTATGGTTTTTGGTATTTTGACCTTGTTTTTGTCTCGGGTTGTCTTTATAGTTTTGTCTTTGCTTTTGTCAATTTTTTTTTGTTTTTACGTAGTTAATGAAAATCAAAATTAAACATTTATCGCTTGTAACACTATTGTCTTGTTAGAAAATTCTACTGTTTCTATGTCCTTTGTAAGAAGGAGTGCAAACTCTCTAGCAGATTTCTTCTTTAGAATAGCACTTCATGCTAATAATGCTGTAATTTGGAGTGAGCTTCCAAGTACTGTGGATAGCCACCTCCTTTCGTATTGTCAATGCAAGTAATATAGTTTTCTTGCGTTAAAAAAAAAAAAAAAAAAAAACACTATTATTTTGTGTAATTAATGCTATTGGATCTTTACATGCCATTAAGTTGATTTTTTTATGGGATGTGTTTTGCACAATTTACTTCGGCCGGTTTAAAATGTATGACCAATGAATTTTCAAATATGTTCTTAGTCAAAAGCAAATTTAACGATATTTTGATCATTCATTTTGAGAGTACTTAGTAACCGTCACTCTATACTACAAGATTGGAACTCCTTAACCATTCTATACAAGTTTGGAACACTGAAGGAGCAAATGGGGTTGGGTTTGAGATATAGTCCCTATGTCTTAAAATAATTGTCGCTTTAGACTATTTCACATATCTTAAGAAGTGTAATGAATACATGTTAAAAAGACTTAATTACCCTTAAAATATTCCAATTTTCTAGTTGATTATATCCTTTTATAAGAGTATTCACAATAATTAATAGGTGTATAATTGAAAGAAAAGAGAAAGTATGTCTTGATAATAGCAAAGTGTCAAATGTTTTGGAACAAGTTTTCAATTCTAAAGCAACAAATATTTTGAAACGAAATGAGCACTAACTTTAGTGGTGGACCACTTCCATTGATCTTGGAATACTATAACTTTAGTAAGCAAATATTGAGAAGTACTCAGTTGTTGGATGCTTGAGTTGGCCGCCTCCGTAATTAAACGTGAGTATCTTATAATAATTAAGATGTTCTAAGTTGTTGGTTGTAGGAGTCGACCGCCAACCATTGTTGAACACATTCTCAGTTGGTAACTGAGAATAGCCTAAAAGTTCTCAATTGTTAAGTGAATGTGAACAACTGGCAACACTTGAGAAGTTCTCAATTGCTCGCTGAACAATTGTGAACTTCTCAAAATTGCTGAAAAAATATATGTCGTGGGTACTAGTTTGAGTCATATAAACAATTGAGAAAATCTCAAAAAATAATTAAATTTATATGTTATTTGTACTTGTTTTATTTGTCTTTATAATATGAATCTGACTTCAGGACTTTGAAATATTTCATTTAAAAGTTTTGAGAGAGAAAAAAAAAAGAAAAAAGAAAAGGAAGGCGAGAGGGGCACTAGATGAGGGGACGCTAAAGTAAAGAGAGAGAGTGCATATCCATTTTGTGACAAGGGGCATACTTGTCCAGTAAAACGCCAATAATCTTATGGCTAATTTGGAAAATATGTATCTTAAATGGTACCCTTTTTTCCGATGAGCCTTGACTCTAATCACCTAGGACTTCGGCCTCCCTTTGGGAGATACCAAGTTCGAAGCCCCATTTATATTAAGGGGCCTCCACATAGAGGAAGGTTCCAAGTTCAACTCCACGTGGGAGCAAAGTGGGGAACTTGTGTTACTATGCCACATAGGGGTAGTTTGTACGTCTACATGTGATCATTCAGATGGCGTGAGACGTCTATGGAAAGCAGACTATCAGTTGGCGCGGGACGTCTATGAACGATTACAATAACAACATGTAGAGCAAGCATCATTTGATGTACTAGGTTTCAATAGTGGTGAAACTCCATAAGAACTTGTAATAGACATGGTTATAAATCTGTAATAGAATCCATAAAAATTTGTAAAAGATGACTGTTGCCTTAAAATGAATGGTATGTTACAACTTAAAAAGTAAAATAAAATGGCACTTTTGATTAGGGCGAGAGACTATATGTATTTGTGCCATTGATAAAAAAAACAATTTTAGAATAATTTAATTGAATTTTAACTAATCACCTTATATTAATTTTCATGTAATGAAAAATAGTATTTTAGTTATTGTATCTATAAATGTTTTAAAATATTTTAATTGATAATTAACAAAATTATTAATTAAATTCAATTTAAATTATTTAAATGAGAGGTAAGGTGTCATTTGGTATAATGTGCACATATCCCGAAAAATATCACTTTCATAATTTACTTTAAATCATCCACATCTCTATCTCAGTGTATGTCTATTTCAAGTTTTTGTTTTTTTTTTTAAATACATTCCTTATTTTTTTTTCATCAGTATTTTTATATTTGCAAAACTAAATGTTTGGAAAAATAACTAATTCAACCGTCTCAAAATGGTCTTCATATTTAATTATTCTATTATATAAACACTTGTTTCACTAATCAGTTTGGGTTTACGGTTTTTCTATGAGCTTTAGACCCTAGGCCCCCTGAACTAGATCATAAACCCATAAAAACCCAAGCTGAGATAAAAATTCTATATAAACCCAAAGCTGGTTAAAGGACAAAAATACCCTCACTGCCCAAGCCCACATCCCAGCCCACTCCTGCCTCACCAATCATGCTCTACTCTTCTAATTAGAGTATAAGAGTCAATTTTTTTTCACTTTTTCCAACTTTTAATAAAAAAATAAATAATATTTTTTGGTCAAATCCGGTCAAACTCTCATAAGTGACGTATAAGACAAGTTCCACTCTTATAATTAGAGTATAAGAGTCAATTTTTTACACTTTTTCCAACTTTTAATAAAAAAAATATTTTTTGGTCAAATGTCGGTCAAACTCTTATAACTAACGTATAAGACATGCTCTACTTTTATAATTAGAGTATAAAAGTCATTTTTTTTCACTTTTTCCAACTTTAATAAAAAACTAAATAATATATTTTGGTCAAATCTGATCAAACTCTTATAACTAACGTATAAGACATGCTCTAATCTTATAATTAGAGTATAAGAGTCAATTTTTTCACTTTTTCCAACTTTTAATAAAAAACTAAATAATATATTTTGGTCAAATCTGGTCAAACTCTTATAAATAACGTATAACACCTGCTCTAATCTTATAATTAGAGTATAAGAGTCAATTTTTTTTATCACTTTTTCAACTTTTAATAAAAAAAAACTAATATTATTTGGTCAAATGTGGTCAAACTCTTATAACTGACATATAAGACTTGTTATACTCTTATAATTAGAGTATAAGAGTTATTTTTTTCACTTTTTCCAACTTTTAATAAAAAAATAAATAATATTTTTTGGTTAAATCCGGATAAACTCTTATAACTAACGTATAAGATCAGTTATACTCTTATAATTAGAGTATAAGAGTCAATTTTTTCACTTTTTCTAACTTTTAATAAAAAATAAATAATATTTTTTGGTCAATGTAGTCAAACTCTTATAATCTACGTATAAGACCTGCTATACTCTTATAAATAGAATATAAGAGTCATTTTTTTTTACTTTTTCAAACTTTTAATAAAATAAATAAATAATATTTTTGGTCAAATCCGGTCAAACTCTCATAACTGACGTATAAGACAAGTTCTACTCTTATAATTAGATTATAAAAGTCATTTTTTTTAACTTTTTCCAACTTTTAATAAAATAAATAAATAATATTTTTGATCAAATCCGGTCAAACTCTCATAACTGACGTATAAGACAAGTTCTGCTCTTATAATTAGATTATAAGAGTCATTTTTTCACTTTTCCAACTTTTAATTAAATAAAATAAGTAATATTTTTTGATCAAATCAGGTCAAACTCTCGTAACTGACGTATAAGACAAGTCCTACTCTTATAATTAGATTATAAGGCTCATTTTTTTTTTTTAACTTTTTCAAACTTTTAATAAAAAATAATAATATTTTTTGGTCAAATCCGGTCAAACTCTCATAACTGACCTATAAGACAAGTTTTACTCTTATAATTAGATTATAAGACTCATTTTTTTTCACTTTTTCCAACTTTTAATAAAAATAAATAAATAATATTTTTTGGTCAAATCCGGTCAAACTCTCATAACTGACGTATAAGACAAATTCTACTCTTATAATTAGATTATAAGACTCATTTTTTTTCACTTTTTCCAACTTTTAATAAAAAAATTAAGTAATATTTTTTGGTCAAATCCGGTCAAACTCTCATAACTAACGTATAAGACAATTTCTACTCTTATAATTAGATTATAAGACTTCTTTTTTCTCACTATTTCCAACTTTTAATAAAAAAAAAATTATGTAAGAACATTCAAGTCAATGAATTGGCCTTGATTTTGGCCATTAACATTTGAATTTGAAGTTCACTAGTTCACATTTGACTAGCTCTATGCAGCTAGCCAAAATCACTACTATAGCAAAATCAAGCCAAGCTCCAGAAGACAATACAATGATCATAAACTGTAAACAAATGACATCAAAGTCAAGTCAATGACAAATTCTGTCATCAAATATTAGCATGACAAACTATATCTTCAAATCCAAATCATATATCCAAATCCAAGAACAATTTTCATAAATCAAAATCAATTTTTGCAATTAAACAAACAAATAATCCATGCCTCTGTTCGAGAAGTCTACAGGCTCGCCGGAGTCGAGTCAGATCTGAACTGAGAGGCCGAAGAAGAGTATACGTTCGCCGGACTTCAGATCTGAAGATAAGGCGAAAGGAGGCTCGTCGGACATCTGCAAGGGTTAGATTTGCAAAGATCTGCTTTGATTTAGTGCAGGTCTAGAAGGATTCGTTGAGATCTGAAGCAACCGCCGTCGGAGTGAAGGGCTCGTTGCCGGAGAATATTCACCGGCATGAATTGGCCGGAGGTTGGCTGGAGGTGAGAGAGACAGTTAGCCGGAGAAGATAATAGCTGGCCAGGTGAAGATGAAAGGTTGAGGCTAGGGCTTGGGTAGAGAGAGAGAGAGAGAGCATGTGTGTGTGTGTGTGTTAGAGAGAGAGTGACGAAATCGGAAATGCAGAGATAAAGAAGAGGAAAGGTGGGTTTATTTTGGGCAAGGGGTAGAATTGGAATTTAAAAACTAATTTTGATTGGGTCAAAGGATGTTGGGTTTTGATGGAATTTTGATCTGGGCTTAGGGTATAGGTGGGCTTAAGCATATGAGTTGAGTTTTTATAACTTTTTGATCTGGGAATAGGGTTCTTGTGGAATTATGCTGTTTTTCTATCCTATACCCTTAGGGCTTAGGTTAAGCACTTTTATTATGGTAATAACATTGCCTTTTATCTAATAAAGTCTAATTGAATCTTGTAAGTATCTATCTAACTAATCTCCCCCTTTTCCTCTCCTAAATTCTAGTATTTTCTACACTCATCCGGTTTTAACCTCTTTTTTTTTTTTTTTTTTTCTCACCCTTGGACTTTTTTTTTTTTACCAGACAACTAAACCATTTAACCAATTGTCTTTCAAAAGTTTCATTCAAAATGAGACTATCGTTCTGGGACAGAGGAGTATTAATTAGATAACCTTTAAAGAAAGTGTAGGATTCAATTCTCTCTTTAAATCTATATAATATTAGAAAGCAGAAACATTTCCTGCTCTCTCATTGTGCCACCTCATAATGATGACTCATAATACCACTTGGCACATTTCTGCAATTCTATTGGTTAGCTCATTTTGAGGCTTTCAACAGAAAAATAAAATAAAACTACAAATTGCAAAGATTTCGGCTGATATGTGCATAGAAAGATTTGAAATTTGAAATTCAAATTTTGGCACTAACACTGCATTTTTGAATTATTTAACTACTAATTCTTACCTAAATTTAAGCACACACGATTTTCAAAGACAGGTTATTAAGGAAATGATTGTAGTATAATTAATAAAAAACATGTTATTAATAACCCATGTAAATCAATTCCCTTAAATTAAGATTTCGGCTGATATGTGCATAGAAAGACAGGTAATTTTGAAAGTGACAATCTATATGTGTGTTGTATTTGAACATCTTTTGTTAATATAATTACTTTATCCATCTGTCCCACATTTTTTGCTAATTTTGGTCAACTTGATCAAAATTACCAATTATAGTACGACGGATGCTATATATAATAATTAATATTTTATTTTATTTTTTAGTACAATAATTTTAATTATGCGCATTTTTTATTTGATTCAGTTGTTTACACAGTGGAGTTTCAAAAGCGAGGTCTTCCACATGCTCATATTCTTCTGTTTCTCAAAAGTAAAAACCAAGCACTAATCGCTGAGGATGTCAACAAGTGTATAAGTGCTGAGATTCCTGATAAAGAAACTGATCCGGAATTGTACGAGGTCGTGAAAGAATATATGGTGCATGGTCCTTGTGGTGTTGCTAACCTAAAATCCCCTTGCATGGATAGCAAGAGATGCACAAAGAACTTCCCTAAAAACTTTAATGAAGGCACGTCCGTTGACGAGAACGGATATTATCTTTATCGGAGGAGAGACACTGGTGCTAATGTAGATAAAAATGGAGTTTTGCTTGATAATAGGTATATAGTGCCTTATAATCCACAGCTGTTGTTGAAGTATCGGGATCGCATCAACGTGTAATATTGTAATCAAAGCAAATCAATAAAGTACTTATTCAAGTATATCAGCAAGGGAAGTGACAGAATATGGGTAGGTTTTGAAGTGGACGATGAAATTAAAAGATACATCGATTGCCGATATGTCTCTGCATGTGAAGCGATGTGGAGAATATTAGGATTTGATATCTAATACTGGACACCCACTGTAGAGCGCTTATCTTTCCATTTAGAAGGAGACCAAACCATTCCTTTCAAAGATGGCGATTATCTTACGGATGTTGTGGGTAAGCATACTGTTAGCCAATCACAATTTTTACAGTGGATGAAGATCAATCGTGAAAATCCAGAGGCTCGACAGTACAAGTATTACGAATTTCCGCAACATTTTGTTTGGGACAAGTCAAAGAGAGAATGGCGTCCTAGAAAGAAAGGCACATCAATAGGACGAATTTATCATGTTCCCATCAATTCAGGCGATATCTACTATCTGAGGCTATTGTTAAATCACATTGCTGGTGCTACATCATACGCTGATTTGAGAACTGTGAATAAAGAAGTGCATGATGATTACAAAAAAGCATGTTATGCACTAGGATTATTAGACGATGATAAAGAGTATGTTGATGGAATAAAAGAAGTAAGTGAATGGGGGTCACCGGAATATCTAAGAAGACTATTCGCGATGCTACTATTATCTAATAGTATGTCGAGGCCACAAGATGTTTGGAATCAAACTTGGCAAGTACTGTCAGATGATATCAACTACAAGCATCAGAAGAATTTTAACAATCCTGTTAAATATTTTATTATGTTAGATCTGATTTTTTATGAAATATCTTAATTCTTATTTGATGTGTCACGTTTTATTCATTAGTTTTTAAACTATACTCCCGAAGTCTGAGCAGAAGCCACACTTTTGGAAAAATTAATCATACTTTGACTAATAATCTAAATATAATATAATGAACCTAATAAAATTTTAAAAATCGTTTTTGGGAATCACTATAAATGGTGATACAATAAATAATTTTTAAATTTTCATTAAAAATAATATATTTTATTTAGATTAGAGGTCAAAGTTTGATCAAGTTAACTAACAGTGTCACTTCTGCTGGGATGGAGGGAGTATTTAATTAATCATTTTTTAGCATTTATTGTTTTAATGTGAATCTATTTTTTTATAAACAGGTCTCACACTCAGCGAAGTGCAAGTTAAAAATTGTGCATTGGCAGAAATTGATAAGTTATTGGCAGCAAATTGCAGCGGTCTCCAAAATTTTAAAGATATGCCTCAACCAAGCAATTCTGTCATTTCTGATTCGGAGAATATACTAATATTAGATGAATTGTCATATGATGTTGATGAGATGAAGGCTGAGCACTCTAAATTACAGAAATGTTTGACTGAAGAACAAATGATGGTTTATGAAAAGATCATGACTGCAGTTGATAGAGGCGATGGTGGAGTGTTCTTTTTGTATGGGTATGGTGGCACGGGGAAGACTTTCATATGGAAGATATTGTGCTCGGCCTTGCGAAGCAGGAGGGATATAGTTCTCCCGGTGGCTTCTAGCGGTATAGCTTCCTTGCTACTTCCGAGGGGTAGTACTGCTCACTCCAGATTTGGCATACCCATCCAGGTCGATGAAAGCTCAACTTGTAGCAAGATTAAGCTTGCTTCTGATTTGTGTGGTCTCCTAAAGAGAACGAAGCTCATAATTTGGGATGAGGCTCCGATGGCCCACAAGCACTGCTTTGAGGCGCTTGACCGAAGCTTGAGGGGAGTAAACTACAAAACCAACCCGCGTACTATGGCCCCAACATCACTTTGACCTCCGTACTATGAACTCAGTAAATATAGCATGCGAACTATAATTTTATGATTAGTTTCCCTAAGATTTCTAACGCCAGTTAAAATCTTAACGGATTTGTTAATATCTTAACAAAAAGTTAGATTTAAATTTTATAAATTGACCCTAGATTTTAAAATAAACCACCACCTGCCATCATCTTCTTCCTCCATTTCTTCTTCAAATCCCCTCACCACCCAAGTGCCTCTCACTGGCCAAATCTACACCCCACAAGTCACCACCGCCGACCACTCCAATCACCATCGGGAGGAAATTTTTTGGGTCAAAGAGGAGTTATGATTTTGATCAAGAAATTGGGGAAACTCATGATAGTGGTGGTTGTGACGAGGTTGTGGCGGAGGCAGATAGGATTCACCGCCATAGGAACAGACAGCGGGAGCCCAGGGTTTCATCTCCTTCATCATCTAGGAGGAGAACACCAAGTAGGGAAAGAGATGAACAGGGGAATTTTCAGGTGCGGTCGGGTAGTAGTAGAGAAAAGGGAAGTCTAAGTGGGAGTGGTGGTAGTAGGAGAGTTAGTAGATCTCCGGCGAGGCGATCGGAATTGCCTGTTACAACTTCAAATTGCGGTCATGGCAGTAATTCTTCATCAGGGAATTTTAATAGGCCTGGGAAAATGATAACAGTTCCTGCTACCGTCCCTTTAATGGAGGAGAGCAATAATGGTGGTGGTGGAGAGGCGGCAATGGGCGACGTTAGGAGGATTCTAGTGAAGAGAAATGTGGGTGAACCACCTGCTGTGGGTCCAAGAAGTGCATCATCACCATAGACTAGGTCTCCGGCTAGGGTTAATATTAAGGTTTTGAATGAAAATCAGATTCAAGAGCAAAAGCAGCAGCAGCCATTGTCGCTTAGTCGGACTAATTCAAGAAAGGCTGAAATATCGCCTTATAGAAGAAACCCTTTGGGTGACATTGACAATAATGTGGCTGGGAATGAGGGGATTTGAAGAAGCAATGGAGGAAGAAGATGATGGCAGGGGGTGGTTTATTTTAAAATCTAGGGTCAATTTATAAAATTTAAATCTAACTTTTTGTTAAGATATTAACAAATCCGTTAAGATTTTAACTGGCGTTAGAAATCTTAGGGAAACTAATCATAAAATTATAGTACGCATGCTATATTTACTGAGTTCATAGTACGCAGGTCAAAGTGATGTTGGGGCCATAGTACGCGGGTTGGTTTTGTAGTTTACTCGATAAACATTGTGCGTACTAATGATGGTCGTTGCTCTAATAAGCCCTTCGGTGGATTAGTTGTTGTGTTTGGAGGAGATTTCAGGCAAATATTGCCCGTTGTGCCTAAAGGAAGCCGACATGATATTGTACATGCAACCATTAGTTCGTCTAAACTTTGGAATTCCTGCGAGGTCCCAAAATTGACAAAAAACATGAGATTGCAGGTAAATCATCTTATATTAAACTTTAATATTTTACATTTCCCTATTGCAGTAATTAAATATTTATATCTCATTCATTGTTTAAATGTATGTAGGTCGGTTCCTCTTCCTCTTCTGATGCTATGGAGATCAATTTTTTTGCTGAATGGATACTAAGGGTAGGAGATGGTGATGTCGGTGAAGAAAATGATAGAGAAGTTGACATTAAATTACCAGATGATATTTTGATAACGGATACAGCTGATCATATTGCAACTATTGTTCAAAACACGTATCCTGACCTATTACATAATATGGGTATTGATGGTTTTTTTAGGATAGAGCAATTTTGGCACCAACTAATGAGATAGTAGATACTATCAATGATTATGTGATGTCACTGTTGCCCGGTGAAGAAGTGTTGTATATGAGTTCAGATAGCATCAGCAAGGAGGACGGAGATATTGCTGGCCACGAGGATGTATTTTCTGTTGAGTTTCTCAATACAATTAAATGCTCGGGCTTGCCGAACCATTTCATACGTCTGAAGGTTGGGTGTATAGTCATGCTACTCAGAAACATTGATCAAGCTTTGGAATTATGCAACAGAACGAGACTGATAGTTAAAAATCTAGGAAAACATATAGTTGAAGCAAGAATGCTCCCTGGAAAGAATACTGGCATGAAGGTGTTTGTGCCTAGAATGATGTTGAGCCCATCCGATTTGACAAAATTCCCAGTTAAATTCCAACGTAGACAGTTTACATTGAATGTTTGCTTCGCTATGACTATAAATAAGAGTCAGCGACAGTCTCTTTCTCATGTTGGGCTTTATCTTCCTTGACCTGTATTCAGTCACGGGCAGTTGTATGTGGCAATCTTGAGAGTTACAAGCAAAAAGGGGCTCAAAGTTCTGATTTGTGAAAAGGATGGTCAAACCAGCGATATGACCACTAATGTAGTCTATAAAGAAGTTTTTCACAAATTATGAGGTAATTCTAAATTTTTAAACATTCATCCTTAATGCAATGATCTTATCATTTTATAGGTTTTTGTTACGAGTGATTTTAATGTATTTCAGGTGAAATCAGAAGCAAAATCGGAAGATATAAAAGGTCGAGGCAGCTTGCAGTAAATGGTATGTTATATTGTCGTCCTTGTGTATATTTGTTTATACAAACTGATTTGAAACCATAATTTGAATGTGGCGGACTGTGGAGTTTCATATTCCTCACCAAATACATAGCATACACCAGCTTTTGAGGAATTGATCACATAGAGTTAACGGAATTCTTGACAATATATACTATGAACATCAGAGAGCTGTTACAGCGAAGGGATTTTGTGAAAGTTCGAGTTTTTTTTTTTTTAATTTCTTTTAATGACATAGGTTACTTTCTGTGGTTTGTTTGTTATAGAGGTGTAGAATCAGACTGCGGGATATACATTGGGAAAGTCCGTTCCAAGTTCATGTGTTGTTGTGAAGCTCTTCAACAAGCGAGTACCAGGCGTAGTTAAAGCAGAGTAATGATTTCTTGCTTTTTTTTGGAATTTTTTTTCAGTTTCTGTAATGTCTGTCATAGTAAGCACGTACTCATTTCAATATTTTTCGTTCTTTGGTCTCTGAGATACGCTGTTCTCTCAGATTTGTATTTGAAGTTCAGTTTGATTTATGAGTACGAAAAAGTTAGAAGGGAAGTTGTTACCCAACCAGGATTCGAGTTAAATAAGTTTCTTAATAGTACATGAATTTTCTGATTTTCCGATTCATTTTCTGCAGAAGAGTTTCTTTATTGAACATGTAATTAAACTTGTGTACTAAATAGATATTGAATTTACTTGGGTCACCCCCAATTTTAGCAGATTTCTCAAATTTGTCTACTTTTGCATTATTAACAGCTTCATTTCTTGAACCTTAGTGTGTGTAATATGATGAATATTATCTACTGATTCGGGAGAAATTTTCTTGATACGCGGTGATGATGATAGGTTACACATTTAAAGTAATCTATCGACTCGAGACAAGCGTTGACCGTTGACCAACGTAATCAAGGCTGTATTTACCTGATTTTAAATTTAGCAGTAAATTACTCATATTTGAACTACTTTTGGAAAATAAGACCTCAGAAAGGGATGGTCTGTATGTATGTCTGCACTTTAATTATTCTATGTTGAGTAGGCAAGTTGTACTCTGGAAGCAGGGGTGAAGATATATTCTTTAAGGGTGGATTCGGTGCATGCCGAAGCATATAAGGTACTCGGTCGAATCACTCGAACTGGTGGAGAGGAAAGAGCAAGGTACTCTCCTTATTATGTTCTTGTGCCTGGTTAATACTAAATCTTTTGAACAATTTATTAGTTTTCCATTTGACTATGTTCAAGAATGATTCCAGTAGCTACCAAAGAATTATAAGCTTTAAGCGTTTCATGATCCCCTACCGTCACTACAAAAAAAGATGTTTTTAGGGACGACCTTTTTAGAGTCGGGCTAATTGGGTAGTCTCTAATATCCACCTATTATGTCTGCTAAATCAATTTTCAAAATTTGGGGGCCAAAATACATTTACCCCCCAAAGTATCCACCGAATCCCACTTTGCCCCCCAGCGCCAAATTTGTCCCACTTTGCCCCCCAAAGCTTCAATTTGTCCCACTTTCCCCCCAGCTCCAGAATTTGCACCCCAGCACTAACGAATGTTAGAAAATTTAACAAAATAGGTAACGATTGGACTATTTTGTAATGCTTATTAGTTTTTAAGGGTCAAAATGCAAAGTTTCAAATATTAAGTACTAAAAATTTATTTATTTTTCCAAATATTTAACATTATCTTAAATCTTAAATAATTAATAAGTCTTGAAACTAATACTAATTTTATGCTAATTTTTTTTTAAAAAAAATATGAAATAATTTTTTCTAAATAAATGAAATTTATTTTTTTAATAAAACTAAAAATTAAGTCTGTTTTTTTTATTTTTTAAATAAAAATATTTAAAAGAATATTGTACTTTTTTCAACAAACAAAAAAATACAATATTTTTCTAAAATAAAAAAAAGGCTATAATGTTTTAATTTTTTTTAAAATAAAATTCTTACAAAAATTACAATTTAAAAGTTTTATTTTATATTTTTTAAAAATATAAATAAAACTTTACAATGTTTTTTTAGAAAAAAAAATATTTATTTTTTTAAATATTTTTATTTAAAAAATAAAAAAAACATACTTAATTTTTAGTTTTATTAAAAAAATAAATTTCATTTATTTAGAAAAAATAATTTCATATTTTTTTTAAAAAAAAAATTAGCATAAAATTAGTATTAGTTTCAAGACTAATTAATTATTTATGATTTAAGATAATGTTAAATATTTGGAAAAATAAATAAATTTTTAGTACTTAATATTTGAAACTTTGCATTTTGACCCTTAAAAACTAATAAGCATTACAAAATAGTCCAATCGTTACCTATTCTGTTAAATTTTCTAACATTCGTTAGTGCTGGGGTGCAAAGTCTGGAGCTGGGGGGAAAGTGGGACAAATTGAAGCTTTGGGGGCAAAGTGGGACAAATTTGGCGCTGGGGGGCAAAGTGGGATTCGGTGGATACTTTGGGGGGGTAAATGTATTTTGGCCAAATTTGGGATGTCTCCTACGGTCCCAAAATCGATCAGTTTAAAAAGGAAACATAAAAACTAAATCCTCCCTATTTCACGCCCATTTTCCCTGCCATTACTCTCACGCTCAACTTCTCTCCTTCTCTCCGTTCTATAGTAAATTAGGGTATTCTAATAAAACATGTTTTATTAGGTTTCATAGATCTTTAAGAGACGATGGCTGGTTATTGTTTATGGTAAGTACCAGAAAAGTCCCTTTTCTTTCTTTTTAGTTCCTCGAACATTTGTTCACACCTTCTTTATGCTGGAACTGCAATTTTTCTTTCAAGTTTTCTAATGGATGGATGTTTTGCTGTTTTATAGATTGTAAGTCCATCTGCTTACAGTGCACGGGGTTTTGTTTCCGGTGAAATCTTTAATAGGATGGGAGAGGTAAATACATACAAGTTGTCTGATTGTAGCTACTCCGTGTGTGTGTGTGTGTGTTTTCATATTAGTGTGATAGAAATCTGCGTAAGCTGGACATGCAAACAGTGGCGGAACTAGAAATTTCCGTGATGGAGGTAAATATAACCTTTTCCAAAAATTTAAAAGCTTATATGCTTCATGTATGTATGGTGTTTTACATGGAGTTCTTGGGTTACATGAAAAGATAGTGGGCAGTGTGTATCAGAATAAGTTGGGTTATAAGAAAACAACGTTCATTGTCAAGCTCATCCTCATCTTGATGTTAACATTATCGTTGTACTTTATATAGCAATGTAGATCATGGGGGGTTTATTAATGAAAAATGTCAAATTTGAATATCATTTAGGGACGGAGGGAGTTTTTTTTGTATTCTTAGCATTACTATGCTCCCGTCGAATCTCGACGGGTTACTCACTAGTTTTATTAAATGTGACAAACATCTTTCATGCCCAGGGGATTGTGAAGAACTAAACCAAACCATGTACATTATTTAAATTTTATTAAACTAAGAAAAAAATGTTACATATGTATTGTGACATTTTAATTTTAAAGGAATTTTGGGAACAATATTGATTGAATAGTGTAATAGTCGGGTGAAAAAAAATGGTGAGGAAATAACGCTGAAAACGGATAAATGTATGGAAACACTAAAATTTAGGAGAGAGAAAAAATGGGGATTAGTTAGATAGATATTCACAAGATTTAATAAATTTGTTTCAGATAAATATAAAAAACATTACCATATAAGAGTGCTTAACCTATATACTTAGGGCATAGGATAGAAAAACTGTTGTGGTTATGCATATTTAAGCTTAAATTGTAGAAATGAGAAGAACATGCTGGGACAATGAAAAATGGCAAAAGACAAGATTATTACGAGATAAAGAGTGTACAATAATGCATACTCTATCCGTCTCATAACTATGTGCACGACTTTCTTTTTTGGGCATCCCAATGATAAGTCACACTTTTCTAAAATGACAAAAAATCTTTACTATTCATCTCACTCATTTTTTTTCATACTTTACTTTTATACTCACAACATCAATCAACCTATTATTCTCTAACCTGCTTCCTCTCTCATACTTCACTTTTCATACCCAGAACAACTATCCACTACTATTAATCCCTTAATTCAGTGCAAAAATCATTTTTTGCACATATTTATGGGACGGAGGAGGGAGTATGAGTTTTTGCGACAAAATTGTATAAAAAAAACAGATTTTTAAAATGTCGCTTAAAATGAATTTTGTATATTTATTTACAGATAGATAGAGGGAGTATTAAAATTTAATTTAAGTTATTATTCAAAACAGATAAATAATGCAGTTGCGCCTAAATAAAATCAATTAGGTGTTTTTGAGTTTTCATTTAACCTTATGCAGGGTCATTTTGGTAAAATTTCTTCAGTTCACCCTAAATAAAATAGGTTTGTTAAAATCCCCTTTATAATCTGCCGTTCACATCTCCCACGTTTACATCCCATTTCTCTTCTTCCACTGTTAATGTGGCGGCCGTACCCCAAAACCCATGACTTCCAATGACGTCAGTTTCCGACATGAAAAATTCCAGCCTTTGATTCCTCGTACTCCATCTGAATACTCAAAGGTAAGGTACTCTCACAGTTCATGCCTTTATTAGTACTTTGTACTAGGAATTTTCTATCTAATTATGATTTTGTATGAAAAAAAAAAGTAGATCCGGATTGAATTGTATCGTGCTGAGCCTGCCGGCTAGTCTTAGATTAATTTGATCACATACTTCATGTTTATGAATTTTTGCAGGATGGTTATCGACCGTGGTTTCTCTGTTTAAAGATTCGACATCAATTGCTATTGCCATTTGATGCAGGCAAATGTCAACATGTGGCCATTAATTGCTATTGCCATTTGATGGTTGAAATGTTTTTATTAAAGCACGGAACAACAAGTACAAAAGATCTTAAATCTTATTGACCTTGCCAGTAGTGAACGACTCTCCAAAAGTGGCTCTACTGGAAATTTACTAGACTCCACCTCCCATATCCCATATGATGATACTTTGGATGATGCAATTTTATTGAAGAGGCGAAGCACGACTACAACCTTCACTGAAGCGAAGCCTGAACTATTGTAAAAATTCAATACCGCGAGTTTTGAGGTGGGACACAACATCTTGATGGATGGACTATCAAGAGTCAATCTGATAGCTGTGACTTAGGGCCCTTGTAGATTTTAAAATAACTGTAGGCGTGAAATTAATGTACTACATCCGATGTGCATTTTTACTGTTCATGTGGTCAATTCATTCGAATTTTGACCATTATTTTGTGAAAATCTAGCTATTATTATACAATTTTGAAAGTTGATATTGTTTTATTGTTATAAATAGTATCAATAACATCTTTCAAAATTGCATAGAAATATATAGATTTTCATAAAATTAAGGTGAAAGTTCAGTCAAATTGACCAAAAAAGTCAAACAGTGCACATTGAGCTGGGACGGAGGTAGTATTTATTGTACCCGAAACCCACATATTAAGAAGTGAAGAACTCATCCCCTTGTACGGACCCGGAACCGCTACACCCAAATTAGCTCCATCCCTCCACCCAACGGCCCTGATCAAGGCCACATAGGCGAGCTCGTCATCTGTGCGGCTAAAATGATTTCAATTTTTTGTGGGTCCTACCGAGCTCGGACACATCTCATCCGTCGAACAAAAAAAATATGAGGTGACTCTAATCTCCACCATTGAGTGGACCGGGGTGGAGCTAACCGCTCGGTGGAGCGGTTCGAAATCCCCCTTGTACAAGCTTTGTGTCCTTGCACATGAAACCATTCACAAGCTTTCCAAAATAAAATTTGTGTATGACGGTTTGAGTCGGATTTTGTTGAGAGAGTAAATGTTGGTGTGTCCCCCTATGGGCAGCCCATTTTCTGTCTCATTGAGATTTGTCTCATAGGCAAGCATATTTCTTCTCTCATTGAGATATGTTTTATACATGAGACGGTCTCACAAAAAGATTTCTCTTTATTTAAAGTCGAATAACATGAATCATGTGTGTCGTGTGGAATCGCCAAATTAAAACAGGTGATGAAAAAAAGGGAAACTCAAAAGTGAATAAGATGGGAAGTCAATTTTGTAAATAAGAATAATAAAATAAAAATAGAAAACATATCTTTTTTTCAAAGGCATGAACCTCTAGCTATACAAGTAATGTGAACGGGACATTATTTTTGTCAATCATTATCAAGATTCAATAATAGTGCGATAAATCAACAAATCTTGATTATGTGAATAACAAACTTGGGGTTGGCAAAAGTGCTGATTGTTTATTTGATTGTGATAACGGTTACATGATATCCATTTTAACATACCCAGACCACTTAAATTAGTGATAAAAAAAATCTTAAAGAGAAGTGTAATTTTAATAAACATAGACGGTTTTTGTAGAGAACGAGAGGCGCATTGTCACGCCCATGACTATTACCAATTTTTCTTGTTTTTGAGCGGCAAAAACCATGTTAGTCATTAGACTTTTATTTTTTTCAAAATGTTCTCACTAAACTATTAATTTTCAAATTGTTCGCACTGAAATTTCACGTTTTTGAAAATATTCTCATTCCGTTAACAAATTCGCTAAAAATTTAACAAAATTTAGTCACATGACTTAATGTGACTAATGTTATAACATTGTTGACATGTATGCTGAAAATTATAAATTAATTAATGCAAAATATCATTAGCTCATAGTTTATAGAAAAAAATACAAATTAACCCCTTTCCCTAAAAAAAAACATTCTAAATCGTATTTAACGAAATTAGTATGTGAGGTCATGTGGCTGAATTTTATTAGATTTTCCAAATTTATTGACAGAGTGAACACATTTTGAAAAAGAATAGTTCAGTGAAAACATTTTGAAAAAGGGTTAATTGCAATTTAGTTACCTGAGTTTGTCGTCAAGTTTCAATTAGTTACCCAGTTTGTGTTTCGGTCAATTAGTTATCGAATTCGTCTTTTTGTTACAATCAGTGTAAAATTTGTTAGCCCATTAGAAAACTAATGAAAATGGATGAAAATTGTAACAAAGTTCTTTCAAAATTGCAATGATCAACCCTAAAGTTTAAATTATTCCATTACACCCCCAAACTAACGAATGTTAAGAGCTATCTTCTTTCTAATCAACAACAACAATAACAAGCCCAAGTCCGGCAACCACGATAACCACCGTCATCATCACTTTCTCAAAATCCGGTCATCACCACCACCCAAATCCGGCCACTACCATAACCACCTATCTTCTTTGTAATCAACAACAACAATAACAATGTTAATAAGGCACCCAAATACAACCCCCCCCCCCTTTTCCCTACAGTTTGTTTCTACTGATACTAAAAGTCGGAACCTGGTGTGTAAATTGAAAGACCCGGCCACCCATTTCCACCGTTCCAATACCCTGAACCATCGTCGTCGCCAGCCAAACAACTCCCTGAATCGTTATTATTTGTCTGGAATTCAGTTGGTGGGTTTTGAATCATACCCGATTCATCCGAATTCGGCGGTGGAATTAGAAACAGAACAATCGCTGGCGGATAGCTCCGTCATTGAATTGAAACTGGTTCAGCGAGGGTCTACGAATTGGAAGGGGTTTGATAGTTAGGTCAAAGGAATTTGACAGTTAGGTCTTGTCCGGAATTCCAGATCTGAGACCGACTGCTCGCCGGAGAGGGAAGGGAGGCTCGCCGGAGAGGGAAGGGGTAGGGTTACTGGAGATGGGAGGGAGGGTCGTCGGAGTGTATTTGTGTGTGTGTGTGTGTGTGTCGTTCGAGGGAAGGGTTTGGCCAGATGGGAGGGGGTGGGCGCCGGAGAACTCGAAAAAAATTAAGGCTCGCCGGAGACAAAGGAGGTGCGCTGGATATGGAGGTGCCGCCGAATCTGGAGATCCGAGTCTCCAGATCTGATAGAGAGGGATAGATCTGAAGAGAGAGAAGGATGAGAGAGACGATCGGAGAAGATAGCACCGGTCGCCGGAGATTGTGGGGAGCCGGCGATTGTGGCGAGAGAGAAAGCCGCGTGCGTGTGTCGTGAATGAGAGAGGGATAGATCTGAATGAGAGAGGAAAATTTATAAGGGTGGGGGCAAACTGAAATAATATAAACTATAGGGGTGATCCTCGCAATTTTGGTAAAAGTTTGTTACATTTTTCATCTATTTTCGTTAATTTCGTTACGTTTTTTGACGAACAAACGGATTTTACACCCAATTGTAACAAAAAGACAATTTCAATAACTAAATTGATCGAAACACAAACTGAGTAACTAATTGAAACTTGACGACAAACTCAGGTAACTAAAATGCAATTTGCCCTTTGAAAAAAGCTAAACTTTAGTGACGAAATATGGTTTTTGCCTTTTTGAGCAATCGAGTGGAATGGTGCTGAAGGGGAATGGAGTGCTGGTCCTCTGAAAGAAAACTTTCAGGCATCCTATGCAGTTTGTGGCCTTCATATAACAATGACTATCGAATCAGGTATTTGAATATAAAATTGAAGTTTATGTTAGAAAACTTATTACAATAATAAAAGGATTTTTAAAATTTAACGAAATGAGAAATATCATAATTGAACCAAAATATAATTAAAGGGGTAAGAAATTATAATGAACTAGAATTGCGAAAATTAAATCAAATTGGACAAATAAAGAAAGTCGAGTCTTGTGTTGAAAACAATTTTAGTAAGAAGATATTGCCTGTCACGACCCGAAAACTAGGCTCTATTTTATTAGTAATAAATAATTATTATTTATTTATTTGCTTATTTAATTATTTAAATTATTATTTATTTAAATATTTATGTGTGCATTTTATGTGTTATATAATTTATGCCTAGCATTTTATTTGAGTCATTTGGGGTTAGTGTAGTCTTGTTGGGTCTTAATTGTTAGTAGGGAGTGTAAGTATTTGTGTTAGTAGATGGGGAAGGGGTCTAGGTGTAAGTTTTTGAAAATAATAACCAACAACTCCCTCCTTCTCCCTCATCCTCCATCTTACCCAGCTCTCTCTCTCTTTCTCTCCTTGGAATTGGTAAGTATTTCTTCTCTACCTTCTCTCTTCAATCTAACCATCTTCCTCTTGTTATTTCTCATTTCTTAAAACATGAAACTTGTTTAGATCGTCGTTAGGATCGTAGAGGGCTAAAAATATTCGAGTTCCGGCAACTTTGAGAAAATTCAAGTAAGTTGCTTTTCCCCAATTTTTATGCTAGAAATGTCATTCCATGTTGATATGATGATATGCTTACTATATATTGCTTCTTGGATGATTTATGAACTTGTTTCCATTTTTGGTTGATTTTGTGATATTTTGAATGTTGGGATTCGAATCTTGTTTTGGGTAGCTAGATGTTGTTATTTAGGTCCATTTCAAGTTCACAAGTTGTTTTGGTGCATCATTATGCTTATTGGAAGTCTTGATTTTGAGTATTAGAGAAATGGTGAAGTTTTGGTAAAATTTGGTTTGATTTGGTTACCTGGGTTCTTCTGCGTTTTTCTGAATTTAGGAGGTGCTCGGCCGAGCACGTCCCTTGACTCGGCCGAGCGGAGCAGACCAGAAAGTCATAATTTTGGAGCCGAGGTTGCTCGGCCGAGTCATATAGAACTGCTCGGCCAAGCACCCCTGTTTTAGGCATAAATGTTTATAACTTAAAAGTAAGCACCCGGAATAATAAGAAGTCAACCGTAAGCCTATGTAAACCATGTAAGGAGTGTGTTAGAGTTATAAAAGTGGTAAATGAGTATTAGGTGGTTGTCATTACCCCCCCCCCCCCTTGTGACGTTTTATGATATTTCCTACTTTGATCAAATTGTCCTTTTTTCGTTCAATTTTCCGGAGGCCATAACTTTCTCATCCGAACTCCGTTTTGGACGAGTAAACTATCATTTTAAAGCTCTTCTAGAGTACTTCGAGATGAGGTGGTTTATTTAGGTGAGTTTCAGGTTTAGATTATGTTGAGATTTCATTTAGTGTCTTATGACAAAGTGTTTAGAATCGGTCCGTTGTAATCAAGTTGGGAAGATCGGTTTGCGTGGTTTCACCTTGGTTCCTTTGTGAATAAATGGGTTATGGAATTTAGTTATGGATTATTGGAAAATGTGGGAACACTTTCATAATGAGTGGACGTTCGGGATAGTTTTAATGATAGTCATTGTGCTATTTGGGGAATGACCATTTGGGTAGTACTCTCTATGAGTAACTCGCGTGTATCATGTTAGGATGCGTTTGATATGGATCATTGTCCTAGAATCATTTCGTTTTAATGATTTGTATTGTTGGGCTTTTATGAGCAATTCCATTTCTGTTATTGAACTCTTTTATGAGGAACTTCTTGCTATCAATGTTGTTAAACTCTTAATGAGTAATCGTTGTATCTTTATGGTGATTTGTGTTATGGTTCCCTACTTTGGAACCCTTTTGATGTTTATAAAGCTAGTATTCATTACTTAGCATTATTGAAAGTCCAGCTGGTTAAATTGTGTATCGAGTCAGGCAATGGATAATGCTATAATGGCACGAGCCAAGTCCAGTATAGCATCGCCCATTGGTCCTTCTTTCCTCATCCAGATTGGCCTTAGTTGGGATGAGCTAGCTCCGTTGTGGGTATTCTAGCTAATCGTTTTGGAGCATGACTTTGTGGCATGACTCCCGCCCCTTGTGGCACTTTATCATTGTTATTGGTTCTGGTACCGGGTTTCTCTTCAGCTTTTATGCTACTATGAAGATGGTTTGTTTGATTGATGGGTTGATTGGTCGCTTCTGACGGGGATTTCTCTTCAGCTTTCATGCTATTATGAAGATGATGATTTGTTGATTATTGAAGCTGCGCAGCGACCTTTATTTGGTTCTATCAGTTGGGAAACCTTGGCTAATATCCTTTGTTATGTGTTTACTTTCCGCTGCTATCTGTTGACTGTTATTTGTTACATGCTATGTGATATTTATCATTGTTTATTGCTTATTGCATTATAGCATGTCATGTAGTTGCATTAGTAACTTACTGAGATTTTATCTCACCCCGTTTATTTCCATCTTTGTTTTTCCTTAAACCCCCCCCCAGGAGGAAAAGGATTAGGATTCGCGGATCGAGGAGGACGTCGAGAGGATTGAGATTTTGGGGCAGGTTGTTATGGATCGGTTTACATTATTTAAATGTATAACCTTTTGGGGATAGTTTTACCATTATTGACGTCATTAAGAATTGTATATTTTATTCTTTTGGGTATAAGCTGTAGAGCTTATGTTAGATGTACTTTGTTGATTTAAACTTGGATTTGTAAAACCTTGTGTTATCATCTTTTGGTTCAAAATGGAATTTTTAACTTCTATATTTTAGAGTCTTGGTTTTAAGTCGACGTCCAGCTCGCGTATTCCGGACCCGCGGGTTCGGGGTCGCGACATTGCCCCGCACTGATGCTAACGGTCTACGAAAATCTTTTCTCAAGAGAAACGACTTTACAGTCTTTGATAGAAGCATTTCAAATCAAAGACTTCGGCGAAAATAGCAGTGATTGACACTTCCAGACTTTGCATAATACTTTATGCAACGAGATGATTCTGTCTTCTAACATAAGCAGTAAGAATTTCTTCAAATTTTGTGACTGAATTCCATAATTTAGTTAGATATTTAATCAAGTATGCTAACTCTATTAGATATGTATATCTCTAATTCTGATGTGAATGAAGAAAGTGAATTGTGAATGAAATAGTGAAATGATTTGACAATCTGGGGGGCTATTTATAGTTCATGAAGAGTCACAAGTACCTATTGGGGAATATACACAAACTTTGATCAGGCGAATCTGGACCGTTGGATCATAATTGATGGGATACATTGGATTTGCCCACCTGTTCGACCCTTGCTGATCGAACGTGACCCGTAACCAACCGACTCGTGCCCTGACGAATCGACACAGATCCGATTCGCGGACATTGTCCGCTCCAGTCGCAACCGTTGGATCCATCCAAACGGGCCAAGGCCCATCCATCCATACCAAGCCCAACTACTACAAGCCCACCGCTGAGCTGGACCAAACCACCCCTACACACTTGAGCTGAAACTGGATCTTAACCGGACCCAATAAAACCAAACCATCGTTGACTTTGTCAAAAGTGTAAGGCTTCACAACTCCCGGCGTACATGCGGAGTGCAAAGTGCGCCTCTAAAACGTCCAATGCCCCCTTCGCAGGCTACTCGGGCTCTGATGGTGCTTCGTACCATACCCGTGGTCTAATTTTTGAGCTAGTAAAAAATTAGCACAATTGGGTCACGAGTTGCTAGATGGCCTAATGGTCCATTAGGTTGACCCAAGGAGGGAACAACTTGATTACTCCTCATAAGATGGATCCACTTAAATACTCTCATTACTTTCATTCTTTAAGCAATGTGGGATAACCACTACATATCCCATAAACTCTTCATATACCCATTTCATTTTGCATACTTCGAATATTAATTTCTCATTCACCCAAAATTGATTTTGAGAAAGTAAATATATCAAATTAATCTACTACAAATGTAGACACTTACTCTGAAACACACTAAAAAGAAAAATAGACATATACTCTGAGATATGGGGAGTATTTTTATTTTAATTTTTCAAAAAAACTTTGTAATCAAATATTTTTTTTAAACCAAAATTAGCATCCAATATCGTTAAATTAATAGTCTTGGTAATGGATAGCAAGAATTTTCATGTGAATTTGTTACTAACCCTTAAAATAAAATCTACTTTTTTTTTAAAATGAATCTTCAATAGAAATGAATATTTATTTTTTGTGGGAAGGAGTATTATAAAAGAAAGTTTCTTATGCTCGAAATCTGTATACCACCATATTGTCATCATATAAGAAAAAATCATCACAGACTATTGGCTTTGTGTGTTGTCATATAATCCCACTGTTCCAGAATGATAGTCCCCTTATTTTTATGGGTTTTACGAAGAAACTTTGAGTAATAATTAAGGCTACTTTTAATTATTCTAATGAAATTTTTGAAATTGTTCTTGATACACCATTATAAATACTATTAATATCAATTTTTAGATTCACATTAACATAATTATAAGTAACGTTTATAACTGCTCAAAGTTCCCTCGTAGTAACAATGAAAAAAGGTGGACTATCTTTCTGGGACGGAGGGAGTATTATTTTCGTAAATGAATTAATTGTAGCCTAACTTTATTATATCTATGAACTCATAAAATGTCAATTAGCCCTAAAAGGCAATTTTTAGTTGCTGAATTCAAGCCAAAATCTCACAAAAAAACGCGTTTTTTTTTAACTTAAAAAAAAATAAACGTGTTTTCAACTGTTCGATACTGATCAGTGTATAAAGTGTCAGTTTACAAAGTGTCATTGCATGAATATGAAATGTCAGTGCATGAATATGAAGTGCCAGTGTAAAAAGTGTCAGTATGAAATGCCAGTGTAAAAAGTGCTAGTGTAAAGAGTGCCAATGTCTGTCAAAAAATGTCAATTTTGGAGTAAAAAAGTGATAGTGTTAGTGTAAAAATGTGACAGCGTCAGTGCATGTATTATGATGTGCCAGTGTAAAAAGTGTTAGTGTTAAAAAATGCGAGCATGAGTGCAAGTAAAATCAATGTATGTAGCGAAAAATAGTTTTTTTCCTTAGCTTAGGAAAAGCCAATCGCTTGATGTTTCACCGCCGACACGGCGACACCCCCATTTGTGTAACGAGGACTAGTTTGGTAAATTTACTTGGATTTTCAGTTTACCCTAAATAGGTTTGTTCAATCCAGTCCTATAAATTGTTCCGTTCACAGCTCCCACTTTTGTATCCCCCCTTCTCTTCTGCCGCCGTACCCTAAATCCCATGACTTCCACCCACGTCACTTCTCAACATGAAAAATCACAGCCTCCTCCCAATCCCAACACCCCTCATTCCTCCTACTCCATCTGATTACACAAAGGTACTCTTTCAAATTCATACTTTTATATAATCCATTTTCAATTTTATTAGAGATCAAAATTAATTTCGCTCTTCATTTTGGAACGAAATGAATAATACTATGTTAGTTTATGATATTTGTGACTAGTTTTAGATTAATTTGATCTAATTGTTTATGAAATTTTGTAGGGTGGTGATGATCGACCGCGGTTTCTCTGTTTAAACATATGGCATCAATTGCTATTGCCATTTGATGCGGGCCTATACAATAAGCGGCCATGCATCTTCTTCGAGAAAGTTGTTCGCAAAGGATTGAACACTAATGTTATTACTTGCAACGGACTTCTCAAGTTTTATTACGGTAAATGTTCAACTGCTCGGCCATGTTGACATATAATTACCGGTATGGGTTTAACTGCTCTCTTGTAATAATCAACAACTTCATAATCGCAATATATTACTAGAGTATGATTTTCTAAATTAGGGCCTTGTAGATTTTATGATAAATTGTTCTATTTCGGATTAAAATTTTTTTTTGTCCCTGCAAATTTTATGAACTTATTGACCCAAATATTATATTGGCAGGATTGGTATATGAATTTATGAGTAAGATAGGCACAAAGTGGTTCTAAAAAATTGTACACATTTATTGATAAAACGTTATTTTATAGACCCAAGTTTTAATGATTAAAACATTATTTATTTCACAAAAACAAATATTTGAACACCCATTTATAAAATTAACAAAAAGGTATTTGATGAGATATTTTTTACAAACGTGATATCTGGATATAGACCCAAGTATTTAATGATTTAAACATTATATATTTCACAAAAAGAAATATTTGAACATCAATTTATAAAATTAACAAAATGAGATACTTGGTACAAACGTGATATTTGGATTGTTTCTGTAATAACCGCAATTTTTTATTTATTTATTTAATTACTTTAAATTGGGTACATTAATTTAATTAAATAAAAATCAGAATTAATAGATTAACTAAGGAGTGGGCCGAAAAATTGGGTTGGCCCGAACTTAGTTAATTAGACCCAACCCAAACTAACTATTACCCAAGAGTATAAATGTGATATCCCCATCTCACATCGGAAATATGTGGGAATTGAGTGTGCTATATAGAAGGCCCATACAGTCCTACTAAGCACCAATAACATCCATGGACTTTTGGGTGAGCCTGTGGTGAGCCAAGTGGACCCAAGTTGTTTGTGCTCAGTGGGCCAGTTGTGTGGTGCTTATGTAGCGGGTCGGGCTTGCGGGTTCGGGTCGTTACAATTGGTATCAGAGCTATGGCTTTAGGTCTTATGGGAGAAAACTGAAAGTTAAGACTAATGGGAGAACTTAGTACTTGACTTGAATAGGATCTTACTTGAGGAAGTTCAAGTGATACAATCTATTTCTAGGAATAACAATAGGGGTGTATGTAAAATATGGATACACTTGGGGAAGTAGAAACCTCTTCATTTCATGTCTATCTATGTTCTACAAATATGATATAATGAAATCTTGAGATTATGTACTAATTAAGTTTATTATTGGTATGTGTAGGATCATGCCGAGGAGACCAATGAAATCTGTAAGGTACAGTGCTACCCTAAAGGAAGACATAGAAGCCAAGGAGAACATCATTAAGCAGTTAACTAAGGAGCTACGCAAGACTAAAAGAGAGCTTAAGAAGGAGACTCTAGGAGTCGGAAGCCTGCAAAATGTCATCAAGGGACGTGATGAGGACATAATGTATGTAGAGGGAAAATTGGCAGTACAAATGGAGAAAGTCAGAAGCTTAGAAAGCCATGTGATTAGAGCTAATCGCGAGTGGAACCGGATCAGTGTACAACTGCTAGATGAGATATAGCATAGTAATGAACTGAAGAAGAAGATAGCTGAGCAAGAAGTGTATGAGGAAAAGCTTAGGGTTTCAAGCTATCAGATCTGGGCGGAGAAAATAGAGTTACAAGAGAAGTATGACCAACTCGAAGCAGAGCACGCACAATGTGGAATTTGATGAAATTAGTTACATAATAGTTGTTGGAATAGATTTTTTTATGCTTAGTGGGGTAATGCAATTAGACTTTTTGCTTATGTTAAGTTGAATTTTGGGTGTATTTTGAGATGTTTAATCTCACACCTTAGTTGAATAAAGTTAGTTATTTAATTTAAATACCAGAATTATGGATTGACTAATATTGTTTAGACTAAAAGTCAACTTGTCAAGAAAAGACAAGGGAAAACGTCGGATTGATTTGAAATAATCTCCGTAACCATGGTACGAAGTAAGACGACCATTGGAGTAAGTTAAAACTAGTTAAGTAATAAGACTAGTGAAATGAAGTGGTAATAAACAACAAAGTAAAACAGTTGTTAATTATGAAGTATAATAACTCCGGAATCGGAGAATAAAGGTTAAGTAGACTAACCAGAACAGAATAATGGTCTAAGTACAAAGGACCTACGAACAAGATGAAACTAACAAGTGAATCGTTAGTAAAAGAATAGTAATGTTAATTGTAACACGAACACCACACATAACTTGTAGTGACGAACATTCCTAGGGCACGGACTTGTTCTAAAGTGAAAAGGAAAAATTTGCAGATGAATACCAGAAGTGGAAACAACAGAAACGGCGAGGGCAGTGACAACAACAACGGTAATGCAGGTGGGCAGTTGGACCCGGCACTAGTGAATCTCTTACAGACGCTATCACAGACTGTGGCTGGAATAGGTCAGACTGTGGCTGGACTTGCTCAACCACCACCACAAGCTCCGTTTCGTGACCCGCTTGAGTTATTTCAAAGGAGGAATCCAGATTCGTTCTCGGACACAGCTAAGGAGAAGCCCGAGGATTGGATTAAGAGTACAGAACGCATATTCGAGACAATGAACTGCACTGAGGAGCAGAAAGTGGTATTTGCGACATTCATGCTGAAAGGGAAGGCTCAGTCGTGGTGGGAGGCAGAAAAGCGAGCTGCTGTGGCTCGTGGTGACGCTGCACTTACATGGACCATGTTTAAGACTATCTTTAACGAGAAATATTATCCTGCGAGCATAAGGAACGCTAAGGTAGCGGAATTCCTGACTCTAGTGCAAGGGAACCTGACAGTGGCTGAGTATGGTGAGAAGTTCACCGATCTGCTAGAGTTTGCACCAAGGTTCTTCGATACTGAAGAACAGAAAGCAAGGAAATTTGAAGCAGGATTGAGTGATAGAATCAGGTACAGAATCACACCGTTAGCTCTGACTACGTATTCGGCGGTGCTGGACAGGGCTAAGATAGTGGAGAGGGAGTCGGATAATTATCGTAACCGACGAGAGGAGAAAGGAAAAAACAGTGGCTGAAAAGGCAGAAGGAAACAAGGGCAGTAAAGACCACAATAACAATAAGAGGAAAGCGGTGGACGACGGTCGCGATAAGGGCAGTCATGGAAATAAGCACTCCAACAACAGCCATAGCGGAAATGGTCGGAACTCCAATGACAACAGACGTGAGTGGAATAAGGGCAGGAACCAAGGTTTCACAAGTAATGATAAGTGTACCATCTGTGATGGAGCTCACAAGACAGATATTTGTTTCTACAAAGAGCGGCAGTGCTATAACTGTAAGAAAATGGGACACCCGAAGTGGAAGTGCCCAGAACCTAAGAAAGACGAACCAGCTGCAGGAACTAAGGACAACGGAGGAGGAAACGGTGGAGACCGTGGTAGAATGTACACCATGACCGCAAAAGCAGCTGGAGTAAATGCAGATCTTGTGGAAGGTACAATGCAGTTAAATTCTCGTGATGTTTATGTATTAGTTGATACTGGTGCTACTCATTCAGTAGTTAGTAATGATGTACCAAGGAAGTTAAAACTGCACCCAGAAACGTTACTTATGCCTTTAGTGATAGATACACCTACTAAAGACGCTATCCCCATCACTACCTCTTATAGAAATTGCACCTTAGGAATCGGAGATACGAATGTAAAGATCGATCTCATCGAACTGGATATGTCGGAATTCGACGTAATACTAGGAATGGATTGGTTGGCTCTACATCAAGCTAACGTGATCTGTCAAGAGAAAATAGTGACGTTCCTAGGAGAAGAAGGTAGAGAATACAGATTCGTGGGTTCAAGGCCGAGGAAAAGGGTAAGCTTAATCTCGGTGATGAAGGCCCGTAAAATGTCGAGGAAGGGATTTGTAGGATTCCTGGCATACATAGGTGAAACAGAAGAGAAGGGAGTAACCTTAGAGTCACTTGAAGTAGTGAATGAATTTCAAGATGTATTTCCTGAAGATTTGCCTGGTATACCACCAGTAAGGGAAGTAGAGTTCTCCATCGATTTAGCACCAGAAACCACGCCTATTTCGAGAGCACCGTACAGGATGGCTCCAACGGAGTTGAAAGAACTAAAGGAACAGTTGCAAGAACTGTTAGACAAGGGGTTGATTAGACCGAGTGTATCACCATGGGGTGCACCGGTACTATTTGTGAAGAAGAAAGATGGATCTATGAGACTATGTGTTGACTATAGAGAGTTGAATAAGGTGACGGTTAGGAACCAATACCCACTGCCGAGAATTGATGATTTGTTTGATCAATTGAGAGGAGCCTGTCATTTTTCAAAGATTGATCTTAGATCTGGATATCATCAGCTGAGGGTCAAGGATGTAGATGTTGCGAAGACAGCGTTTAGGACAAGGTATGGGCATTATGAGTTTGTCGTGATGCCATTCGGATTAACTAACGCACCAGCTCTATTCATGGAGTTGATGAATAGGATATTTCAGGAGTACTTAGATAAATGTGTTATAGTATTCATTGATGATATTTTGGTGTACTCGAAGACAAAGGAAGAACATGCTGAACATTTGAGGATAGTGTTAGAAATTTTGAGGAGACAGAAATTATACGCGAAGTTTAAGAAATGTGAATTCTGGTTGGAGAAAGTAGCATTTTTGGGACACGTAGTGTCGAAAGAGGGAATTTCTGTGGACCCGACGAAGGTAGAGGCAATAATGGATTGGGAAAGACCGACTACAGTAACCGAAATAAGAAGTTTCTTGGGTTTAGCTGGTTACTATAGAAGGTTCGTAGAGGGATTTTCGAAGTTATCAGGACCATTGACGAAGGTGGCGCAGAAGGCAGCCAAGTTTGTTTGGTCAGAAGAGTGTGAGAAAAGTTTCCAAGAATTGAAGAATAGATTAGTATCTGCACCAGTATTAACACTACCGACAGGAACGGAAGGTTTTGTTATCTACAGTGATGCGTCGTTGAAAGGACTAGGCTGTGTACTGATGCAAAATGAGAAGGTGATAGCATATGCATCTAGGCAGTTGAAAGTACATGAAAGGAATTACCCGACCCATGATTTGGAGTTAGCAGCAGTAGTGTTTGCTTTGAAAATTTGGAGACATTATCTGTATGGCATGAAATGTCAGATTTTTACAGATCACAAGAGCCTTAAGTATATCTTCACGCAGAAGGAATTGAATATGAGACAACGGAGGTGGCTAGAACTTCTCAAGGACTACGACTGTGAAATATTGTATCATCATGGGAAGGCCAACAAGGTGGCAGATGCTTTAAGTAGGAAGAGTCACGGAATGTTGGCAACGTTGATCTCTAAGGGGGTAAGCATATGGAAGGATGTCAAGGAGATGAACTTGATAGTAAAAGTAAACGGATACTTGGCTCGATTGACGTTACAACCTGCATTGTTGGGCAGAATTAAAGAGGCACAAGAGCTAGACGAGGGGAGAGAAGCTCTAATCAGAAAAGGGCAAGCAAAGGATCTTCACATGGGCGAAGATGGAATTCTGAGATACCAAAAGAGAGTATGGGTACCAAATAATGATGAAATTAAGAGAGAGATACTGAGAGAAGCTCATTGCTCGAAGTTCTCTGTACATCCGGGGAGTACTAAAATGTATAGGGATCTAAAGGAGTCATATTGGTGGAATAATATGAAGAATGATGTGGCAGAGTGTGTGCATAAATGTCTGACGTGTCAACAAGTTAAGAGTGAGCATCAGAAGCCAGCAGGGTTACTGCAATCATTACCAATTCCCGAATGGAAGTGGGAGAACATTGCTATGGATTTTGTAAGTGGGTTGCCGAAGACGGCAGGGAAGTATGACGCCATATGGGTTATAGTAGATCGATTGACGAAGTCAACACATTTTCTGGCAATCAAGAAGACTGATTCATTGGAAAAGTTGGCCATGTTGTATATCGACGAGATAGTAAGGTTGCATGGAATCCCGGTCACAATCGTGTCTGAACGAGATGCTAGGTTCACTTCGAAATTTTGGAACAACCTACAGGAAGCATTGGGAACAGAATTGACCATGAGTACGGCATTTCATCCACAGACAGATGGTCAGTCGGAAAGGACTATCCAGACACTAGAAGACATGCTGAGGGCTACTTCGTTAGATTGGCCAAACGCGTGGGACGAGCATTTACCTTTAGTGGAATTCGCCTACAACAACAGCTTTCATGCAAGTATTGGGATGGCACCATATGAAGCATTGTATGGGAGGAAGTGTAGATCACCGGCTTGTTGGGACGAAGTTGGTGAGAGAAGGTTAAGTGGACCGGAACTTGTACAAGTCACGGCGGATAAGGTACAACAGATTCGGAAGTGGCTACAGACTGCACAGAGTAGGCAGAAATCTTACGCAGACAACAGAAGGCGAGAACTGGAATTTCAGCCAGGGGATCGAGTATTCCTAAAGATATCGCCCACGAAAGGAGTTATGCATTTCGGGATTAAAGGGAAGCTAAGTCCACGATACGTGGGACCATTCGAAATTCTCGATAGGATCGGGGAAGTGGCTTATCGATTGGCGTTACCGCCGGTATTAGCTGGAGTACATAATGTGTTTCATGTATCCATGCTAAGGAAGTATATTCATGATCCGAGTCATGTGATAGAGTACAAGCAGTTAAGAGTTCGGGCAGATTTGACGTACGATGAACGACCAATCAAGATCGTCGACAGAAAAGACGAGGTCGTAAGAAAACGTACGGTTCCCTATGTGAAAGTGCAATGGAGCAATCACTCAGAAAGAGAAGCGACGTGGGAGCTAGAAAGTGAAATGCGTGAATTGTACCCGGGCATCTTCTCGGATTAAGACTGGTCAAAGTTTGAGGACAAACTTCTTTTAAGGGGGTAAGAATGTAATAACCGCATTTTTTTTATTTATTTAATTACTTTAAATTGGGTACATTAATTTAATTAAATAAAAATCAGAATTAATAGATTAACTAAGGAGTGGGCCGAAAAATTGGGTTGGCCCGAACTTAGTTAATTAGACTCAACCCAAACTAACTATTACCCAAGAGTATAAATACCATGTTTAGTGAAATTTTAGGTTTTCACTTCTTAATTATCAAAAAGAACAAAACACAAAAACCCTAAACCTAACCCAAGCCGCCGGCCGAAAGTCGGAGAGAGGAGGGAGGAGAGATTTCGACTTGTTCGTTGAAGATTAATCCGATCATTCTCAAGGTAAGGTCAAACCCCATCTTTTAAAATTTATTTCAATGAATTCGGTTTATTAGAACTTAAACTATGCATGATTTAAGAATATAAATATTAGGGTTTTGCATGCTAGTGATATAATGACAAAATCTTAAAAGGTTGATTTATTTGATCTAAATGCTATGGTAAGATGTTGATCTTCATGTTAGTTTATTTTTAAGCTTGATTATATAACCATGATTTGAATGGATTAATGCTATGCAATGCTTGGGGATTGAACAAATAAATCATTGAGGTTGAATTATGTTTAACAAAAAGAAGAAAATATTGGGTTCTCCCCATAATGGAGTTCGGCCGAATGGCCATAAAACCATGAGGGACTCATTTATTGATTTTGATGATTTTTGTTATTGAGTTGGGTATAAAAAAATTGATGTTTGGGAATTTAGAAAAGTTTAAAGAACTAGAAAGATAAACCAAATCAACGAATTTTGAAGATATAGCATTCGGCAATGGTCATGAGATTGGGTGTTAATTCTTGATTAAAAATGTTAAGAATTGGGACGGAGAAGTTAATATTTTCGTTAGATTCATAAGGAAAAGAAAACAAAAATCTTCAAGAAAGTTGTTGAAAAGTTAGAAAACTAACTTGAGAAAATAGAATAAGTACTTGGAAGACCTTGAAAGTTAGAAAGTTAACGAGAAGAAGGAAGATTAAAAGAATTCAGTTAGTTTCCTAACGAAAAAGGATTAAACTGAAAAAGGTTAAAGTTAGAAGAAATAAAAAGGAAACCTTTGAAGTTAGAGGGGTCTAAGTGGTTAAAAAGAACCTTCCTGCAAGTAATCCAAAGTTGAAGGACCAATTTGCAATTAATCCAAAGTTGAAGGACCAATTTGCAATTAACCCAAAGTTGAAGGACCAATTTCCAATTAATCCAAAGTTGAGGGACCAAATTGTAATTAAACCAAAGTTAGAGGACTTAATTACAATTATATTAAAATTAAAGGACTGACTCGCAAATCCAAGTCAGAAACCTAAACGTAAGGAAAAGAGTAACGAAGTAAAGAAGTAAAAACGCATCTCTCAGTTAACTAAGTAGAAGTAGTTAACATTATAAGAGAGTAATAAAGTAAATTACTCGGTGCCTTGTAGATTTGCACAGAGAGGAGATTGCAAGGAAAAGCAATTCAGGTAAGGGATTACGCTCCTTACTGTTATTTGAACTCCTGTTTATTGGAATTCTATATTCTTTCTACAAGTTAGACTATCAGTATGGCATGATGGTATTTGAATAAACTCCGCGTTATTGAACGTTCTTTTGGAAGAATCCTTACTTAGTTATGTCCTCATTGATCTACTAAGTATCGAAGATTGAAACTTGTTATCACATACTTGTACCTTAGTATGTTCTCATTCTAACTTGTAAGTTAATCACTTACTTGTTAGAGTGTCCAATGTCCAGTTAGAAAAGACATTGACGGGACAGTCCAGTTAGAAAAGACTCGTCCTTAAACTAGGGATTGCATGAGTGATCACATGCCCTCTCTCAGGAATTGTCTGATTACAAGGATAATTCTAGACCCCGAGCATATATGTGTGGATACCATATATGTTACGACCTACACTAATGGCTTGGAAAAAGCTAGGTGTACAAAATTGTACCTTTGGCATTGAGGTTATAATGTACGTTACCTTGGAATTGACGGAACTTGAATGAATCCCTTTGGATTGTAGTGCCATAACCCTTTGAAAGTAAAATCTTAAAAGTAATACGGCTGTATTGTTCCGCAGTCTTAAATCAAAAGTAACTGAACCTATCCTTGTAAAAGTTATCCATAGTATTTGTTCTGGTCGTCTCTCCTTAGTAACCGGAGAGGCCACGTATGAACTTACTGAGCATTCGTTCGCTCATCCCTTCTCTATAATTTTATTTCAGGATTTAAGTAGAAGGGCAAGAGAAGGAGAGCAGCCGTAGGAAGAACGGCAGATTGAAGAATTTTTATTTAGTTATTTTAAGAATCTTATTTAATTGGTGTAAGTTAAAGTACATTGATGGCTAGGGTTGTTTACCTGCCAAGACAAGTTTTTAAGTTACGCTTCCGCATTTATTTTGAATTGATGATGTAATAAAGGGTCAGTTGTGAACCCTAAATTGAGGTATTAATTATTGTTATTTAATGCCATTAAATGCTCAGATACAGTAAGAAAATTCGGGGTGTTACAGTTTCTTACCGAGCTATGTATGTGTTTACAGGTTCTCCCTGAGAGAGGATTGGTGGGATACTACCCACACATTCCATTTCAGTTGGGGAGAAATATGAGGCTCTGATAGAGTATTGGTGGGATACTTGTGATATCCCCCATCCTACATCGAAAATATGTGGGAATTGAGTGTGCTATATAGAAGGCCCATACACTCCTACTAAGCATCAAATCATCCATTGGACTTTTGGAGGCCTGTGATGGGCTGTGTTTGACCCAATTGAGGAGATGCTTGGTGGGCTAGTGTGTGGTACCTATGTGGCGGGTCGGGTCTACGGGCTCGGGTCGTTACAGTTGGTATCAGAGCAATGGCTTTAGGTTCTATGGGAGAAGTTGAAAGTTAAGATTAATGGGAGACCTAGTACTTGACTTTGAATAAGGTTTACTTGAGAATTTTCAAGTGATAAAATCTATCTCTAGGAATAATACTAAGGGTTCACGTAAAGCATGAATACACTTGAGGAAGTAGAAATCTGTTCATCCTTGTTACATGTCTACTCATTTTTTTAAAAAGAAAATGTTATAATGAAATCTTGGGGTTATGTACTAATTAAGTTTATTGTCTAGTGTGTGTAGGATTATGACAAGGAAACCGATGAAATCCGTAAGGTACAGTGCTACACTGAAGGAGAACATAGAAGCCAAGGAGAACCGAATCAAGCTAATGAATGAGGAATTGGCTCAAAAAAAGGCAAAGAATGTTAGTACGGAGGAAGAGTTGGTTAAGAATACTACTGAACTGACCAAAGCTAATGAAGAGATCCGTAGACTGAAAGTGGGAATAGAGGGTTTACAGTACACTCTCAAAACACGTGATGATGACATCAAGGTTTTAGAAGAAAGACTAGCATAGAAAATCCAGAAGGCTAGAGATATGAAGAATCACGCTATTAGAGCCAATAGAGAGTGGAACAAGCTAAGTGTGAAATTATTGGATGAGCAAAGGAGTGTCTATAATCTCGAAAAGAAAGTGGATGAATAGGAAAAGTATGAGCGGGAACTCAGAGCTTCAGGTTATCAGATCTACGCAGATAAGCTAGAACTTCAGGCAAAGTACGACCAACTATTGGAAGAGCACGCACAATGTAGAGCTTAGTGCAAGTGATTATTTAATGATTGTTGAGTTAGACTCATTATGATTAGTAGAATAATTCAGTTAGACTTTTGATTATGTTAATTGAATTTTGGGTGGATTTTGAGAAGTTTAATCTCACACCCTAGTTGAATAAAGTTAGTTATTTTAGTTTAAATACCGGAGTTATAAATCAACTATTATCGCTTAAATTAAAAATTAACTTGTTGAGAAAAGACAAGGGAAAACGTCGGATTGGTTAAAACAATCTTCGAAACCATGGTACGAAGTAAGACGACCATTAGAGTAAGTCAAAGCTAGTAAAGTAATAAAAACTAGTGAAATAAAAGTCAGTAATAGTCAACCAAGTAAAACGGTTGCTAATTATGAAGTACAATAACTCCTGAACCGGAGAATAAAGGTTAAGTAAACTAACCAAATCAGAATAATGGTCTAGTACAAAAGACCTACGAACAAGATAAAACTAACAAGTAAACCGTTAGTAAAAGAATAGTAATGTTAATTATACTATGGACACCGTACATATTGTGTAATGATAAACATTACTAAGACACAGACCTGTTCTAAAAGTAAAAGAAAAAAATTGCAGATGGCCTCGAATACCAGAAGTGGAAACAACAGAAACGAAAATGGTAACGGCAGCAACAACGGTAATGGAGGCGGGCAGTTGGACCCGGCACTAGTGAATCTCTTGCAGACGCTCACGCAGACGGTAGCTGGAATAGGCCAGACTGTGGCTGGGATTGCTCAACCACCACCACAAGCTCCATTACAAGACCCGTTGGAGTTATTTCAAAGGAGAAACCCAGATTCGTTCTCGGATACAGCAAAGGAAAAACCCGAGGATTGGATCAAGAGTACAGAACGTATCTTTGAAACGTTGAACTGCACAGAAGAGCAGAAGGTAGTGTTTGCAACGTTCATGCTGAAAGGGAAGGCCCAATCGTGGTGGGAGGCAGAGAAGCGAGCTGCTGTGGCTCGTGGTGACGCTGTATTTACGTGGACCACGTTTAAGGCTATCTTTAATGAGAAGTATTATCCTGCGAGTACAAGGAACGCTAAGGTGGCGGAATTCTTAACTCTAGTGCAAGGGAATCAGACAGTGGCGGAGTATGGTGAGAAGTTCACCGATCTACTGGAGTTTGCGCCGAGGTTCTTCGATACTGAGGAACAAAAGGCAAGGAAATTTGAGGCAGGATTGAGTGATAGGATCAGGTACAGAATCACACCGTTGGCATTGACTACTTATTCGGCGGTGCTGGACAAAGCTAATATAGTGGAGAGGGAATCGGATAATTATCGTAACCGACGAGAGGAGAAAGGAAAGACAGTGACCGAGAAGTCAGAAGGAAACAAAGGCAGTAAGGACCACAATAACAACAAGAGGAAAGCAGTGGATGACGGTCGCGATAAGGGCAATTATGGAAATAAACACTCCAACAACAGCCATAACGGCAACGGTCGGAACTCCAATGACAACAGACGAGAATGGAATAAGGGCAAAAATCGAAGTGTTACGAGCGATGATAAGTGTACAATCTGTGATGGAGCTCACAATACGGAGATTTGTTACTACAAGGAGCGACAGTGTTATAACTGCAAGAAAGTGGGACACCCGAAATGGAAATGCCCGGAACCTAAGAAAGAAGAACCAATTGGGGGAATTAAGGGCAACGGTGGAGGAAACGGTGGAGGCCGTGGTAGGATATACACAATGACCGCAAAGGCAGCAGGAGTAAACGCAGACCTTGTGGCAGGTACGATGCAGTTAAATTCTCATGATGTTTATGTATTGGTAGATACTGGCGCTACTCATTCAGTAGTTAGTAATGATGTAGCAAGAAAGTTGAAACTGCACCCATAAACTTTACAGATACCTTTAGTGATAGATACACCTGCTAAAGACGCTATCCCTATCACTACCACTTATAGAAATTGCACCTTAGGAATAGGAGTTACGAATGTAAGGATCGATCTCATTGAACTGGATATGTCGGAATTCGACGTAATATTGGGAATGGATTGGTTGGCTCTATATCAAGCTAACGTGAACTGTCAGGAGAAAATAGTGACGTTCATAGGAGAAGAAGGTAAAGAACACAGATTTGTGGGTTCAAGACCGAGGAGAAGGATAAGCTTAATCTTGGTGATGAAGGCCCGTAAAATGTTGAAGAAGGGATGTGTAGGATTTCTGGCACACATAGGTGAGGCAGAAGAGAATGGAGTAACCTTAGAGTCACTTGAAGTAGTGAGGGAATTTCAAGACGTGTTTCCAGAAGATTTACCTGGTATAACACCAGTGATGGAGGTAGAGTTCTCCATCGACTTAGCACCAGAAACCACGCCTATTTCGAGAGCACCGTACAGGATGGCTCCGACGGAGCTGAAAGAACTAAAAGAGCAGTTGCAAGAACTATTGGACAAGGGTTTGATTAGGCCGAGTGTATCACCATTGGGGTGCACCGGTGCTATTTGTAAAGAAGAAAGATGGATCTATGAGGTTGTGCATTGACTACAGGGAATTGAATAAAGTGACGGTGAGGAACCAATACCCATTGCCGAGAATTGATGACTTGTTTGATCAACTGAGAGGAGCCTGTCATTTTTCAAAGATTGATCTTAGGTGTGGCTATCATCAGTTGAGAGTCAAGGATGTGGATGTGGCAAAGACAGCGTTTAGGACAAGGTATGGACATTATGAGTTTATCGTGATGCCGTTTGGTTTAACTAACGCACCAGCTGCATTCATGGAGTTGATGAATAGGATATTTCAGGAGTACTTAGATAAATGTGTGATAGTATTTATTGATGATATTTTGGTATACTCGAAGACAAAGGAAGAACATGCTGAACATTTGAGAATAGTGTTAGAAATTTTGAGGAGACAGAAATTGTACGCTAAGTTTAAGAAATGTGAATTCTGGTTGGATGAAGTAGCATTTTTGGGGCACGTGGTGTCGAAGGAAGGAATTTCAGTGGACCCGACGAAGGTGGAGGCAATAATGGATTGGGAAAGACCGACTACGGTAACCGAAATAAGGAGTTTCTTGGGTTTAGCCAGTTACTATAGGAGGTTCGTAGAAGGATTTTCGAAGTTATCGGGACTATTGACGAAGAAAGCAGCCAAGTTTATTTGGTCAGAAGAATGTGAGGAAAGTTTTCAAGAATTGAAGAATAGATTAGTATCTGCTCCAGTGTTAACATTACCGACGGGAACGGAAGATTTTGTTATCTACAGTGACGCATCGTTGAAAGGACTAGGCTGTGTATTGATGCAAAATGGAAAGGTGATAGCATATGCATCTAGGCAGTTAAAAATACATGAGAAGAATTACCCGACCCATGGTTTGGAGTTAGCGGCAGTGGTATTTGCTTTGAAAATTTGGAGACATTATTTGTATGGCGTGAAATGTCAGATTTTTTACAGATCACAAGAGCCTTAAGTATATTTTCACCCAGAAAGAGTTGAACATGAGACAACGGAGATGGCTAGAACTTCTCAAGGATTACGACTGTGAAATATTGTATCAGCCTGGGAAAGCCAACAAGGTGGCAGATGCCTTAAGTAGGAAGAATCACGGGATGTTGGCGACGTTGATCTCTAAGGGGGTAAGTATATGGAATGATGTCAAGGAAGTGAACTTAGTAGTAAAAGTAAACGGATATTTGGCTCGATTGACGTTACAACCTGCACTGTTGAGCAGAATTAAAGAGGCACAAGAGTTAGACGAGGAGAGAGAAGCCCTAATCGGAAAAGGACGGGTAAAATATCTTCACATGGGCAAAGATGGAATTTTGAGGTACCAAAAGAGAATATGGGTGCAAAATAATGACAAAATTAAGAGAGAGATACTGAAGGAAGCTCATTGTTCGAAGTTCTCTGTACATCCGGGAAGTACTAAAATGTATAGGGATCTGAGGGAGTCGTATTGGTGGAATAGTATGCAGAATGATGTGGCAGAGTATCTGCACAGGTGTCTGACATGTCAACAAGTGAAAAAGCGAACATCAGAAGCCAGCAGGATTACTACAATTATTACCAATTCCCGAGTAGAAGTGGGAGAACATTGCCATGGATTTTGTAAGTGGATTGCCGAAGACGGCAGGAAAGTGTGATGCGATATGGGTTATCGTAGATCGATTGACTAAGTCGGCACATTTTCTAGCAATTAAGAAGACTGATTCGTTAGAGAAGTTGGCCAAATTTTATATCGATGAGATAGTGAGACTACATGGGATACCGGTCACAATCGTGTCCGACCGAGACGCAAGGTTCACTTCGAAATTTTGGAACAGCTTACAGGAGGCGCTGGGAACAGAATTGACCATGAGCACGGCGTTTCATCCGCAAACAGATGGTCAGTCAGAAAGGACCATCCAGACACTAGAAGATATGCTGAGGGCTACTTCGTTAGATTGGCCAAATGCATGGAACGAACATTTATCATTGGTGGAATTCGCGTACAACAACAGCTTCCATGCAAGTATTGGGATGGCACCTTATGAAGCATTATATGGGAGGAAGTGTAGATCACCGGCTTGTTGGGATGAAGTTGGTGAGAGAAAGTTAAGTGGACCGGAACTTGTACAAGTTACGGCAGATAAGGTACAACAGATTCGGAAATGGCTACAGACTGCGCAGAGTAGACAGAAATCCTATGCAGATACAGAAGGAGGGAACTAGAATTTCAGCCAGGGGATCGAGTATTCCTAAAGATATCGCCTATAAAAGGAGTTATGCGTTTCAGAATTAAAGGAAAGCTAAGTCCACGATATGTGGGGCCGTTCGAAATTCTCGATAGGATCGGGGAAGTAGCTTATCGATTGGCGTTACCGCCAGTGTTAGCTGGAGTACATAATGTGTTTCATGTCTCCATGCTCAGGAAGTATATTCATGATCCGAGTCATGTGATCGAGTACAAACAGTTAAGGGTTGGGGCAGATTTGACGTACGATGAACGACCGATCAAGATCGTCGACAGAAAAGACGAGATTGTAAGAAAGCGTGCGGTTCCCTATGTGAAAGTGCAATAGAGTAATCACACGGAAAGAGAAGCGACATGGGAACTAGAAAGTGAAATGCGTGAATTGTACCCAGACATCTTCTCAGGTTAAGATTGGTTAAAGTTTGAGGACAAACTTCTTTTAAGGGGGTAAGAATGTAATGACCTGATATTTTTTTAATTTTATTAGTTTATTTTATTTATGTTAATTCATTTTAATTAAATGATAATTAAGGTTAATGGGTTAACTAAGGAAGTGGGCTAGGTAATTAAAGAGTTGGACCAAAATTGTAATGGGCTTGAAATGGGTTAGCCCGAACTTAAAACAATAGGTCAAGCCCAAATCAATAATTACCCAAAGTATAAAAACCTTGAGTAGTAAATTTTAGGTTTTTATTTTCCATTACCAAAAAAACAAAAAAAAAAAAAAAAAAAAACCCTAATCATCATCTCCTAGGGGCAGCCGCCGGCCGGAAGAGGGAAGAGGGAGGAAATTTTTGACATTTCTGGAAATTTAATCCGATCAATCTCAAGGTAATGTTAAACCTCATCTTCTAAAATTTGTTTCATTGAATTCGGATGAATAAATCTTAACCTATGCATGTTTAAAGGAAATAATCATTAAAGTTTTGCATGCTAGTAAATTGATGACAAAAAGTTTAATGGTTAAATGCATAGACTTAAATATTATAACAAATGATGATTTCCATGCTTAGCTTAATTCAAAAATTTGATTCTATGATCATGAATGGGAAGAATAAATATTTTATAATGTATAGAATTGAGCAAATATGGGATTGAGGTTAACTAGGGTTTAACAAGAAAAAGGAAAAACATGGATTTTTCACCCCTAGGGTTCGGCCGAATGGCCTAATGGTGTTGGTGAATTGTTTTGTTGATTTTGTGATTATTGTTATTGATTAGTGAATAAATTAATGTTGGAGATTTATAAAAAAAATATTAAAGGATAAGAAAAATGGACCAAATCAATGAATATGGAAGCTATAGAATTCGGCCTAAAAGCCATATACCTTGGGTATTGATTCTTGATCTAAGATGTTAAGATTTAAGATGAAAAAGTTAGTGTTTCCGTTAAGATTATAACGGAAAGAAAGCATGTCTCTTAAGAAAGTTATTGGAGAGTTAGAAAAATAACTTGAAAGATTGTATTAAGTGCTCGAAAGACCTTGGAAGTTAGAAAGTTAACGAGAAGAGGGAATATTAAAAGATTTCAGTCAATTTCCTAACGAAAAGAGGATTAAACTGATAAGGTTAAGTTAAAAGAATTTAAAAGGAAACCTTTGAGGTTAAAGGGGTCTAAGTGATTAAAAAGAAACTTGGGGGACCTTTACGAACAAAACCAAAGTCAAAGGACCTTCCTGCAATTAAATGAAAGTCAAAAGATCAAATTGTAATTAAACTAACGTTGAAGGATCAAATTGCAATTAATCCAAAGTTGAAGGACCAATTTGTAATTAATCCAAAGTTGAAGGGCTTATTTACAATTTCATCAAAGTTGAAGGACTGACTAGTAAATCAAAGTCAGAGACTTAAACGTAAGTAAAGAAGTAAAGAAATAAACAAAAAGTAAAAACACATCTCTCAGTTAACTAAGTAGAAATAGTTAACATCGTAAGAGGATACTAAAGTAAACTATTCGATGCTTTGTAGATTCGCACAAGGAGAGCATTGCAAGGAAAAACAATCAAGGTAAGGGATTACGTTCCTTACTGTTATTTGAACTCCTGTTGATTGGAACTCTATATTTCTTTCTATAAGTTAGACTATCAATATGGCATGATAGTATTTGAATAAATTCCGCGTTATTGAACGTTCTTTTGGAAGAATCCTTACTTAGTGATGTCCCCATTGATCCACTAAGTATCAAAGATTGAAACTTGTTATCACATACTTGTACCTTGGTATGTTCACATCCTAACTCGTAAGTTAATCACTTACTTGTTGGAATGTACAATGTCCAGTTAGAAAAGACATTGTCGGGACAGTCCAGTTAGAAAAGACTCGTCCTTAAACTAGGGATTGCATGAATGATCACATGCATTCTCTCAGGAATTGTCTGATTACAAGGATAATTCTAGACCCGAGCATATATGTGTGGATACCATATATGTTACGACCTACACTAATGGCTTGAAAAAGCTAGGTGTACAAAATTGTACCTTTGGCATTGAGGATATAATGTACGTTGGAATTGACGGAACTAGAATGAATCCCTTTGAATCGTAGTGCCATAATCATTTGAAGGTAAAATCTTAAGAGTATTATGACTGTATTGCTCTGCAGTCTTAAATCAAAAGTAATTGAACCTATCCTTGCAAAAGTCATTCATAGTGTTCGTTCTGGTCGTCTCTCCTTAGTAACCGGAGAGGCCACGTATGAACTTACTGAGCATTCATTCGCTCACCCCTTCTCTACAATTTCTATTTCAGGATTTAAGTAGAGGGAAAAGGAAGTAGAGCAGCCGTAGATGGAACGACAGATTTGAAGATTTATTATTTAGTTATTTTAAGAATAATTAATTACTCTGTTTAAGTTGAAATACATTAACGACTAGGGTTGTTTACCTGCCGAGACAAGTTTTGATGGTTACGCTTCCGCATTTATGATGAACTGATGATGCAATAAAGGGTTGGTTTGAGAACCCTAATTTGAGGTATTTTAATTATTGTTATTTAATGCCATTTAATGCTCAGATACAGTAAGAAAATTTTGAGTGTTACAATACTATCCATACATTCCATATCAGCTGGGGAGATGGGAGTCGACAGTGACCCACCGCTCACAGGTTTACAATTTGAGGGAAACCATTATACTTGGATTATACTAGGATGACACGTTGATCGAAATCATGGGACAACAAAGATAGTTAGAATTGCACATCGATCGAGCGTTTATTTTGGTATGGATTGTCTCCGGCAATCTTTGCCATTACTAACACCTCTATTATGGTACTACTATTGCAATTTGATGTGTAATATTAATAAGTGGTCTTTTGCAAGAAAGTTGTTTATAAGGGATTGAATGCTCATGTTGTTACTGGCAATAGAGTAATTGTCGTCGCGTAAATGTACAATTACATCTATATTGTCAATACCTACTAGTGGATGTTCAACAACAGTAGTTGCGAATGTACAACCAACTTATCGGTAATTATGGATAGACGTTCAACTACTTGGCTAGTAATTTTGAACAAATGATCTACCACTTACACATTTTGTTCTTGGACGGGATATATATACAAAAACTGTCACATTGCTATAATCTTTGTTGGATGGAGTATAAAGGATCAAGATTTTATAATTTTATTGTGCTCTAAATTTTATTACTTTACTCATTTGTCATATTCATATACTTAAACTAACTATGAGCCTCACTAGTAAATTCTATTCACTTGCATAGTTACAACTCTTTTATTAACTATGTTTTCAAAATACATATACTCTCTTCTCAATTTTTGTGGACATCGAAAAGAATTATCGCATGTTATTATGGGACGGAGGGAGTACTAGGTATTATGCTACGTTTAAGGCTTGAGCTTATCTCTAGTTGAGACAATACATAATTTTCAAAATATTGACATGTTTTTCTTTTGAAGAAAAATATTGAGATGTTTAGGTTTCCAAATGTCCGCGAAGTTTGACACAAAAACTCTCTTTGTTGCATAAACAGAACAATGACCATGATGTGGAAAGAGCAAATAATGTTTGTGAATATTTATTCGTATTTGAAGCAAGGGTACGTAATTGAATTCTCGTCTCAAAATAAATGTAAAAAAACATTTAAATTTGTTGTTAATCTCATTTTAAGATGGAGGGAGTCACTTTTTTTTCTTTTACAATCTCAAACTTTAGGTGATTAATTGTGAAAATTAATCGCACCCTTTTATAGTACACATTTTTTTTTTTTACAATGTCTTAAATGTCTTAGCTAAGAGGCAAAAAGATGAATCTTTTTGCACACAATTGAATAACGTTAATAGGACAGAGTAATGGAATACGTTCGTAACGCAAATTTTACATTTATATTGTTGACGTGCTACAACACATATTGTACAATATACCAATCAATTAGTATTTTCATCTGCAAAATGAATGCAAGAGTTTCATGATCTTCATGTAGCTGTCTGGTTGTTATTTAATTAGTCCTCGTTCCATAATAATAAGAATGCAAGAGTTTCATGATCTTCATGTAGCTGTCTGGTTGTTATTTAATTAGTCCCCGTTCCATAATAATAAGTGTCGCAATTTGGTGTTTTTTAAAATACATATAGTCATATGTGTATTTCAAGTCCCTAAAACCGCAACTGTGCTTGGTAAACAACATTTTGGTCCAATTGAAAAGCCTTGGATAGAAAGTCGATAGCTAAATCAGGCTTGGAACCAAAAACCGCGTTCGCAATCGTGATCACTCCTGGATTCTGGCTGTTTAAAGCTCCAATACCAACAGCTTTTCCTCGTCCAATGTTTCTCTGGAAATGAATTAAGCCTTCTGGAAATACAAACACATCTCCCACGTTAAGTACTTTTGTAATGAGGCGATTTTCCGGGTTTGAAGTTATAAACCCTACTTCGAGGCTGCCTTGAATTACAGTCAACATTTCTGTAGCTCGAGGATGTGTGTGGGGAGGGTTGATGCCGCCTTGGTCAAAGTCGATACGAACCATGGAAATACCGAGTGTGTTGAGACCGGGCATTTGTTTTACTGATACTGGTGTCACTCGAGAACCAACCGGATTTGATGTGTTGCCGGCGAGATGAAGCCCCCCGGATGAAGAAATCGTCCGGTTGTACAAGCTTTGCGTCTTTGCAGGTGAATCCATTCACCAGCACTGTGCCTCAACATTAATTCAAAATCATAAAAAGTTAATAGATACACAAGTACATATGAAATGTAACATTACGTAATAATCATTATCGCAATTCAATAAAAACTGCGATAAATCAACAAGTTTTGCTTTTGTGGATGGCAATGTAATTGCTGCCTCTTCATTGGATTGTGGTAACATTGATATTCATATAGTCCTCCGTCCTAAAATAATTGTCATAATTGACTTGCCAACATTTTAAATACTTGTGTTTCACTTGTTTGTACATTGCACTGAAACTCTTTCCTAATTTAGACACATGACATTTGTTTTGAGGCGAACTGGAATGGAAAGTGTGACATTTATATTGGAAGAGAGGGAGCATAACATACATACCTGGACCGCTTAAATTAGCAACGCAAAAATCTTGAAGAGGGCTCTGGTCAGATGCAAAAGCAACTGAAACTTGAGGCACATTTTATAGAGAAAAAAGAGGTGCATTGTCAATAGTATACCAATTTTTTCTTGTTTTTGAGTAACCGGGCGGAATGGCATTTGCAGGAGAATGGAGTGTTTGGTACGTTGAAAGAAAAGTTCCAGGCATCCCATGCAGTTTGGCATTCATATGATAATGACTGCAGGCTAATGTGAATATTGTAGATTTTATGCTACTAATTCTCATTTGGGCCGCCAAAAACAAGTGGCCGTGATGCTTTGCTCCAACATCCTAGAGGCTTTTCTGACAAATTTTAACGCTGCTGCATTTTCAATGTTTATGGGCTGACTAGTATTTCTTTCTTTACTTTACTTTGTTGTGATAAGATTAGACACATTTGAATTGGTGGTCTATTTCATTCATTGACAACAAGGGTGCCCTTCATCTTCTTCATTCCTAATGATTTCAATTTGTTATTATTATTATTATTTTAATTTTATTTCTGAAAAGAAAGTGAGATATACAGAGTTAAGGTGCACCCCATGAAAAAAAATAATAAAAAAAAAAATCAAAATATGCCATAATCATTTTATAGGGTGGAATTTGTCCAAACAAGTTCAAATAATCTTTGTTACTTCGTATTAATCTGGGGAGGAGATTCCTAGTTTCCCCATGAATAGTGGGTACCATCCACCTGAATGATATATACAACCAGAAGGGCACTATTTGTAATATATATTTTTCCTTTTTTTTTTTTTTTTTTTCTGTACAAGCAATTGCATACGATATTGACAACCGAATGGCAGGAATAGAGAATTAGTGAAGAATAGAGAAACAAGTCCACATAATCTACATTTGAATCGATGCTCCTTCAATACCAAGTTCATCAGACGAGACCAACTAGTGTAGTTTTTACCTGAACTGTCAACGATCACCTCTCAACTGTCTTGTACAAATCAGAGAGGGCGTTGTAAAGAATGGCAGCTGCGGGAGGCTGTGGCAATGATCCAAGAAGAATATCTGATGAATTAATAGTAGGGTTGCCATAGAACCTGCAATTTTCTTGGGTGCGGGTTGTGACCACGCTCCCTTCAAGCGAACACCCAACAAATGCACCTGCAAAGCATCCGTCATATCATCATTATCTCATAAGTACTATTTATATTCTCCTTTTAAGAAGAAACTAGCAAGGGACAGACATTTCAAACAACTTGCACTCCCTCCGTCCCCGGAAAGACAGTCCCATTTGACTTTTGATGGACAACACAATTGAACTTTGACCAAACATCAATGTCAGTCTAATCATCCTAGTGAATTTCTAACAATTGTTGTTAATAAGTGATTTATCAACAACAATTTTCAGAATTTTATTAGGATGATTAGATTGACATTCATTTGTGTTGACCATCAAAATGGGACAATCTTTCCGGGACAAAGGATGAATTATTGAGGGGAACGCCTGCACAAAACTTAATTTAGGTATGAAGCAACATAAGTTTGATAAACAATACTTCAAGAAAATGGACTACTTTACAAAGTTTGGTATGAGGCTGGATGCAGAATATCAGACTCTACTTAGAATTATCTCCATAAAGCAAACAAAAATCAACAATATTTCAAGAGAAATGGGAGAATAATAAAAAGAACTTTCAGGCACTTTAAAAAGATTAAAAAAAAAAAGAGAGAGAGGAAGAGATTGGGTCTTTCTATAATTCACCTTTACTGCAGCTGTATGTATAGCAAGCAGCACAACCACCATCACCAGCTCGTAAATCAGCTTCAGCAGCCCTTCCGATAATGCCGGCAGCTGCACTTACACCTGCTCCAACTGACAAATGCACATTTCCTCCAAATGTCCTGACCGCTTCACTATTTCTCAACACTATTATAAAATCTGTAAGTTCCCCGCCCACCTGTTTAAACATTACAAATAAAATATAAAAACAAGGTGAAGAAAAAGAGAAAGTTTTCCTTTCTAGGTGACCTAAATTACGGTCAGATTCATTGCACTTCATGTGTAAAAAATGAAGTGCAAAATGCTGTTGTATCCAAATTCCGAGCCAGACAAGAGCAAGGAGAAATTCAAAATTATTGAGGCTTAACTAGTTGACTATGATAGAGAAACAAGATATGCAAATTTAACCTGAACTCCCCAACCAACACCAACAGAAGAAATCGCAGATGGTGGAGACCAAGATCCATCTTCCCTACGAGCAACAACAAGACCAGTGCCAATGTTGTAAGTCACCATCATGCCAACCTTCGCAACTGTGAAAATTGCTAGACCTTTTGCTTGTTTTAGAATAGCATCTGGTATTGATTTTTCAGGTTTCAAAGAGCCAACCTGAGGCACCATTCAAACATGCAAATATCAGCAGACACACTTCAAGTTACACACACACACACACACACACACACACACACACACACACATCCTCTGTCCCACTCGAATTTAGGACAACCCCAAAATTGAAATGTTTTATCTAGTGGGACCCACTTTCATACTCACAACTTTCCACTTAATATTCCCTACCACACTTTCTCTCTCCTACATCACTTTTCATACTCACAACACACTCCACCAACACTTTTTCCTTAATCCCCGTGCCACTCCCAACAATCCTATTTCAAGTAGGACGAAGGGAGTATATAATATGCTACTGATATTAATCTCTTCTTTGAAGCAACAGAAAGGTACAAATCTAAACAAGCTATTTGTCCATGCAAAAGGCTTCATGGTAGCTCCTACGTTAAGGTAGCTTGTGGATTGATGAATGAAGAAGTAGTAGATCGTTAGACCAGGAAGTGTGGTTCCATTGTAATCAAATAGCGAAAAAAGTTTCAAACTACGGCTTTAAGAACATTCCTTTTCATTTAGTTTACCACGTGGAGAAGGATCAAAGGTCAATCTGAGCATCACGTCACATATACTCATCCGCATTCCCAGAAAAGCAAAGAAGATTTACCTTACTATACCCCCTAATGGTGTTTGCAGCCTTATATATTTCATATTCCATAGACTGGCCCCAGGGAAAGTTAAGCCATGATCTCAAGGTACTGAGGTCTGTCAGATCATGTGTAGGCAATTGAGCAGCACGACTGACTTCATTCATCAAGTATACCTGGACAGATTCAAGCCTCACACCGCATACATCACAAACTCGTTGTGGGTCCCCCGTACGAAATTTCGTGGGCAAAAGGCTCCTACCCTTGGAACACTGATTACAGAAGATCCCCCCACAAAACCGACAGTGATGTCTTGAGCACATTATGGGATGAAACTTTACATTACAGAGCATACAGCAAGATGCAGTGCTATCAGCTAACCATTTTGGTGGGTCCGCCTCAAGGAGTTTCTGAGCATTGCCAAAATTAGCCTCATTTAGAATCTGAGCCATATCTTTCCAATCCTGCTCGAGAAGATGAGTTGATATCCAGGAAATGGGTAAATGAACATTGCCAGAAGTAAGATCGCTCACTTTTCCTCGTGCTGCAAGTAACATATCAAGGACTACATCCCACTTAGTCATCTCTTTGTCTTCTCCAACAAAATCATTCCAGCCCATATCATCATCAGGAAGGTAGTCTCTATTCACGCTGAGACCTCTATTCCACTCTTCACGTTCACTTTTTGGCATTGGTGGAACAGAAACGGGAACCCAAACCCCATTTCCTTCAGAAAGTGGCTTGTCATAATAGAAATACTTATCTGCATGTTGACATCCAGCACCTGAATTGTGTTGTGTCTCATGATCCAAGGCAGACTCACTGGGTCCCACGGGTTGTTCTTCTCTCAGCTGTCCTGTTTGTTCAGTATCAAGATTACTTCTTGTTGCTAAACTGTTTTTTTTCGATGAATTCCTCAGATCCTACAGAAACCTGAACACCAACAGTGGGGCATCTTCATTCAGTTTAAATAAAAAAGACTCTTCCTATGCTTACTACTACCTCCGCTCCAAAATGAACGTAAAACAAATTTAGATCAAGAGCAAATCTTTTAAATATTGGACATTCATTTTGGGACAGAGGGAATACAACTCAAGAGGAGCATCTGTCCAAACTATATGTCATATATAAACCTTGAAAAGAACTGCACACAATACTTAAAAAGGTTAAGCATTTTAGTAGAGCAAAGAAATCAAGGTCAAAGTTCTCATAATAGAACTTTTTGACTTAAAACATGCTTTTGAATTTTCATCATCCTACTATAGTCAATTTCCCTTTAAATGGCCAATCGACATTCTAAACCACTGTACTGTGCTTAAGCTCCGCTTTTTAACCACCCATGTTTTTTTAGCAGTTTTAACCATCCTACTTCAAATACGTTTTTATTAAACCTAAATGGCCTAACGGCATTCAATATTGTTAGAAAAACCTAACAAAACCTAACGATAGTTAACGAGATTTAACTTGGACATAACGTGGATAAAACATGGACGGATATAACAATATGCAACTTGCCCTATCGTTATTAAACCCAACTATCTGAAACCCTAGTTTACTTGAAAACCCAAATACCATCGATTCATAATACAATTGGGAGAAAAGCGGGAGGAATTCAAGGTTGATTTTGTAATTGTTGATGGGATCTCACAATTTACATGAGAGCTCGAATTGAGCTCGGGCTCAAGATGGAGTGAGAGGTACTACAATTGCAATCGAATTGCACCTACGTGGACCTCATGGACGACCGACAACCCAGGAAGAAGATTTATAGGGTGTCCAAACTATGAGGTTCTGTAAAAATTGTTTCTTTGTCTTTGTAATGTTTGAGTAATGGAAGATGATATGCAATAATAAACTAACATTCTTTTTTGTTTGTTTTGTGCAGAATTCCAGGCTATATTGCGGGTTTTTTCGTTGGGTTGATCCTGAGATTAGTGAAAGGGCAAAGCTTCAACCAGGCCCGGTGATAGCCCTGTGCTAACAGTGCCATTGCACAGGGCCCCAAATTTTTAAGGGCCCCCTATAGTTGTAATTTATGTCATTTTAACCCTTAATTGTTTTAAAAATGATTCTTTTGACCTCTTAAACCTCTTTACCTTAATTTATTTCTACTATCTCACTTTTTATACTCACAAAAATTACACCACTTACACTTTATCTTAATATCCATATCTAAAATAAAAAAAAAAATGCAACTTTTAGTAGGAAAGAGAAATTATATTGTAATTTATGTAAATTTCTTAGATAATAATAGGGCCTAATATTTCAATTTAGCACAGGGCCTCTAAAATTATTGAGACGGGCCTGGCTTCAACTCAATTCCATGAAGGCTGAAATCAAATTGTTGAAGAAAGAAGCCAATCAACAACTGCAATGGTGGAAGATTTGCAAAAATTGGAAACTAAATATGCTAAGCTTGAACATTTGAACAAGACACAAAGTATTGCTATTGCTAATGGAAAGAGAAGGGAAAAGTGGTACATTTGGATTGGGGTGATATTAATTTATTGCATCTTCCATGCCATAGCAGGCTATGTCCAAGTTAATCTCGTTAAGTATCGTTAGGTTAGGTTAGGTTTGTTAGGTTTTTCTAACAACATTGGATGTCGTTAGGCCATTTAGGTTTAATAAAAACGTATTTGAACTAGGATGGTTAAAACTACTAAAAAAACATGGGTGGTTAGAAGCGGAGCTTAAGCATAGTACATTGGTTTAGAATGTCGATTGGCCCCCTTTAAATTACAAGCAAATAAAAATTAATGCTATACTGAAAGAAGGTAATTTAAAAATAAGCTTGTCTCTATGGAAATCTAATTTTACCCCTTCCGTTGGTGGTAGAAGGGAGTAATATTACCGAATGGGGATCTTTTGACTAAAAAAGATCGGGGTATACATTAGCGAAAATGAGTTCAAACCTAGAACACATTATTTCAGCAAAAACCTTTTTGACATCTGTACCAAGCAACAAACCTATAATTTCATCAGAACATCATCCAACACAAAAACCCATAACAAAAGAACTCTGAAAACTATCAATCAAGCTTTTTTTAACGACGATCGAGGGCTTCTAATTGCAAGGTAATCAATATGACTATTTAATTCCAAACACCAGAAAAATCAAAAAAAAAAAAAAAAATCCCATTTAATGAACTAACAAAATACAAGGGGTTGATTACCGTATTGGGAAAGAAATTGGGTTGATAATCGTGGAGGTGAATTTGAGGGTATTGAACTCTAGCATCATCAACTGATTCTGACTCGTAAAGATGAGCATCCATCAGACCTAACAACCTGAAACAGGAATCTCGAATTGCGCAACGGTTGAAAACATGAGAGGGCGTAAATTTGTAAGGGTTTTTTTTTGTGGGGGGATAGTAAAAGGAACTCTACCGTGTCAAGGAAACTAGAAATGACGAATGGAAATAATTTGTGTTTTCTTGGGTTAAAATGAGCTAATGATGGGAGAGGTGATGGATTTTCTCTCCAATTGCGTCTAAATTTACCTTTGAGATGGTCTTTGGGACTTTATTATTATTTATTTTTTTAAGCAAACGAAACAGTAATAACATTGATAAAGGTTATGAAGATGGTGTTCCACAGTGATCGGAGACTCATCCCAAAGATAAAGATTGATACAAAGATGAACAATTGTCATCAATTTAACTGCCACAATAAAAAAGCATAATACATCTTGATTAGGATCGTCTATTCCTAAACCAAATCTCCATACAAAGCCCTTATGAATAATGACTTGTGACGCACAAATGCTTTTCCAAGTTACACTTGGACACGGCATAACATTGGCATTCAGAAAACCCGCAATTGGTAAAAATTTGGTGTTGAAGACATGACTTAATGCATTTTGGTAGGCAAGAAATGTCCAACCAAACATCGTAAGTATTGCAACAATTAATCGAAATAAAATATAAAGGCTCCCAAAAAAGGGGAGAAGACAATGGTTCTCGACAAAGGAGATAAAACAAATAACATAACAAGATGTAACGCAAAGACTTTAAGATATGAAAAATGGTGGATACCGAATTAATTTTGTAGCGAGTTGATTGATAGAAGTTGAAATGTCGCCGAAAATTGAGATTGCATGGAATGAATCTCCTCTCCATGAAATTTATGAGAATTGTGTGAACCACCAATCCATTTATTAATAAAAAACAAGAAATTTTTCATAATTTAAACATCAATGAATGATCATTGATCCATTCAATGATTAATGTTTAAATTAGAAAATGAAAAAAAAAAATAGTAGGAAGAAGGACTAAACAGAAGACAGAAGGGTAATCAACAAGATTTATAGATGGATTGGGTAAGGTATTAGTTTATCTAAGACATAATTTAAATGTGAATTTTGTCCTATAAAATGAAAATAATGAATGAATTGATCGTGAATTATCGGATCTGACTCTACCTTTGCCCGCTTTTTTGAACTTTTCTAGCCTAAGATAGCACAGGCCCCATTTTTATTTTCTACAATATTTCAATATAAAGAATGAACATATCCTTGGGACGGAAGGGAACGAACCTTCAACTTTTTATTGTTGTTATTATTGCATTCTCTTTTTGTTTCAACTGAAGTGAGATTAATGGTACTTGATTACACTTTAACTAATAATTTAAATACTCCATCCGTCCCAGTTTAAGTTTTTTACTTTTTTTTGGTTTGTCTCAGTTTAAGGTTCTTAGTTGCTTTATTCCATAAATGGCAAAGGTTGAATATTGTTTTAGACAATCTTCTCCACAAAAGTTCACTTAATTACCAAAACACCTTACTTACCTAACTTACTTTTCACACGCTTGTTTTATGAATAGAGTTTTGGACAATTATATCCACATCTCCCTACTTTTATTTGACTCATTTTCATTGTTTTTGCCTTGGTTACTTAATAAGCGTGCAAAGTCAAACTAAGAACCTTAAACCGGGGGAGGGAGTTTAATATGATAATTTTAAAGAAAATTTAAAAATTATTATTATATCACTATTTATAATAGTTTTAATAAACAAAAATAAATTTTCATGAAAATAAATAATTTTTATTTGAATTATTAGCATGTGTAATTAAGCTGACCATTAGTTTCACATCTACTTGAAATAAGGGAGTATAACTTACTTATTGTTAGTAGTGGCGGACAAAAAAAATATAGAATAAAAAAGAAAAAATATTCCATCCGTCCCATTTTTTTATTTTTTTATTTATTTTGGGTGTCCGATTTTAAACTTCAAAACATAAAAATAATTTTTTTTATATTTTTTATTTGTGGGCCCCTCGTGTTATACTCACAACAATTACTCACGAATTATTACCTACCCACTTTATCTCTATTATCAAACCATCTAAATTTACAACACATCACCTTTTTTCTTAATTTTTCAATCTATTTTCTTTTTTAAATTTAAAGACAAAGACTCGTGTAGACCGTCTCACCATGTGAGACGGATCCTCTATGGGTCAAAACCCGCCCGTCATGCCTGCTCCAGTGCTCCGCCCGCCAGCCAACCCTCCCCTCCTTCCAGCTTGCGCCACATGTCCGTCCTTAAAAAACAAAACAACCCCCACAATAACTTTAAATATCTTGAGATTTTGAAGTCATTTTTTTAAAAAAATACTGTTGTGTTCGTCTCAACGATACTAACAAAACTGATAGGTCATGATATAGTTTGATTTTTTTTTTTAATTTAAAAAAGCATACTTTTTAACACACAAAAAATTGAGCTGCTCGTATCCTGAGATGTAACACTATGTTATGATAAAAGTAACAGTTTCATCTTCAAAAAGTAACACTTTATACTGTCAAATGTAACAGTAATTTCGCAAGAAAAATTAAATAGTTTGATAGTTTCTGTGGTTAGAAAAATTAATATTTGAAGTGTAACAAATTGCATATATATGATTATAATTTTCTACATAAATGAATGTATCATTTTTTTTAGTAAAGGTTACTTTTTTTCTTAATAAAAGAGTAAAAATTCATGTGTATAATTGGGTTTGCATTTCTATTGAATGTAAAACTCTAAAAAAGTGATACAATTGAGGAAAAAATGTTACATTCATTTATTATAAAATGTAATATTAGTTTAGTTATTAATCTTATGTTTAAGCAAAATTGTGGTACATTTTGAAAAATAAATGTGTTACATTTCTTTATAAAAAGTGTTACTTTTGGTAGCGAGCAAAAAATGACAGGGAAAAAAAAAATTGAAGGGCTTTTTTTTTTTTTTTTTTTTTTTGGCTTGGCTGTGAGCCGTCTCACAAGACAAGTCGACCCACACACTATAATTCACCTTACCAGCCTCGCGGAACGACATTATACACACACGACGCGGACAAGACTTCAAATGCTCTTGCAGCTTATCCTCAGTTCCACGCTAGTATTCAGAAAGGGTGGGGATATATACACCCACAGAAAAGAAAAAATACAAAATAATTAAAAACGAAATATCTTCCCTACCAAACCCTAGTTCTTCCGATATTTCAATTCTTCTTCGAAATCAAACATAAGTCCAGTTTTTGATTTCATCTCCAGCTAGCTACAGTCTTCTTAAATCGAAATCTAAACCTAAATTTCCACAATCGAGTGACCATTTCATCAAATTAACCCTAGTTCAACTCAAAATATGGAACCCTACGAATTATCTATTGATTTATTGCAGTGTTTTGATTCGTTGTACTGAAGATTTGAACTTTGATTATACATCGATATGTCAGTCGAGAGATCATTTGAAGCGTGGGAGGAAGTGCAACGACATGGATTAGACTTAGCGGACAGATTATCTCAAGGATTTACAGGTTTAATTCAGTCTCACATAACCCCTCCTTCATTTTCATGGCCTAATCCTCACACTACCAAGCTCTTTGATGTCGAATTTCCTGCTCAAAATTTCGTGAAAAAAGAATTTGGACTTGCGATTCATAGTAATTCATCTGGAATCAACGATGGGGTGTCGGCGATTTTTGATATTGGGAATAAGTTGAGGCAAGCTGGGGTGGAGTTTGGGGCTGGTTTGAGTGGTATGGTTCAACAGTTTTTTACGAGATTGCCTTTGCCGTTTCGACACGAGGAGGTTTCTGTGATGTTAAAGACGGATGTGAATGGGCGTACACCTGATGTTGGGATTAGTATGCAGGCTCAGGAGGATTTGGAATCTCTCGCGAAGAGGTTTGATTATGGGATTATGGACAGTGAGAAGGTTGTAGATGTACCAGTTGAAGAGGAGAGTTCTGGTTTTAATTCTAAGACTGCTGGGTATGATGGTAGATCTCAGGTCAGGTGAAGTTCTTAAGTCTACTTTTTTGTTAACTTCATTTAACTGTCTAATTTGCAAACATCTGTTGATAATAATTGGGAATAGATTGGTGTTAATTGGCAAGCTCATGTAGCTGCTTTCATAGCAATTGATGCACATAGAGACAAAACTCTACAACATTTTGTAATGGTGTATATTGGGAAAACAATGTGCGCAAAGCTGCATAAAATATTTTGTTATACTTAGTACTTCATCTGTCCCTAAATGAATGTCAGTATTCTAAAGAATTTTGTCTCTTAATGAATGCCCATTCTCTAAAAAAAATTGTCTAATTAAAGTTCTTTTTTTTTTTTTCTTGAATGTAGGGGGCACTTAACATCACAACAACCTACGATAGTAGAACGCAAGGCACTGAAAGTTCTTTAGTTGCAAGAGGAGATTTATGGAGGGTAGAGGCATCACATGGCAGTTCCACATCCGGAAATGAGAGGTCCTCCCTTTTCCTTGTTCAGCTTGGACCAGTTCTTTTTGTTCGCGATTCCACACTTCTTTTGCCAGTTCATTTGTCAAAACAACACTTGCTTTGGTATGGCTACGACAGAAAGGTTTGCCTATTTCTATTCCTTTGTTCAATCTCTAGAAGATGTAGTTTCACTATCTTGGTACATTAGGAGATAATAGATTTGCGTTCTGTAATTTCATCTGCGTCCTGGGTTATGATTTTCTGGTTTTTTATGTATTGCTTTATGGTTTTTCATGTATCGGTACCATAGTGAGGCCTCTCTGACATTTTCTACTTTAGAAGGTCTACGGTGTGCATGCTTTTTGTATATTCAGACTCTGAAATGGTGTCTATGTCCTTCATGCCTTTACAGTTTTTAGCTTGCATGATTTGATCTACTCGTCCGGATAGTGGTCTTTCTTTTCCACTTTTTGTCATGATCCATCTAAATCCCCTCTCACCCTCCATTTCCCCCTTAATTCTCATTTATTGACACGACAAATTGTGCTCGATTGATTCGCAGAATGGAATGCATTCTCTCTGTCCAGCAGTTTGGTCTAAGCATAGGCGGTGGCTGTTGATGTCGATGATCTGTCTCAATCCGTTGGCCTGTGTAAGTGTGCAACAACTATTAATTACTTCTATTTTGTCATGTACTTAATGCCGACACTTTTTACTTGGTATTCCATCTCCTTTTGTAGGACTTTATCCTATCTGTAGTTGGTTAAGTTCTTATGTTCCTCTGCATATGCAAGAACAAAGAGGCCAAGTAAGTTTGTGGTCGTTAACATGAATCCGAATCCAAGGTCTAGGAGTAGAAGCTGATAGGACTCTTTCAAGCTTGTTTTTGTTATGTGCAAACAACTGTTTGCTAGAGATGTGCCCTAGAAATCACATAGGAAGGAAGAATAGAACTTGCGAGTGAGTATATTTCTAGAATATAGTCATTTGTCGCCTATTAATCTATTTGCTTTTTACGTAATCGGATAAAGTATGTTTTAACTTATGTACCTTGTCAGTTTTGATGTATTGCTTCTCTGACAAAAGCAGTTCCATTCTTATTAAAAAGATTGCTGTTCCTCGTACCCCTGCATCTTCTACTGCCGGTGGACCTCGCCACATGTATTGTTAATGAAATAAAATAATTATATATGGTGCTTAGATAATGAATATAAATTTTATTTGGAATATTATATTGGTACACTATGACAAACATTTTTTAAAAAATAGCGGCAGTATCAATTACAGTATAAGCGGGAAGGTGCCAAGATGGAGCCTTGTCATGCTTGTTAGGATTGCCTGCATTGCACTTTAAAGTGTAACAGTTTTAGGGATCTAAAAGACTTCTTATCTGCAAATTTTAAGAATAACTTCGCTACTCTCCCACTTGCATCAAAAAAAGAACTACCAAAACTCATGATCTAAATATTTATTGAAAAATGAAAAATTGAAGAATAAGAATGGGTTGCAAACAATGATAAGTCAAATGGAAAAAGAAAAGAAGACTAATTTGACACATACAGAGTTAAAGCATGGTTCATTTACCATATTTGTATTTGAGTGACTGCACAAGTTCGTCTTTTCCATCGTGATACCATTTGGGCATATTATGTACTTGATTGTGGCAGCTCAATGTCAAGTAACCGCAAGCTCCTTAATGTGGATTGATTACTTACTTTTTCCTCTTTGCACAGTCATTCATGGATTTACAGTTTCCGAATGGTCAGTTCACTTATGTATCTGGTGAAGGCTTATCGACCAGTGTTTTCATACCCATTCTTGGTGGTCTGCTTCAAGCTCAAGGTCAATATCCTGGAGAGATGAGGTTCAGTTTCTCTTGCAAGGTGAAGATTCTAGCAGTGAAACTTAATTTTACATCTGACCATTGTCGCAGGTCCTTATAGTTCAGTATTCTAATTTTTGGACATCTGAGCAGAATAAGCTGGGAACCCGCATCACCCCAGCAGTGCAATGGCCTGATAAATCATTTACAATGGGTTTTGAACAAGTTTTAGCTTGGAAAAGAGCTGGTCTCATGATGAGGCCTACTGTCCAATTCAGGTAAATACATTATAATATGGCATATGAACTGCATATCTTGTATGTGGATCAGTGACAGCTAAATTTTTCTTGCGGTGACCTTAGTTTTTGTTGTGTTAGGATGGGATTGATTTTGTGTGAAGTTGTTTTAAGCTTTTAGCTTGTACTCCTTTCGTCCCAAAATGAATGTCCAATTTTAACATTGAGGGAGATTTTAGGAAGTTGAGATGTTAGCATTTTTAGTAGCACAAGTACATAGAAACCCTGGATGATCTCACCATAATACATCATGCCATCTTTGGTCTAAGAGTGAATTAGAACTTATTGTTTGATGATGGATGATTTAATAACTTCACCAAAATTTGGACATTCATATGGGGACAATTTTTTTGGAAAATTAGATTCGTCAACTCTTTGCCCTTGAAATTGACTACCACATCCAGCTTTGTCTTGACTCGTGCACTCCTGAGATTACTCGAAGTTGCTTGCAAGTTGACCAATGGCATTGCTATTTTGAGTCTCTCTCTGTGACTCAAAAAAAAAGAAAAAAAAAAAAGATCTTCTCAACTTTTGCACTGTAAGTCGCCATTTGTTATGTGCTGAATGTTATTTATCATTTCGTGTGTCTTATGTTTTACTGCATTCTTGTATGCGTTATTTAAGTTTGTTCCATGTTTATAATCTGGCCAGGTTACTGCCTACTCTCGGAGGAAGCAATCCCGGAATCCGGGCCGAACTTTCACATTCTGTCAAGGAGGAATTAAGTCTTAACTGTGGTTGTGCTTTAGTAACTCATCCTTCTGCCTTCGCATCTGTCTCTGTGAGTTTTGCTCACCCACCTACTCATCAACTGTTTCATCCAAAAAAAAACCATAATTTTGATGTTTTTGTATTTTTATTCCCGGATGCAGGTAGGCAAGTCCAAATGGAACAAAAATGTGGGGGTGGTTGTGAAAGTTGAAACTCCTCTTGGAAATGTTGGGCGGTCTTGTGTTTCTGTAAAATTAAATAGTGGTATCGAATTTTGATTGGGGAACGTTCAATCAAAAATGTATATAGTCTTCACAAACATAGTTTTTCTTTTTCATGTTAATAGATAGCAAAAGCCTTTGTAATTTTGTCCTCAGCAAAGCTCGTGATAATTGTGTAGGCACAAGAAAGCCATGTAGTCCCAACTATCATGTATGAATCTGGGATGTTGGGGATGGGAAGGATAATAAAGTTACAAAAGATGGCTACAAAATGTGGCTTACATTATAATTGTGTTGGTGTTTTTAATTGGAATGTGCCGAGTACACTATCGATGTAGCCAATGAAATATCGCCACCGCATCTTGTATCCTTCATTTTGTAAGCGTAGCATTGCCCGATGTGAAGTTGATTTTTTTTTTTCAACTTTCTAAACTTGTAAATTTTGATGTGATGATTAGTTTGAAAGTTTATTTATTTTTTAAAGACATCTATTTCAGGAATAAAGATTTGGGGGTTAACGGACAAGTCTCACTGCTTTTTTGAGGTTTGGTTTCGTCTCACTTCTCTCGTGTCAACTTTATTGATTGATATGATTTTCTCTCGTGTCAACTTTATTGATTGATATGATTATTTAGCCACTAAATCTCTTTGATGTCTATTACAAAGACATTTTAGAAATCTATTTGCATCAATAAAGTTGAATAGTAAGATTTGTGTAAACTTAGGTAGGCATGAAATTACCTTCATAAAGTTGTTATGGATATTTATGTATGGATCTAAGAGACCAAAAGTTACCACTGAATGACTAACAACTTTATTCAGAGATTGCATGGGCGCATACATTATGGTCTTAAAAGGCCATAGAAAATGAAATTACTCTCATAGGCTGAATTCTCCTAAAAAATCAACAAGAGATCTTATTTTGCTGAGCCTGTTTTTTAGCCCCAGTAACAATAAGCCTTCCCTTAGGAATAACAGCAGGCCTACAGAAAACCAACATAAAGAGTAACTCGATCACGAACGACATCAAACTTATCCACACGAAAAGCGTTCTCCTCCAAGCCCATATGATTTTCTTGAACCGAGGGAGCTCGGATTGTAGAGAAACTGAAGCGGAGTAAACTTCAGGAATGCCTGCACCAGATTGATACTCTGCCCTTTGTTCAAGAGTCACCCTTAAGCTTGAAGTCGGGTCGTGCCCTTCAGTGAAACCGTTGACTTTGACTTCAAGACTTTGGACTTCTGATTGGAAACCGGCAATTAGAGGAACGCTCTTGAAGACGGTTTCCACGACTCGAATTGGTTGGCTTTTGAATTTTAACATGCATGGATAGCTTGAGCTCCCACTGATTTTACCGTTGGCTGATAGAAACTCCACTTTAACCTTCAAGAACAAAGAAGATGTCAATGAATTGTTGAAACAGAAAGGACTCTCTGACCTCAATGAAGGGAGTATATCATAGCGGATCCAATGCATGTCCAGCAAGATTGCACAGAAGCTTGACTTTTATAGTGCACCAGTAACATGAGCTACATCTTATAGTACACGTGTTGCATTTAATCGGCGTAAAATAGCATGTATAGTGTGTGAGTTACATTTTATAATAACATGAATTACGTGCAGTCACAAAGCCTGAAATTTTGGGAAGGGGGTTAAGATTGTTTTGAAAAAAAATCTTATAAGTATTAATTACATAGAAAATTGGAATAGAAGTACAAATTTTAGCAGGGGGTCCAAATTTCACAAACGTACTTTTAGTGCATTTTCCCAAATGTTTGGAGAAACTAAAATGACGTTTTCCAAAAGTTAAGGAGGTGGGGTGACCCTCATCTCTTATGTGTAGCTTCGCCACGAGTTGCTTGTTATAGTAGAATGAGTTACATTATATTTAGATTTCAGTGCAATCAGACTGCATAGGTCCCAGATTGATAACAGAACAAACCAATCACATACGTACCTGAAAAACTCCGAGTTTCCTGTTGTAATCAGATTCAGGCAAAGTTAACGACACAATGAGCTGCAACTTATGATTAAAAGGAATGGCACGAGCACCCGAACCCTCTGCAGCCACCATACCACCATCAAGGGATGACACAATGGGAACGAAAGCAGCCGGGCTAGCCTTTGTGTAATCAAAATGCAATGTCTCTGTAGTCTGAATAGGCTTTTCAACTAGCCGTTTCATAGTAATCCCCCCAATAACAAAACCCGAAACAAGCAATCCGAAAAGCAACAAGCACACATACATTGCCCAGAAAGCCGCCCACCCGCACCTTATTCCCAACTTCAACACAGATTTCTGTGCCTTAATCTTATCATATATAAATGAAGTGGCACAAAAATAGAAGCCAAAGAAAATACCCATAATCTTCCTCTTCAAGAATCTTTGAAATCGCGATAGGGTTTGGAGTGGGAAGAGAAACATCATTATGGAGAAGTAGGAAACCCAAATGGGAAATGTGAACAATTTCAAGAAAAGATTCATTTGAAACCCGATGAGTTTAACGGCTAGGATGGTTAAGAATGTTATGATGTTTAAAGGGAATTCGTTGTAGCTTAGAGAGGGGAAATTCGTCGCGTTTGAGCTTGAATGAATTAGAGTCTTTCTGGGGTTTATACGTACCTTTTTAGCTCTTCGCGTTTGATCTTTGCTATCGTTATGAGGAAGGGAATCAAAATCTATTGATTTCGCGGGTGATCTTCGCGCCATTAATGCCATGTCCGCGCCATTCACAAAAGAAAGTTTCATCATGTCAGTGAAGAATTTGAGTGATTTCACATTGTTTATGCAATCAAAACCAAGAAATTCAGTTTCATTAGAGGGTTTTTCTTGGATTTCTGAGTAGTCCATAGATTTTTTTTTCTGGAAAATATTTGGTTTAATGGAACAGTAAAAAAGGAAAAGAAAAAAAAAAGAGAGAATAATGAGAGAATGGTAGGAGGGATTCCTGTGACTTTATAGGAGGCGGGAATGATGACGTGGCCTAACTGTATTTACATTGGGAAACTAAAAATGGGACAGTTGGTGTTGTTGGTTGTGTTAGCCTATAGAGAAGGGTTTGAATCTTATCCAACGGTTGAGATTGTTCAATCAAGGAAGCACTGATTATCAAGGAGAGGGGGGGGGGGAATAATAGTCTGCAACTTGTCACACATTTCAATTACTACTGCTTATCGCAATTGGCACACTTCCCCAGATGTGCAATCCTTCTTCTTACAGAGATAGCCATATTTGTATTCAAGTTTTTTACTTTTTCTACTTTTTCACCTTAAAATAAATGTAACAAATTTAATTTTTGACGAAAATCACTATACTTACATAAACCTCCCATAGCAACCACAAATTCGTGTCACTAATCCGCGATTTTTGGGTTTGGACGAGAGGTTTTCCAAAGTAAAGTGGTTTTCGTGCAAAAAAAAATAAAATAAAGTAGGATGGTTAAAATGGAAGTCAGGTGAAAGTACAATGGTTGAAAATGAATTTAAACCTTTAAATAATGAAATAGATTTAAGTAATTTTACGATACAAGCAATGGATAGATAAATAAAACAAGCTCCCTCCGTCCCGGAGTATACAAAAGATTAAGTTAACCAACTGCAAGTGATTCAGACCTGAGCATTCAGCAAACCCATATTGTAGCAGGACTTACCATATCCTGTAGCCTGTATCAGTAAATGAAATGTGAATACAGTTGCTGCTATTCGAGACTCTGGTTAAGAATTTATTTGAGGCCTTAACGAGTACCCAAATACAACACATTAACAAGATTTTTATTACATCTGAACAAACTCTGAAACTCGATTTCAAAGGTCTCCTACCTCTCCAGTATAAAGAATAATATTTACAAAATAATTTTATATATGGTTCACCACACCAAAAAACGATTTGAAGAACTTAGTATGATGTACCAATAATTAATCCAAATTCACATCATAAAGATCAGGAAGAAGCCTGCTTGCGGAACTGTGTTCTCTAGTCTCGTCCTTACTTTGCATGGAGATTGAGGAATCAATCCAGGGTCCGTCCATAGACATGCTCCTCGTGTGCTGTTGACTATCTTCAGAGAAAGTCGAGACGTGGGTTTGACTATCGTGTGTGAGCATCTCAAACGCTTTAAATTTCATGTCAGTATTAGCTGCATTTGCATTTCGCTTGATAATTGGGGCTTGAACTGGGATTTTTCCATTCAGCATACTTACTACTGATGACATGGATGGTCTGAGCGTGGGAGATGGATTTGTGCACAACAGAGCCAAAGTTAGCATTCTCATTGCTTCTTTTTCGGGGTAGTTTGTACCAAGAATTGGATCCACTAGCTCTAGTAGATTACCCTGTTCTTGTAGAACGTAGGCCTTCATATCCGTGCGGAGAAAAAGAAAAAAAAGGTAAAGGAAAAGAGAAAAATCATCATTATTTCATATTTTTAAAGAATAATGTCAAATCTAAGAGAGGAAGTTTCAGCAGTGTATTTTACCCAATCAAGAAGGTAAACAAACTCCTCCTTTGGCCTATAATTTGTGTTGCTTTTCCCGCTGACAATTTCTAGGGCAACAACCCCAAAGCTGTAGACATCCGCTTTGTCAGTCAAGTAACCCCTCATAGCATATTCAGGAGCCATGTATCCTCTGGAAAATATAAAAACCAGAAAGTCGAGCGCAGATAAGTATTTTGGGTTACACAAGAGCCTAGAACTCAAATATCAAACTTCTAGACTTCTTGTAATGATATTTCTATTTGAATAACAAATCCATATATGATGTGCAGATTTTGAACTATAAACCAATGGCCAAATGCATAAGGGTAAAGTTGCAATTTATGTAGTAATCCCTCCGTCCCAAAATGATAGTCTGGTTTGACTTTTCAAACACTTTAAGGTTACCTTATAAGTTTTGGAAATTCAGTGATTTTGAAGGCTTCATTTGGAAGTGAGACTAACTTTCTGGGACAAACGAAAAGGGAAAATGGGACGATATCTTTCCGGGACGGAGGGAGTATTTAGTTAGACATAGATGGTAATGCGTCTAACTACCCAAAAAGATATGTTGACTAGAAGCATGCATAGGAAACTAAAAAGGAAGAAAGCCTACATAGTGCCAGCAATTCTTGTGCTAATATGAGTGTTCTCTTCTTCATCAAGCTTAGCCAAACCAAAATCTGAAATCTTGGCGTTCAAATCTTTATCAAGCAAAACATTTGTAGCCTTAATGTCTCTATGAACGATTTTCAACCTTGACTCCTCGTGAAGATAAGCCAAGCCTCGTGCTATTCCCAGACATATCTTACTTCTTGTTGGCCAATCAAGGTTTAGTCGCTGATCTTCACGACCTAAATACGAAAAATCACAAAGGGGGAAGAAATTAAATCACAAATTCGTAAATGTGGAAAAAAATAAAGGGAAAAGGTGGAGCATTTACCAAAAAGAGCGCGTGCAAGGCTATTATTTTCCAGATATTCATAAATTAGAAGTAGCTGGTTTCCTTCTATACAACAACCGAAAAGTTTAACAAGGTTTGGGTGTTGTAGAGCAGATATCATGCCAATTTCAGTAACAAATTCACGGTTTCCCTGCTTTGACTTTGCAGAAAGCTGCTTAACAGCAATTGTGGAGCCATCGGATAAGACACCCTACAAGATAGTATAATGATGGTCTGAATGATTAACTTCAAGTATAGTGATTAATAAACAAGAGAAGTTAGCATAAATAATCTATTGCCTCTTGCTTATATGGACATTCATGTTTCAAAAAGGCCAATATATGACCAAAACAATCCAATAAACTATGTAATAGAATAAGCAGTAAATCATGCATGCATATATATATATATATATATATATATATATAACTACCTTGTACACTGGCCCAAATCCTCCTTCACCAATTTTATTTGCAGGGTCGAAGTTATGAGTAGCAGTTTTGATTTGCCGCAGAGAAAAATAGCCTGTTTGTAGTTCTAGTGCTCGAAGTTCTGTTGCAAAAGAAGTGAAGAATTGCTCCCGAGTTAAAAAGTGAGCAGAAAGTAAGGTACTCCTCCATCCCAAAGTGAGTGCCAATTCTTGTCCGTAATAGCATGCAAATGGACACTCATTTTGGGACAGAGGGAGTATTATTTGTGTTTTATATAGATATTCATAATAGATAAACCCCCTCTATTCTATGCTATGTTCAGATGCTTAAAAAGTGTCAGAGACGTCATTGCAAGATGAATCAAGCAATTGACAATTATCTACAGGCTACTCTCCAATAATGTCATTTTCACTTATCAAAAAAAAATGTCATTTTCAACAATGTAGCAAATTTTCCTAATGACTGACTACGCATTACTAATATGATGAACCTAATGTTTCTGATAACAGGAGAGGCTATCGGTCAATCATTATGTATATTTCATTAATCACCACAGACCAACTTAATAATGGTCTTCAGGTTCCTTATGCAATAGTTTTGTCTGCATTTAACATACTTAGCTTCTCCCCAGGAGTTCACTTTCCTGGGAAACTGTTAAACTTCAAGAAAACATCCCATATGCACAAGTTCGTAGCATGTTCTCACCTTTATCTTCTTTATCTTTTCCTCCCAAGAATCCTTTTGCCCAAAGCACCACTAAAATCAATACGACGAACAAACAAGAAGCAATTACGATGCCAACTATAGCACCAACAGACATCCCTGTGTCAACGTCAAAGTCTACAAAAAGAAAGCATCATATGTTACAATTGTTCGGGAAGTTAAGTACTACCTCCATCCCAAAATGAATCTCCAAAAAGTATTCAAATTTGCTCTTGATTAAGAGCAAATTTGAAAAAAAAATATTGGGCATTTTGGGACGGAGGGAGCAATAAGGAAGTAAAGCATCATGGTACAAAGATAAACTAACTTGGTGTTACTGTGATGGCCGAAATAAGAGGTCCATATACACCCCTGTCAGGAATTGCTGTAGTCCCTTTCCCTGCCCAGTACAAATGAATCTCCAAGGTGGTACCATTAACAAGAATGTTATTAAAATCTATGTGGATTCCCTTGCGAACACCATTAGCTTTGTCCGCAATGTTGAAGTCCGTCAGAACTTTTTCCCCCTGTGCAAAAAGTCAAACTATTGTTGAAATAAAAGCTACCACCGTTTAAAAGAATACTTGTCCAAAATCAGAATAATACTCACTTGAATTGATACATCAAAGATGCGTTTTCCAAGACTGCTAAAGGTTGTGTCATTGGAATACATAATTTCAGCAAAATGTAGCCGCACTTTATAACTACCCCTTCGTAAACAGAGGCCATAATACTTGATCGAAGTTGGAGCAAGGCGGGCTGTTCTATAGAGTTCTGAACCATCAACATTTGATGTGCTTGTAATGTAATTAGCATCGTCATCTCCCATGAACACTCCTGCACTGCTGTAAGCCCATTGCTCAGAAGAAGTAGCAGAAAAGTATGATGGGCCCATTGTTGTCATATCTGGTTCGTATTCATTTCCCTCAAAGTCTTGTCTGCTTCCTCCACAATTGATAAATAAAGAATGATCTGCAGATATGGCATAAATTTATATGTTTTTTTCGATGATCCAAAGGTAGCCCTAATTTCCCTAGACAACATGAATTTCGTTGCTAGCTACTTACATCGAGGTTTCCTTGAACAAGGGAGGTCTGGTCTCAAACACCAAGAAATTCTGTAGATTGATTCAGATTATATCAAATGAGATTGTGCTGAAATAAAAATAAGTAACTATAAGTAGATAATTTGGTTAGAAGAGACTTACGAGTTGCTTGCTACAGATGAGTGGGTGGAAACTAAATTCCTGTGAGAGTAAGAATGGTTGTCTAAGTAAATATGACAAAGTTGATTCTAAACTCAAAAAGAAGAAATGACACTTACAAATTTGAAGGCTGGCAACCCAATGAAGACTGATCCGTGAAGTTGTTGTAAGATATATCACTGCAGGAAATTGAGGCAAAGTCTTTAGTGATGGAAACTCCGTATCAAAGAAAATGTTACAATGCTCGATAACTTACATATTCCGTTTGCTGTCGATAACCCAACTGGGTACGGCTCCACTTAGCGTGTTGTTATTAAAAAACCTGCATTCATTGACAATTTCATATAGTGCATCTTAAGAAGTGAGGAATGGGAAACAGTATGAGAAATACAATTTGAAAGAGATATTATTGTAGGCTTGAACATGAAATACTATAATCTATGCATTATTACTTACAAGAAATTAAAATTCACTCTTTGAATTTCATCAGGTATTCGACCAGTCAGCCTGTTATAACTCAGGTCTCTGCATATGGGAAGTTCAAATGAATTGTAAATCAATAAAATAATCGAAGGCAGGAACATGGTTATAATCAAATAAGGGTGTGCTTTAACTCTGGGATTGCAGTTGCAGTAGAATATGACAAAATAAAAGCTTTTATATCCTATTATTATCAGAATAGTTATGTCAAACCACCTAAGTTTGAAGTATGAACTAACAGAATCTCTAATTTGAATCGAGATTATCAGTTGATGGAAGAACAAGTCCACAGAACCAAGAATCTCAACAAACATGCACGTATTAATCAGCTTACAATGTTTTTAAAGCAGTCATGCCTCCTATGTATGGGGGAATTGACCCAGTGAGTAAGCAACTCCTCAGAACCCTGGAGCAAATACAAGAAAACAAAAGAAAAAAAAAATATTACATCAAAAGGACAACATATTACATAAAAATAATAGCTCATTTCAGTAGCATGCACGTAGCAGCTTACAGAGTTCTCATCTTTGTCATATTCTGCAGATCAGGAAATCTTGTACTTGATCCTTTCAAATCAGTTATCCTCCTGTCAACCAAAAGCACATACAGCACGTTACTTAATGTTTCTACACATATATAGGTAAGCTTCCAGAACTCCTTGAACTTCCCAGTAGAGTCAAAGATGCTCACAGATCGGTTAAGTTTGATAATAGGGATATGGTAGAAGGAATTGGTCCCTCCATCCCCGTCCCTTGCAAATTCCTGCATTATGTTTCATAACAAAGTGATTTTAGATGCCAGATGGTAAGCATGTGGATGTCAAATAATTTCCATAATAGGAAAAGATTTTCCGGTAGATAAAAGTGATCAATTCTCACAGTCTATCCATTCGAGTCCAATTTCCAATAAAACTAGGGATGCTCCCAGATAACGAACTTCCATCTATCCTACTGCAAGAACCATACAAACTTTAATGATTCTGAAAGTTGAATTTCATGGAAGACTAGCTCAAAGTTACTTACAAAGTCTCTAAGTTTCGCAAGTTGCCAAATGATTCTGGTATGAATCCCGTGAAATTGTTAGCAGAAAGAAGGCTGCACAAACAGTTTATAGTTAATGGAACCGGATAATACCACAAAAACAAGACAACAATGTTTATTGCTATACCTTGTGTAAAAGAAATCGTCTGGATAGGGGTGCATATATATGTGTGTGAGTTGTGTGTGCGCGCGCGCTATAATAAAGCGAGACCGGTGTCACACTTATTCAAATTTCTGAAACTAGCCCTAACTTTCAATTGAAGTTACTCAACATGCACCCACTATCTCCACTATATCAAGTATTAACTACCTTGAATTTCATTTTTTGAAATTAAAACAACATATTATTTTCATAAGGAGATAATAAAAAACTTGAAAAAGGGAAGACGCGCAGGCATTTATGTGCATTGTTACTAGTTTTCCTTATTAGAGCTCACCCCAAAACAATACACGACTATCTTAAAGGCAAAGCGAAAGTGACTGCTAGTAAATACATAAGTTGTTTGAATGCTTGTACAGGCACAACCACTAATTCAAGCATATTCTTTAGTCCTGAACAAAACTCAAATGTTCGGTTTACTTACGACAATAATTCTTTGAAGAAGAACAAGAATTTGATATTAGCAACTAAATTGTCGCGCATAGCAACTGGAAAATTGGTTAAAAATAATTTAGTTGCTTACGAAAAGACATCAGTGAAGATGGAAGCATTGTTTCTCTGCCCTAACAACGTAGCTTTTTTTTTTTTACTCAAATATGAAATCCGATATTTGATAATGAAATATAAATTAACAAAACACAGGTAGGGCATGAATTAAGTGTATTAAATAAGCTTTTAGTTTTTCTCCTTGATATAATCTACGTATATATTTCAGTGTTCTTACAGTCTCCTCAAGCGCCTCAAGCTTCCAAGATTTTGGTGAAGAGGTCCTCCGAGCAGATTGCTCTCCAATACCCTGTAATACAGTTTCTCCACTCACTAACAAGGGATTTATCGGGCTGCTCTCCAAAAAAAAAAAAAATCAAAAAAATCCACACTTACAATTCCTCGAGTGTAGCAATGTCACCTACTTCCTTCGGAATTGAACCACTGAGACGGTTTCCCAGAAGTGACCTATATAGTATGCAGAGAATTAGAGTATAATCAATCAGATTAGAATCAGAAAAACGGAAATAAAAATAAAGTAACAACTTACAGATTTTTCAGAGGAAGCTGACTGAAACTGGCAGGAATAGAACCATTGATATAGTTGCGGGAGAGATCTCTGCATGCATACAAAATTACAGGCTTAGTCTTCTTTCTGAACATTGGTTCATTTTGTATGGAGTTCCTATTATAGGAGACAATTTCTCCCAATCTCAAGCAGTCAATGAAGCCTTATTACAATGCAACCAATACTAGAAAACTCTTTGAGAAAAAAGGATTTCTAAAAACCTCAGAAAATTAATCCTTCATTGAGAACTGAATCTACTCACATTTCCTGCAGATATCTAAGACGTGCAAATTCTTCAGGCAAAGTTCCTGTCAAATTGAGTCCCTTAAGCTGGCTGTAAGGTCAGCAATTGGCAAATGTTAGTTAAATATTTGAGCAGCTATTATTTACTCAATTCCTACAACAGGCCTGGGGAACAACAGCCACAATAGGTTCTCTAAATTAAAACAATTTTGAAGCGTTATGGCAAATTTGTTATTGACCAAAGAGCTCTGGCTCAAGCGGTACCCGGAGTTAGCTTCCCATGCGGAGGTCACGAGTTTGAATCTCGTTAGGGAGCCTTTGCGGCACTGGGGTAATGTTGTTGTTGTTGTTTTAAAAAAGGCAATTTTGTTATTGAGTAATCTTTTAGTACACATAATATTATATATATCGTTAAATAAGAACAAGAAACCTACATGCGTGTTACGTGGCAAACAGAGCTGCTATTGAATGAGCAGTCACAGGTTACCATGCTAATAATCTTGTCGGAATCCATGGTCGTGTTTAAATCTGCACCGCCACGGCAAGAACTTCTACTAACACTCCAAAATCTGTTCTGTAGCTTCGAGGATATTGTTTGGAGAGCTTGTACTGTTGTCAGAAGTGAACATTAGGAAAGAATCAGTATATCTTGTAAAAGAGACTGGTTGCAAAACAAGCAGATAAATTTGTTTAGCGTTCAATCTCTATCAAACAAAGGACATACACGCAGTTAAATGACACTCCCTCCGTCCCACAATGATCTTCCCACTTTTTAGTTTGTTTTTAATAATAAAGTACCTTGAATACGCTTAAGACTCTGTCATGTAACCTACGACCAAATCTCCTTCCCACATACACACACGCGCGCGCACACACAGAGGACAAAATGCCAACTGTTAAAATGCCATCTTTATGTAGTAGAAATAGATATCCAGGGGTTAACATGATGTATCCAAACGTAAAAATTAAGTATATTATCATTGATATCATCGTACAAATTAGATGTTCAGATATTGCTTGCTCCACATATAGATAGGACTATACCATTACCAGCACAGCAATACACGTTTTTTTTTTTTTTTTGGAAAAATTGCAAAAAAATCACCCAACTAATCACTTTCTTTGGATTTGATCACCAAACTCATTTTTCTTGCAACCAACACATTAAACTTATTCTTTTTTGCATCCAAAGTCACTTTTACTGAGATCGTCAACTTTTCTCCGTTAAGTAGTCATGTGCCATGGCACATGACTAACTCTAAGGGGAATTTTTTGTACTTCCTTGGGTGTTGTTATACACACACCCCGTAAAATCAATGAATACACCCGTAAGTATGCTTGAAATTTTAAATGGTACAACACTGTGATGCATGGTGTATTCATTAATTTTATGGGTGTGTATAACTAACACCATACTTCCTTCAGTCATCCTTTTCTTTTGTATCTAACACATCCTCCACCATGACTCCAATCCTTCTCCACCTGTGTTTCTTCTTCTTTATGAAGACAACTTAATTAATTTGGTTGTTCAATTGATATATTAAATTGCTTAGCTTTTATAATTAAACCCAGGAAAAACCATCTTCACCCACAACCAATTGGTCTTCAATTTGGGGATCCTATCAAGCGAATTTCTGCCAATATCTCTCTCCGGTAATCGCTCCAACCCTAAATGTCAGCCTTCTTCCACAAAGAGATCGATTCCGCACACGCTCCCTTCGCAGATCTGTAAATGTCAGCCTTCTTCTTCTTCTCGGTGACGACAAAGCCCGATAGGAACGGTCGGTTGCGGTTACTTTCTTCTTTAATCTGAGGGGATAGGTAATAATGTCTGACCTAGTTTTTGATAGGTTTATTTTGATGAATTTGTTCAAAGCTTCAAATCATGAAAGAGATATATTGTTTGGTCTAATTTGTGTTTTTTGATGTTTGATTTGAGCAATAGTATATATCAATGTTTCATTAGCTAGATTCGCTAACTTGAGCATCGAAGCTGGGGAAGGTGACTGAGGGATGATGATGATAGAGAGATGGAGTACCAAAAATACCCTCAAAAATGTCACGGGCAATGGGATAATGACTATTTAACGGAGAAAAAACTGACGGAGTTATTGAAAGTGACTGTGGATACAATAAAAAATGAGTTGGGTGTGTTGGTTGCAAAAAAAAAATGAGTTTGATGATCAAATCTAAAGAAAGTGAATAGTTGAGTGATTTTTTTTGCAATTTTTCCTTCTTTTTTTTTTTTTTGGCTAACTTATTTAGTTACACGAATCAAGTGATGTTAAATACTAGTAAGAGATAATTTTCCATTTTGAATCACAACAACAAACCACAACTTCATCACTCAATTAAGAACTGCATACTCTGTTATCTATTATGCCTTCAAACAGGTACAGGAACAGAAAATGTATACGTATTACTGTTTGTATCTTTTCTTTTCTATTTTATTCTTCTCGACCGCCCAACCTATAAGCATGATCAACTCACATTAATGAGCCATGGTCAACTCCTATACTGTTCAAAATGATATGCTTCATCCTAGTTGCAGAAATTCAAACTTGTATAAATAAAAAAAATTGAGGCTAGATGAGAAACCTAATGAACAGCTGGAGTCGAGATATAAAATTAATGACCATGATACTGTCACAGTCTTTACTGATGGAGCACCGCAGAGGCGGAGCTACCCTTAAGGGAAAGGGGGCAATTGCCCCCATTGATTTTTAAAAAACAAAAATTTACTAGTGCAAAATTTACAAAAAAATTGAAGTTTAGTACAATTTTTTGAAATTTGCCCCCTTTGAGATGAAAGTATTAATACACTAGATTATTTTTTTTTTGCCCCCATTGACAAAAATACAATTGAAATTTTATTGTAGTGTAACTTTGCCCCCATTGAAAAAAAATCCTGGCTCCGCCACTGGGGCACCGTGAGATATATTAGGCTCATACCGAACCAACATCTAGACTACTTAATCTCGATGTTTGATCTATTAGTATGGGGCCGTAACTTTACTGTGCCGGTTAACTCGCAGCCTCAGCAGTTCCATATCGCCCAAGATTAGTTAGTTGATACTATCATTATACCCATGATTGTAAAACAACTACAACAAGAAATAAAATGAAACAAGAATTAAAAAGGAAAGAAAGAAATATCAACTTGCATGCATGTGGGTTACAAGGCCCCAGAATCAGAGCAATAATTCAAACACGGGCCCACATATGGGATGATGCTAAAGATAAAGGTTGAATCAGTCCGATCCCGGCCTTCCGTGTTCTTCAAAAGAAATACGGAGTACTACTATTAATTAACAAAAGACAAAAAGATATTTATGCAGAAAATATGGGTAGCTACTGTAGGAAAATTATACTATTCCGTAGGACTAAAATTATCCTTAACCGTTGAATACTCTAATTTAACTTAAATAATAAAATATGTAAGAGTAGATCTGTTTATGCAATCTGTATTGTGTATCAGTGCAGCGTAGCCTTACCAGATTTAAAGTAAAAGCAATGTTAGGGGCATAAAATAATGTTACAAAATCTTCTTCACAATATGTGTTATGTGTTGGCGATATTTTATTGGTTGCATCGACAGTGGACCCGCCACACTCTACGTAAAAACACCAATAAAATCATTACACTTAAGATTTTGTGAAGAAAATTTTGTGACTTCTTTTCTTTGTACCACAAACATTACTCTTAAGGACATCACAAAAGTAAAAAAGCTACAAAATGAAAACAATGAAAATATCCAGTTTTTGTACATATATAACATTTTCCGTTTCTCGGATTTTCTTTTATCCGAATTAAGCAATACCGTCAACAATTAGTAGTTCAATTGAAGCAAAAACAACAACAACAAATCCTAACATATGTGTTCAAAATAATGTGCAAATTTACGAATAAAGGTTAAATCCAGTTTTTTCAAAGACATCAAACCAAAATCAAAACTGATTGTTAAAAGGGAATTACCTTCATCTTCAGGCAAAAGTTGAGCGGTAGATTGAATATCAACGAAGCAATTAAGAACCAGAAGAAGACAGACAACTTTGAAGGCCGCCGCCATATGGCCGAACAGTTCCGTTCAACTTTCCGATCAGTAACTCTCTTCACTTCCTTGGGCAAATCCCGCCGGCCCAAGTAGATACTCAATCAATCAGATTGTACACGAACACAGTAACGCGAACAAATTGTAGCCAGCCGACGCTCAATTAGCCGATAATAATAATAATGCTATATGAGTAGAAAAATTCAATAATGTACAGAAAACTGAAATTTGGAAAGAAATTTTCAAAGTTACTGAAACAATAACATCAATGAGGATGAAGATTAATAATGTGTGTGTGTGAGAGAGAGAGAGAGGTTGTTGGGGGTGTTAAAGGCGGGAAGAGATTCGTCAAATGGAAGGTACGGTTGAAGATGGGGGATAGGAGTAAAAAAGGTTGAAGGGGCCTTTAACACCCACCTTCAACCTTTTTTACTCCTATCCCCCATCTTTTTACTCCTTTTTGACGCGCAAAAAGGAGGAAGAAATTTCTAAAAAAGCATTGGAGTTGTTAGTAATGTACAGTAATAAAAAGGAAAAGTGGAGTTCATGTCGGACCCGTTTTTTTTTTTTTAGAAAATTTTGGGTAAGTTATAAAAAGTTTTGCTTTTTTATATAGGGGTTAAAGTTTAGGGTTTAGGGTTTAAGTTTTAAGCTTTTTAGGGTTTAAGAAGAGTTAAAAAACAGGATTTTTTTATAACTTATGGAGAAACTAATTTCCCCCAAAACCATTTTTTTATTATTATTATTTTGATAGTGTCCACGCCATAAGGAAGGAGGCGAGGAGATCGATCAAACCCTAGCATTTACCGAGGGCGAGGCTTGGCTTTACAACTGAGGCTTGGGGTCCCTTTAAAAAAAATGTTAAAATATAAATAAAATATGTTCACTAAAAATGCGCAAGTTTTATACTATAACTCTTGTCCATGCAATTAATATAAGTACTTTTTTTTAGTTAGTTTTTTATTAGTTAGTTCAAAAAATAAAAATAATAATAATAAAATACTTCAATCATCATCTATCAAGCGTAATTTTCGTGCAAATCTTTCTTACTTTTTTAATAATACATTTACTTTTCAACTTCTTATATCTTGTCAAGACATGTCAACGTTTTATTTTAGCTTATTTGTAAATGTTTTTTAAAAAAATGTGCTATATTGCATGTCAAATGGTAAATTTTAATTTAAAAAATAAAACATACTCCCTCCGTCTCAGCTCACTTGACACTTATTTTCATTTTGGTCCGTCACAGACTCCTAGCTCACTTGACACATCCCAAAATAGTCGAGTTTTTGTAATTTTATATTCACTCTACCCCACCACTCATTCTCTCTCTTCATATTCCACCACTCATTTTATTCAACCAACACTATTATTTACCCCCTCATTCTCTCTCTTCAATTTCAATCACACAGTTTCCTTATTTTATCATTTTTCTTTAGTTATTATACCCACCTCTTGAGTGTCAAGTGAAGTGAGACGGTGAAAGTATATTTTAAAACAAATAGAGTATTTTAATTTAGACGAGCTCACTAATTTGATATTAGTGATATTGTATAAGGTGCTTGAGTTGAGGATATTTAGAGTAAATCCATTAGCCTAAACCCCACATTTTGTATATGAAAAAAAAAAAACATTTGTTGAGATAGGAATTGGCCATTGTCGGTCGACGACAACTTTGTCATCTATCTATAGTGATAGTATTAAAGTACTCCTTCTTAATGTATACGCGCTGTTGTGCTTTGACTTGTATCGCCCAGTTGCAATATTTTATTTTGTTCTAATCGTACAGTACAAATAAAATGGATACTAGACTTATGCTACTCCCTCCGTCCCAAAATACTTTGCACTATTTTAATTAAAAATATAAGAAAAATTAAAAGAGTATATAAGTTTAAAAATATTGTGAGTGCAAAAAAGGTTGTGAGTATGATAAGTTGAGTGAGATTTATAAATGGAATCCAAAATTAAGTGTGTGAGTATGATAAGTTGAGTGAGATTTACAAGTGGAGTCCAAAACTAAGTGTGCAAGTTTGACAAGTAGGGTAGGGAGAATAAAATAATAATAAAATTTGAAAATTTTAAGAACTAGTACGACTTATCAATAAGAAACCCAAAAAGAAAATCTGAGACGGATGTAGTATTTGATTATTAAGACCATGTTTAACGGTGAACCAATTTTGGTTCACCAAGTGCAATTTTATGAACCAAATTTGGTTTATGGCAATTAGTGGTGAACCAAGAACGAAAATTTTTGTTCATTTCATGAATGAATTCGTGAACGAAAATTGATTCGAGATATATGTGTATTTTGTAATTTTGACATTTTTTAAATTATATTATTTAAATAAAAATATTAAAAATGTTTATAATTTATTTTTCTCTATAAATAGAGTCTAATTTTATAATATTCGACATAATTTTAATATTTCACTATTTAAAATTAATTAAAAAAATTATTGTATATATTTGACACAATTTTAATATTTTATATATTTAACTTTTCTCTTGCGCCAAACGACGTTGGTTATGTCAAAATACCAAAACGTTCACTTTATATTTTGTATTTTTTTTTCATGTGTGTAATCCTTTAAATGTCGTAATTTGATGTTTATTTATGAATGTTTAATATTTAAAATTGCACAATTAAGTAAAAAAACAAAATAAATAAATAATTATTTTTATTTTTAATGACATTCTTAAAAAAATAGTTATTTATATTATTAATTTTATACTATCGAATTACTATTTAAAAAATATATTTGTGAACGAATATTCGTTCACTACTACAGAATGTGAGCTGATGTGAACGAAATTTCGTTCACAGGCCAATTTCATTCATGCGATGAACAAATTTTTGGTTCACCATTAAACATGCTCTAAAGACGTTCTCTCACATGTCTATGATATTGATGGCTTTGAAATGGTAGCTGGAGATATTTACGTTGAAATTTATAAGTCCGTGGTAGGCTGTTATTTGCAATTTAAGTACAAATCCTGTTTTAAAATGAAACATTTCTTTCATCATAAAATGGATGACGTTTTGGATTTCAAATGTGTCGTTGAGTGATTATTTTTTTCTTTCCAGAAATGTGTTTTTTTGCACAATTTTAAAACTTTCACTTGCAATTTAAATATTTATTCACAATGACATTTTCACTCTTTTAAAAATAAATTGTTTTAATGTGTATTTTACAATATAGCTAAACATTTTTTTTTAATAGAACTCAAACTTTAATTAGTAAATTTCAAGCGGATAGTGTCCCACAACATTCGGAGGCTCGTCCTAAAGCTGAGGATTTCGATCAAGACGTGCAAGCGTCGTTAAACTGTCCGCTTTCACAAAAAAAACGAACTCGTCTACATAATGAGGCCTTACCTTGTACTAAATCTCTATTAGACGCCCTTATGAACAATGTCAGGTTTGTGTTAAATATAAATTACTTTTGCAGACGAAATACCAAGTTTATTTTATTCTTAAGATAAAGTGAGTATTACTCTACCAAACTAATTTATGGAATATGGATGTATATTTGGTTTAGTTGTTCAAGCATTATTTCTCAGATCAGATCAGTAATGGAGCCAAAAAAAAATTGTTTAAATGAAAGCAAAATTATTTTTACAAAATTGCATTAACTAACTAATGCCAATGGGAGTAAACTGTGTGAGTTCACACATGGAGTAATCTTTAGTTGTTGGTCAAAAGCATGACTAATTTAGTGCATGAATGCATGGGGCGAGCAATTTACGTGCATTAATTTTTACTCCCTCTCTCTGTCCCTAAATGAGTGTCTAAATTTCATTTTAAGGGATACTGAAAATCTTAACTTTTTGAACAATTTGGTAACAACGATTCATATATAATCTTGTAATCTCCTTTCCAAACCTTTAGTTTTGCACGTATAAAGAAACCGGTGAAAAAAAATTCGAAAAAAAACGCTTAGGGAGAAAGTTATGTTAAAAAAAGACACTCATTTAGGGACAAAGATTTCTTGAAAATGAACACTCATTTAAGGACAGAGGGAGTACTATTTATTTTTAGAAAACGTTCATTCATTCAAAAGTAAAAAGTGGATGGGACTGATTTACAAAAGAAAAAGAAAGGTCTTTTGAATTGTAGTAGTCTAGATTGAATCTGGAATAAAGTATGTCATGTAGATAAGGTGGTTGTTTTGGTTTACGTCACTATATATATTAAAAGTTAAGGCAGAGTCTTTTAAGTGGTGTCATGTTGATAAGTTTTGGGTAACTTTTGCTTTTGGTAGTGCCACATCATCCATAGCATTTTAATTAGGCGACTTTTCACTTTTCTCTTATTAGCTAATAGGATTAATTAATTGTAATAGTTACTATATTAGTTAACTATTACTATTAATAGTATTAGTTTATTATAATAGTTAACTATATAAGATAACTATCTATATCTATATAATGGCATAAGTAATCTTAACACACTTACTAAACATGGCAATTTGGCGCCAAAAAACTATTTCCTAGGAATAGCAACTTTTGATGAAACATCATTAAATGTATGTCTTGGTATTAAATTTCCTAGGAATGGCAATGTGCCGAGTACACTATCGATGTAGCCAATGAAATATCGCCACCTCATCTTGTATCCTTCATTTTGTAAGCGTAGCATTGCCCGATGTGAAGTTGATTTTTTTTTTCAACTTTCTAAACTTGTAAATTTTGATGTGATGATTAGTTTGAAAGTTTATTTATTTTTTAAAGACATCTATTTCAGGAATAAAGATTTGGGGGTTAACGGACAAGTCTCACTGCTTTTTTGAGGTTTGGTTTCGTCTCACTTCTCTCGTGTCAACTTTATTGATTGATATGATTTTCTCTCGTGTCAACTTTATTGATTGATATGATTATTTAGCCACTAAATCTCTTTGATGTCTATTACAAAGACATTTTAGAAATCTATTTGCATCAATAAAGTTGAATAGTAAGATTTGTGTAAACTTAGGTAGGCATGAAATTACCTTCATAAAGTTGTTATGGATATTTATGTATGGATCTAAGAGACCAAAAGTTACCACTGAATGACTAACAACTTTATTCAGAGATTGCATGGGCGCATACATTATGGTCTTAAAAGGCCATAGAAAATGAAATTACTCTCATAGGCTGAATTCTCCTAAAAAATCAACAAGAGATCTTATTTTGCTGAGCCTGTTTTTTAGCCCCAGTAACAATAAGCCTTCCCTTAGGAATAACAGCAGGCCTACAGAAAACCAACATAAAGAGTAACTCGATCACGAACGACATCAAACTTATCCACACGAAAAGCGTTCTCCTCCAAGCCCATATGATTTTCTTGAACCGAGGGAGCTCGGATTGTAGAGAAACTGAAGCGGAGTAAACTTCAGGAATGCCTGCACCAGATTGATACTCTGCCCTTTGTTCAAGAGTCACCCTTAAGCTTGAAGTCGGGTCGTGCCCTTCAGTGAAACCGTTGACTTTGACTTCAAGACTTTGGACTTCTGATTGGAAACCGGCAATTAGAGGAACGCTCTTGAAGACGGTTTCCACGACTCGAATTGGTTGGCTTTTGAATTTTAACATGCATGGATAGCTTGAGCTCCCACTGATTTTACCGTTGGCTGATAGAAACTCCACTTTAACCTTCAAGAACAAAGAAGATGTCAATGAATTGTTGAAACAGAAAGGACTCTCTGACCTCAATGAAGGGAGTATATCATAGCGGATCCAATGCATGTCCAGCAAGATTGCACAGAAGCTTGACTTTTATAGTGCACCAGTAACATGAGCTACATCTTATAGTACACGTGTTGCATTTAATCGGCGTAAAATAGCATGTATAGTGTGTGAGTTACATTTTATAATAACATGAATTACATGCAGTCACAAAGCCTGAAATTTTGGGAAGGGGGTTAAGATTGTTTTGAAAAAAAATCTTATAAGTATTAATTACATAGAAAATTGGAATAGAAGTACAAATTTTAGCAGGGGGTCCAAATTTCACAAACGTACTTTTAGTGCATTTTCCCAAATGTTTGGAGAAACTAAAATGACGTTTTCCAAAAGTTAAGGAGGTGGGGTGACCCTCATCTCTTATGTGTAGCTTCGCCACGAGTTGCTTGTTATAGTAGAATGAGTTACATTATATTTAGATTTCAGTGCAATCAGACTGCATAGGTCCCAGATTGATAACAGAACAAACCAATCACATACGTACCTGAAAAACTCCGAGTTTCCTGTTGTAATCAGATTCAGGCAAAGTTAACGACACAATGAGCTGCAACTTATGATTAAAAGGAATGGCACGAGCACCCGAACCCTCTGCAGCCACCATACCACCATCAAGGGATGACACAATGGGAACGAAAGCAGCCGGGCTAGCCTTTGTGTAATCAAAATGCAATGTCTCTGTAGTCTGAATAGGCTTTTCAACTAGCCGTTTCATAGTAATCCCCCCAATAACAAAACCCGAAACAAGCAATCCGAAAAGCAACAAGCACACCTACATTGCCCAGAAAGCCGCCCACCCGCACCTTATTCCCAACTTCAACACAGATTTCTGTGCCTTAATCTTATCATATATAAATGAAGTGGCACAAAAATAGAAGCCAAAGAAAATACCCATAATCTTCCTCTTCAAGAATCTTTGAAATCGCGATAGGGTTTGGAGTGGGAAGAGAAACATCATTATGGAGAAGTAGGAAACCCAAATGGGAAATGTGAACAATTTCAAGAAAAGATTCATTTGAAACCCGATGAGTTTAACGGCTAGGATGGTTAAGAATGTTATGATGTTTAAAGGGAATTCGTTGTAGCTTAGAGAGGGGAAATTCGTCGCGTTTGAGCTTGAATGAATTAGAGTCTTTCTGGGGTTTATACGTACCTTTTTAGCTCTTCGCGTTTGATCTTTGCTATCGTTATGAGGAAGGGAATCAAAATCTATTGATTTCGCGGGTGATCTTCGCGCCATTAATGCCATGTCCGCGCCATTCACAAAAGAAAGTTTCATCATGTCAGTGAAGAATTTGAGTGATTTCACATTGTTTATGCAATCAAAACCAAGAAATTCAGTTTCATTAGAGGGTTTTTCTTGGATTTCTGAGTAGTCCATAGATTTTTTTTTCTGGAAAATATTTGGTTTAATGGAACAGTAAAAAAGGAAAAGAAAAAAAAAAGAGAGAATAATGAGAGAATGGTAGGAGGGATTCCTGTGACTTTATAGGAGGCGGGAATGATGACGTGGCCTAACTGTATTTACATTGGGAAACTAAAAATGGGACAGTTGGTGTTGGTGGTTGTGTTAGCCTATAGAGAAGGGTTTGAATCTTATCCAACGGTTGAGATTGTTCAATCAAGGAAGCACTGATTATCAAGGAGAGGGGGGGGGGGGAATAATAGTCTGCAACTTGTCACACATTTCAATTACTACTGCTTATCGCAATTGGCACACTTCCCCAGATGTGCAATCCTTCTTCTTACAGAGATAGCCATATTTGTATTCAAGTTTTTTACTTTTTCACCATAAAATAAATGTAACAAATTTAATTTTTGACAAAAACCACTATACTTACAAAAACCTCCCATCGCAACCACAAATTCGTGTCACTAATCCGCGATTTTTGGGTTTGGATGAGAGGTTTTCCAAAGTAAAGTGGTTTTCGTGCAAAAAAAAATAAAATAAAGTAGGATGGTTAAAGTGGAAGTCTACAATGGTTGAAAATGAATTTAAACCTTTAAATAATGAAATAGATTTAAGTAATTTTACGATACAAGCAATGGATATATAAATAAAACATACTCCCTCCGTCCCGGAGTATACAAAAGATTAAGTTAACCAACTGCAAGTGATTCAGACCTGGTCAGATCTGAGCATTCAGCAAACCCATATTGTAGCAGGACTTACCATATCCTGTAGCCTGTATCAGTAAATGAAATGTGAATACAGTTGCTGCTATTCGAGACACTGGTTAAGAATTTATTTGAGGCCTTAACGAGTACCCAAATACAACACATTAACAAGATTTTTATTACATCTGAACAAACTCTGAAACTCGATTTCAAAGGTCTCCTACCTCTCCAGTATAAAGAATAATATTTACAAAATAATTTTATATATGGTTCACCACACCAAAAAACGATTTGAAGAACTTAGTATGATGTACCAATAATTAATCCAAATTCACATCATAAAGATCAGGAAGAAGCCTGCTTGCGGAACTGTGTTCTCTAGTCTCGTCCTTACTTTGCATGGAGATTGAGGAATCAATCCAGGGTCCGTCCATAGACATGCTCCTCGTGTGCTGTTGACTATCTTCAGAGAAAGTCGAGACGTGGGTTTGACTATCGTGTGTGAGCATCTCAAACGCTTTAAATTTCATGTCAGTATTAGCTGCATTTGCATTTCGCTTGATAATTGGGGCTTGAACTGGGATTTTTCCATTCAGCATACTTACTACTGATGACATGGATGGTCTGAGCGTGGGAGATGGATTTGTGCACAACAGAGCCAAAGTTAGCATTCTCATTGCTTCTTTTTCGGGGTAGTTTGTACCAAGAATTGGATCTACTAGCTCTAGTAGATTACCCTGTTCTTGTAGAACGTAGGCCTTCATATCCGTGCGGAGAAAAAGAAAAAAAAGGTAAAGGAAAAGAGAAAAATCATCATTATTTCATATTTTTAAAGAATAATGTCAAATCTAAGAGAGGAAGTTTCAGCAGTGTATTTTACCCAATCAAGAAGGTAAACAAACTCCTCCTTTGGCCTATAATTTGTGTTGCTTTTCCCGCTGACAATTTCTAGGGCAACAACCCCAAAGCTGTAGACATCCGCTTTGTCAGTCAAGTAACCCCTCATAGCATATTCAGGAGCCATGTATCCTCTGGAAAATATAAAAACCAGAAAGTCGAGCGCAGATAAGTATTTTGGGTTACACAAGAGCCTAGAACTCAAATATCAAACTTCTAGACTTCTTGTAATGATATTTCTATTTGAATAACAAATCCATATATGATGTGCAGATTTTGAACTATAAACCAATGGCCAAATGCATAAGGGTAAAGTTGCAATTTATGTAGTAATCCCTCCGTCCCAAAATGATAGTCTGGTTTGACTTTTCAAACACTTTAAGGTTACATTATAAGTTTTGGAAATTCAGTGATTTTGAAGGCTTCATTTGGAAGTGAGACTAACTTTCTGGGACAAACGAAAAGGGAAAATGGGACGATATCTTTCCGGGACGGAGGGAGTATTTAGTTAGACATAGATGGTAATGCGTCTAACTACCCAAAAAGATATGTTGACTAGAAGCATGCATAGGAAACTAAAAAGGAAGAAAGCCTACATAGTGCCAGCAATTCTTGTGCTAATATGAGTGTTCTCTTCTTCATCAAGCTTAGCCAAACCAAAATCTGAAATCTTGGCGTTCAAATCTTTATCAAGCAAAACATTTGTAGCCTTAATGTCTCTATGAACGATTTTCAACCTTGACTCCTCGTGAAGATAAGCCAAGCCTCGTGCTATTCCCAGACATATCTTACTTCTTGTTGGCCAATCAAGGTTTAGTCGCTGATCTTCACGACCTAAATACGAAAATTCACAAAGGGGGAAGAAATTAAATCACAAATTCGTAAATGTGGAAAAAAATAAAGGGAAAAGGTGGAGCATTTACCAAAAAGAGCGCGTGCAAGGCTATTATTTTCCAGATATTCATAAATTAGCAGTAGCTGGTTTCCTTCTATACAACAACCGAAAAGTTTAACAAGGTTTGGGTGTTGTAGAGCAGATATCATGCCAATTTCAGTAACAAATTCACGGTTTCCCTGCTTTGACTTTGCAGAAAGCTGCTTAACAGCAATTGTGGAGCCATCGGATAAGACACCCTACAAGATAGTATAATGATGGTCTGAATGATTAACTTCAAGTATAGTGATTAATAAACAAGAGAAGTTAGCATAAATAATCTATTGCCTCTTGCTTATATGGACATTCATGTTTCAAAAAGGCCAATATATGACCAAAACAATCCAATAAACTATGTAATAGAATAAGCAGTAAATCATGCATGCATATATATATATATATATATATATATATATATAACTACCTTGTACACTGGCCCAAATCCTCCTTCACCAATTTTATTTGCAGGGTCGAAGTTATGAGTAGCAGTTTTGATTTGCCGCAGAGAAAAATAGCCTGTTTGTAGTTCTAGTGCTCGAAGTTCTGTTGCAAAAGAAGTGAAGAATTGCTCCCGAGTTAAAAAGTGAGCAGAAAGTAAGGTACTCCTCCATCCCAAAGTGAGTGCCAATTCTTGTCCGTAATAGCATGCAAATGGACACTCATTTTGGGACAGAGGGAGTATTATTTGTGTTTTATATAGATATTCATAATAGATAAACCCCCTCTATTCTATGCTATGTTCAGATGCTTAAAAAGTGTCAGAGACGTCATTGCAAGATGAATCAAGCAATTGACAATTATCTACAGGCTACTCTCCAATAATGTCATTTTCACTTATCAAAAAAAAATGTCATTTTCAACAATGTAGCAAATTTTCCTAATGACTGACTACGCATTACTAATATGATGAACCTAATGTTTCTGATAACAGGAGAGGCTATCGGTCAATCATTATGTATATTTCATTAATCACCACAGACCAACTTAATAATGGTCTTCAGGTTCCTTATGCAATAGTTTTGTCTGCATTTAACATACTTAGCTTCTCCCCAGGAGTTCACTTTCCTGGGAAACTGTTAAACTTCAAGAAAACATCCCATATGCACAAGTTCGTAGCATGTTCTCACCTTTATCTTCTTTATCTTTTCCTCCCAAGAATCCTTTTGCCCAAAGCACCACTAAAATCAATACGACGAACAAACAAGAAGCAATTACGATGCCAACTATAGCACCAACAGACATCCCTGTGTCAACGTCAAAGTCTACAAAAAGAAAGCATCATATGTTACAATTGTTCGGGAAGTTAAGTACTACCTCCATCCCAAAATGAATCTCCAAAAAGTATTCAAATTTGCTCTTGATTAAGAGCAAATTTGAAAAAAAAATATTGGGCATTTTGGGACGGAGGGAGCAATAAGGAAGTAAAGCATCATGGTACAAAGATAAACTAACTTGGTGTTACTGTGATGGCCGAAATAAGAGGTCCATATACACCCCTGTCAGGAATTGCTGTAGTCCCTTTCCCTGCCCAGTACAAATGAATCTCCAAGGTGGTACCATTAACAAGAATGTTATTAAAATCTATGTGGATTCCCTTGCGAACACCATTAGCTTTGTCCGCAATGTTGAAGTCCGTCAGAACTTTTTCCCCCTGTGCAAAAAGTCAAACTATTGTTGAAATAAAAGCTACCACCGTTTAAAAGAATACTTGTCCAAAATCAGAATAATACTCACTTGAATTGATACATCAAAGATGCGTTTTCCAAGACTGCTAAAGGTTGTGTCATTGGAATACATAATTTCAGCAAAATGTAGCCGCACTTTATAACTACCCCTTCGTAAACAGAGGCCATAATACTTGATCGAAGTTGGAGCAAGGCGGGCTGTTCTATAGAGTTCTGAACCATCAACATTTGATGTGCTTGTAATGTAATTAGCATCGTCATCTCCCATGAACACTCCTGCACTGCTGTAAGCCCATTGCTCAGAAGAAGTAGCAGAAAAGTATGATGGGCCCATTGTTGTCATATCTGGTTCGTATTCATTTCCCTCAAAGTCTTGTCTGCTTCCTCCACAATTGATAAATAAAGAATGATCTGCAGATATGGCATAAATTTATATGTTTTTTTCGATGATCCAAAGGTAGCCCTAATTTCCCTAGACAACATGAATTTCGTTGCTAGCTACTTACATCGAGGTTTCCTTGAACAAGGGAGGTCTGGTCTCAAACACCAAGAAATTCTGTAGATTGATTCAGATTATATCAAATGAGATTGTGCTGAAATAAAAATAAGTAACTATAAGTAGATAATTTGGTTAGAAGAGACTTACGAGTTGCTTGCTACAGATGAGTGGGTGGAAACTAAATTCCTGTGAGAGTAAGAATGGTTGTCTAAGTAAATATGACAAAGTTGATTCTAAACTCAAAAAGAAGAAATGACACTTACAAATTTGAAGGCTGGCAACCCAATGAAGACTGATCCGTGAAGTTGTTGTAAGATATATCACTGCAGGAAATTGAGGCAAAGTCTTTAGTGATGGAAACTCCGTATCAAAGAAAATGTTACAATGCTCGATAACTTACATATTCCGTTTGCTGTCGATAACCCAACTGGGTACGGCTCCACTTAGCGTGTTGTTATTAAAAAACCTGCATTCATTGACAATTTCATATAGTGCATCTTAAGAAGTGAGGAATGGGAAACAGTATGAGAAATACAATTTGAAAGAGATATTATTGTAGGCTTGAACATGAAATACTATAATCTATGCATTATTACTTACAAGAAATTAAAATTCACTCTTTGAATTTCATCAGGTATTCGACCAGTCAGCCTGTTATAACTCAGGTCTCTGCATATGGGAAGTTCAAATGAATTGTAAATCAATAAAATAATCGAAGGCAGGAACATGGTTATAATCAAATAAGGGTGTGCTTTAACTCTGGGATTGCAGTTGCAGTAGAATATGACAAAATAAAAGCTTTTATATCCTATTATTATCAGAATAGTTATGTCAAACCACCTAAGTTTGAAGTATGAACTAACAGAATCTCTAATTTGAATCGAGATTATCAGTTGATGGAAGAACAAGTCCACAGAACCAAGAATCTCAACAAACATGCACGTATTAATCAGCTTACAATGTTTTTAAAGCAGTCATGCCTCCTATGTATGGGGGAATTGACCCAGTGAGTAAGCAACTCCTCAGAACCCTGGAGCAAATACAAGAAAACAAAAGAAAAAAAAAATATTACATCAAAAGGACAACATATTACATAAAAATAATAGCTCATTTCAGTAGCATGCACGTAGCAGCTTACAGAGTTCTCATCTTTGTCATATTCTGCAGATCAGGAAATCTTGTACTTGATCCTTTCAAATCAGTTATCCTCCTGTCAACCAAAAGCACATACAGCACGTTACTTAATGTTTCTACACATATATAGGTAAGCTTCCAGAACTCCTTGAACTTCCCAGTAGAGTCAAAGATGCTCACAGATCGGTTAAGTTTGATAATAGGGATATGGTAGAAGGAATTGGTCCCTCCATCCCCGTCCCTTGCAAATTCCTGCATTATGTTTCATAACAAAGTGATTTTAGATGCCAGATGGTAAGCATGTGGATGTCAAATAATTTCCATAATAGGAAAAGATTTTCCGGTAGATAAAAGTGATCAATTCTCACAGTCTATCCATTCGAGTCCAATTTCCAATAAAACTAGGGATGCTCCCAGATAACGAACTTCCATCTATCCTACTGCAAGAACCATACAAACTTTAATGATTCTGAAAGTTGAATTTCATGGAAGACTAGCTCAAAGTTACTTACAAAGTCTCTAAGTTTCGCAAGTTGCCAAATGATTCTGGTATGAATCCCGTGAAATTGTTAGCAGAAAGAAGGCTGCACAAACAGTTTATAGTTAATGGAACCGGATAATACCACAAAAACAAGACAACAATGTTTATTGCTATACCTTGTGTAAAAGAAATCGTCTGGATAGGGGTGCATATATATGTGTGTGAGTTGTGTGTGCGCGCGCGCTATAATAAAGCGAGACCGGTGTCACACTTATTCAAATTTCTGAAACTAGCCCTAACTTTCAATTGAAGTTACTCAACATGCACCCACTATCTCCACTATATCAAGTATTAACTACCTTGAATTTCATTTTTTGAAATTAAAACAACATATTATTTTCATAAGGAGATAATAAAAAACTTGAAAAAGGGAAGACGCGCAGGCATTTATGTGCATTGTTACTAGTTTTCCTTATTAGAGCTCACCCCAAAACAATACACGACTATCTTAAAGGCAAAGCGAAAGTGACTGCTAGTAAATACATAAGTTGTTTGAATGCTTGTACAGGCACAACCACTAATTCAAGCATATTCTTTAGTCCTGAACAAAACTCAAATGTTCGGTTTACTTACGACAATAATTCTTTGAAGAAGAACAAGAATTTGATATTAGCAACTAAATTGTCGCGCATAGCAACTGGAAAATTGGTTAAAAATAATTTAGTTGCTTACGAAAAGACATCAGTGAAGATGGAAGCATTGTTTCTCTGCCCTAACAACGTAGCTTTTTTTTTTTTACTCAAATATGAAATCCGATATTTGATAATGAAATATAAATTAACAAAACACAGGTAGGGCATGAATTAAGTGTATTAAATAAGCTTTTAGTTTTTCTCCTTGATATAATCTACGTATATATTTCAGTGTTCTTACAGTCTCCTCAAGCGCCTCAAGCTTCCAAGATTTTGGTGAAGAGGTCCTCCGAGCAGATTGCTCTCCAATACCCTGTAATACAGTTTCTCCACTCACTAACAAGGGATTTATCGGGCTGCTCTCCAAAAAAAAAAAAAATCAAAAAAATCCACACTTACAATTCCTCGAGTGTAGCAATGTCACCTACTTCCTTCGGAATTGAACCACTGAGACGGTTTCCCAGAAGTGACCTATATAGTATGCAGAGAATTAGAGTATAATCAATCAGATTAGAATCAGAAAAACGGAAATAAAAATAAAGTAACAACTTACAGATTTTTCAGAGGAAGCTGACTGAAACTGGCAGGAATAGAACCATTGATATAGTTGCGGGAGAGATCTCTGCATGCATACAAAATTACAGGCTTAGTCTTCTTTCTGAACATTGGTTCATTTTGTATGGAGTTCCTATAATAGGAGACAATTTCTCCCAATCTCAAGCAGTCAATGAAGCCTTATTACAATGCAACCAATACTAGAAAACTCTTTGAGAAAAAAGGATTTCTAAAAACCTCAGAAAATTAATCCTTCATTGAGAACTGAATCTACTCACATTTCCTGCAGATATCTAAGACGTGCAAATTCTTCAGGCAAAGTTCCTGTCAAATTGAGTCCCTTAAGCTGGCTGTAAGGTCAGCAATTGGCAAATGTTAGTTAAATATTTGAGCAGCTATTATTTACTCAATTCCTACAACAGGCCTGGGGAACAACAGCCACAATAGGTTCTCTAAATTAAAACAATTTTGAAGCGTTATGGCAAATTTGTTATTGACCAAAGAGCTCTGGCTCAAGCGGTACCCGGAGTTAGCTTCCCATGCGGAGGTCACGAGTTTGAATCTCGTTAGGGAGCCTTTGCGGCACTGGGGTAATGTTGTTGTTGTTGTTTCAAAAAGGCAATTTTGTTATTGAGTAATCTTTTAGTACACATAATATTATATATATCGTTAAATAAGAACAAGAAACCTACATGCGTGTTACGTGGCAAACAGAGCTGCTATTGAATGAGCAGTCACAGGTTACCATGCTAATAATCTTGTCGGAATCCATGGTCGTGTTTAAATCTGCACCGCCACGGCAAGAACTTCTACTAACACTCCAAAATCTGTTCTGTAGCTTCGAGGATATTGTTTGGAGAGCTTGTACTGTTGTCAGAAGTGAACATTAGGAAAGAATCAGTATATCTTGTAAAAGAGACTGGTTGCAAAACAAGCAGATAAATTTGTTTAGCGTTCAATCTCTATCAAACAAAGGACATACACGCAGTTAAATGACACTCCCTCCGTCCCACAATGATCTTCCCACTTTTTAGTTTGTTTTTAATAATAAAGTACCTTGAATACGCTTAAGACTCTGTCATGTAACCTACGACCAAATCTCCTTCCCACATACACACACGCGCGCGCGCACACACAGAGGACAAAATGCCAACTGTTAAAATGCCATCTTTATGTAGTAGAAATAGATATCCAGGGGTTAACATGATGTATCCAAACGTAAAAATTAAGTATATTATCATTGATATCATCGTACAAATTAGATGTTCAGATATTGCTTGCTCCACATATAGATAGGACTATACCATTACCAGCACAGCAATACACGTTTTTTTTTTTTTTTTGGAAAAATTGCAAAAAAATCACCCAACTAATCACTTTCTTTGGATTTGATCACCAAACTCATTTTTCTTGCAACCAACACATTAAACTTATTCTTTTTTGCATCCAAAGTCACTTTTACTGAGATCGTCAACTTTTCTCCGTTAAGTAGTCATGTGCCATGGCACATGACTAACTCTAAGGGGAATTTTTTGTACTTCCTTGGGTGTTGTTATACACACACCCCGTAAAATCAATGAATACACCCGTAAGTATGCTTGAAATTTTAAATGGTACAACACTGTGATGCATGGTGTATTCATTAATTTTATGGGTGTGTATAACTAACACCATACTTCCTTCAGTCATCCTTTTCTTTTGTATCTAACACATCCTCCACCATGACTCCAATCCTTCTCCACCTGTGTTTCTTCTTCTTTATGAAGACAACTTAATTAATTTGGTTGTTCAATTGATATATTAAATTGCTTAGCTTTTATAATTAAACCCAGGAAAAACCATCTTCACCCACAACCAATTGGTCTTCAATTTGGGGATCCTATCAAGCGAATTTCTGCCAATATCTCTCTCCGGTAATCGCTCCAACCCTAAATGTCAGCCTTCTTCCACAAAGAGATCGATTCCGCACACGCTCCCTTCGCAGATCTGTAAATGTCAGCCTTCTTCTTCTTCTCGGTGACGACAAAGCCCGATAGGAACGGTCGGTTGCGGTTACTTTCTTCTTTAATCTGAGGGGATAGGTAATAATGTCTGACCTAGTTTTTGATAGGTTTATTTTGATGAATTTGTTCAAAGCTTCAAATCATGAAAGAGATATATTGTTTGGTCTAATTTGTGTTTTTTGATGTTTGATTTGAGCAATAGTATATATCAATGTTTCATTAGCTAGATTCGCTAACTTGAGCATCGAAGCTGGGGAAGGTGACTGAGGGATGATGATGATAGAGAGATGGAGTACCAAAAATACCCTCAAAAATGTCACGGGCAATGGGATAATGACTATTTAACGGAGAAAAAACTGACGGAGTTATTGAAAGTGACTGTGGATACAATAAAAAATGAGTTGGGTGTGTTGGTTGCAAAAAAAAAATGAGTTTGATGATCAAATCTAAAGAAAGTGAATAGTTGAGTGATTTTTTTTGCAATTTTTCCTTCTTTTTTTTTTTTTTGGCTAACTTATTTAGTTACACGAATCAAGTGATGTTAAATACTAGTAAGAGATAATTTTCCATTTTGAATCACAACAACAAACCACAACTTCATCACTCAATTAAGAACTGCATACTCTGTTATCTATTATGCCTTCAAACAGGTACAGGAACAGAAAATGTATACGTATTACTGTTTGTATCTTTTCTTTTCTATTTTATTCTTCTCGACCGCCCAACCTATAGCATGATCAACTCACATTAATGAGCCATGGTCAACTCCTATACTGTTCAAAATGATATGCTTCATCCTAGTTGCAGAAATTCAAACTTGTATAAATAAAAAAAATTGAGGCTAGATGAGAAACCTAATGAACAGCTGGAGTCGAGATATAAAATTAATGACCATGATACTGTCACAGTCTTTACTGATGGAGCACCGCAGAGGCGGAGCTACCCTTAAGGGAAAGGGGGCAATTGCCCCCATTGATTTTAAAAAACAAAAATTTACTAGTGCAAAATTTACAAAAAAATTGAAGTTTAGTACAATTTTTTGAAATTTGCCCCCTTTGAGATGAAAGTATTAATACACTAGATTATTTTTTTTTTGCCCCCATTGACAAAAATACAATTGAAATTTTATTGTAGTGTAACTTTGCCCCCATTGAAAAAAAATCCTGGCTCCGCCACTGGGGCACCGTGAGATATATTAGGCTCATACCGAACCAACATCTAGACTACTTAATCTCGATGTTTGATCTATTAGTATGGGGCCGTAACTTTACTGTGCCGGTTAACTCGCAGCCTCAGCAGTTCCATATCGCCCAAGATTAGTTAGTTGATACTATCATTATACCCATGATTGTAAAACAACTACAACAAGAAATAAAATGAAAAAAGAATTAAAAAGGAAAGAAAGAAATATCAACTTGCATGCATGTGGGTTACAAGGCCCCAGAATCAGAGCAATAATTCAAACACGGGCCCACATATGGGATGATGCTAAAGATAAAGGTTGAATCAGTCCGATCCCGGCCTTCCGTGTTCTTCAAAAGAAATACGGAGTACTACTATTAATTAACAAAAGACAAAAAGATATTTATGCAGAAAATATGGGTAGCTACTGTAGGAAAATTATCCTATTCCGTAGGACTAAAATTATCCTTAACCGTTGAATACTCTAATTTAACTTAAATAATAAAATATGTAAGAGTAGATCTGTTTATGCAATCTGTATTGTGTATCAGTGCAGCGTAGCCTTACCAGATTTAAAGGAAAAGCAATGTTAGGGGCATAAAATAATGTTACAAAATCTTCTTCACAACATGTGTTATGTGTTGGCGATATTTTATTGGTTGCATCGACAGTGGACCCCCCACACTCTACGTAAAAACACCAATAAAATCATTACACTTAAGATTTTGTGAAGAAAATTTTGTGACTTCTTTTCTTTGTACCACAAACATTACTCTTAAGGACATCACTAAAGTAAAAAAGCTACAAAATGAAAACAATGAAAATATCCAGTTTTTGTACATATATAACATTTTCCGTTTCTCGGATTTTCTTTTATCCGAATTAAGCAATACCGTCAACAATTAGTAGTTCAATTGAAGCAAAAACAACAACAACAAATCCTAACATATGTGTTCAAAATAATGTGCAAATTTACGAATAAAGGTTAAATCCAGTTTTTTCAAAGACATCAAACCAAAATCAAAACTGATTGTTAAAAGGGAATTACCTTCATCTTCAGGCAAAAGTTGAGCGGTAGATTGAATATCAACGAAGCAATTAAGAACCAGAAGAAGACAGACAACTTTGAAGGCCGCCGCCATATGGCCGAACAGTTCCGTTCAACTTTCCGATCAGTAACTCTCTTCACTTCCTTGGGCAAATCCCGCCGGCCCAAGTAGATACTCAATCAATCAGATTGTACACGAACACAGTAACGCGAACAAATTGTAGCCGGCCGACGCTCAATTAGCCGATAATAATAATAATGCTATATGAGTAGAAAAATTCAATAATGTACAGAAAACTGAAATTTGGAAAGAAATTTTCAAAGTTACTGAAACAATAACATCAATGAGGATGAAGATTAATAATGTGTGTGTGTGAGAGAGAGAGAGAGAGAGAGAGAGGTTGTTGGGGGTGTTAAAGGCGGGAAGAGATTCGTCAAATGGAAGGTACGGTTGAAGATGGGGGATAGGAGTAAAAAAGGTTGAAGGGGCCTTTAACACCCATCTTCAACCTTTTTTACTCCTATCCCCCATCTTTTTACTCCTTTTTGACGCGCAAAAAGGAGGAAGAAATTTCTAAAAAAGCATTGGAGTTGTTAGTAATGTACAGTAATAAAAAGGAAAAGTGGAGTTCAAGTCGGACCCGTTTTTTTTTTTTATAAAATTTTGGGTAAGTTATAAAAAGTTTTGTTTTTTTATATAGGGGTTAAAGTTTAGGGTTTAGGGTTTAAGTTTTAAGCTTTTTAGGGTTTAAGAAGAGTTAAAAAACAGGGTTTTTTATAACTTATAGAGAAACTAATTTCCCCCAAAACCATTTTTTTATTATTATTATTTTGATAGTGTCCACGCCATAAGGAAGGAGGCGAGGAGATCGATCAAACCCTAGCATTTACCGAGGGCGAGGCTTGGCTTTACAACTGAGGCTTGGGGTCCCTTTAAAAAAAATGTTAAAATATAAATAAAATATGTTCACTAAAAATGCGCAAGTTTTATACTATAACTCTTGTCCATGCAATTAATATAAGTACTTTTTTTTAGTTAGTTTTTTATTAGTTAGTTCAAAAAATAAAAATAATAATAATAAAATACTTCAATCATCATCTATCAAGCGTAATTTTCGTGCAAATCTTTCTTACTTTTTTAATAATACATTTACTTTTCAACTTCTTATATCTTGTCAAGACATGTCAACGTTTTATTTTAGCTTATTTGTAAATGTTTTTTTAAAAAATGTGCTATATTGCATGTCAAATGGTAAATTTTAATTTAAAAAATAAAACATACTCCCTCCGTCTCAGCTCACTTGACACTTATTTTCATTTTGGTCCGTCACAGACTCCTAGCTCACTTGACACATCCCAAAATAGTCGAGTTTTTGTAATTTTATATTCACTCTACCCCACCACTCATTCTCTCTGTTCATATTTCACCACTCATTTTATTCAACCAACACTATTATTTACCCCCTCATTCTCTCTCTTCAATTTCAATCACACAGTTTCCTTATTTTATCATTTTTCTTTAGTTATTATACCCACCTCTTGAGTGTCAAGTGAAGTGAGACGGTGAAAGTATATTTTAAAACAAATAGAGTATTTTAATTTAGACGAGCTCACTAATTTGATATTAGTGATATTGTATAAGGTGCTTGAGTTGAGAATATTTAGAGTAAATCCATTAGCCTAAACCCCACATTTTGTATATGAAAAAAAAAAAAACATTTGTTGAGATAGGAATTGGCCATTGTCGGTCGACGACAACTTTGTCATCTATCTATAGTGATAGTATTAAAGTACTCCTTCTTAATGTATACGCGCTGTTGTGCTTTGACTTGTATCGCCCAGTTGCAATATTTTATTTTGTTCTAATCGTACAGTACAAATAAAATGGATACTAGACTTATGCTACTCCCTCCGCCCCAAAATACTTTGCACTATTTTAATTAAAAATATAAGAAAAATTAAAAGAGTATATAAGTTTAAAAATATTGTGAGTGCAAAAAAGGTTGTGAGTATGATAAGTTGAGTGAGATTTATAAATGGAATCCAAAATTAAGTGTGTGAGTATGATAAGTTGAGTGAGATTTACAAGTGGAGTCCAAAACTAAGTGTGCAAGTTTGACAAGTAGGGTAGGGAGAATAAAATAATAATAAAATTTGAAAATTTTAAGAACTAGTACGACTTATCAATAAGAAACCCAAAAAGAAAATCTGAGACGGATGTAGTATTTGATTATTAAGACCATGTTTAACGGTGAACCAATTTTGGTTCACCAAGTGCAATTTTATGAACCAAATTTGGTTTATGGCAATTAGTGGTGAACCAAGAACGAAAATTTTTGTTCATTTCATGAATGAATTCGTGAACGAAAATTGATTCGAGATATATGTGTATTTTGTAATTTTGACATTTTTTAAATTATATTATTTAAATAAAAATATTTAAAATGTTTATAATTTATTTTTCTCTATAAATAGAGTCTAATTTTATAATATTCGACATAATTTTAATATTTCACTATTTAAAATTAATTAAAAAAATTATTGTATATATTTGACACAATTTTAATATTTTATATATTTAACTTTTCTCTTGCGCCAAACGACGTTGGTTATGTCAAAATACCAAAACGTTCACTTTATATTTTGTATTTTTTTTTCATGTGTGTAATCCTTTAAATGTCGTAATTTGATGTTTATTTATGAATGTTTAATATTTAAAATTGCACAATTAAGTAAAAAAACAAAATAAATAAATAATTATTTTTATTTTTAATGACATTCTTAAAAAAATAGTTATTTATATTATTAATTTTATACTATCGAATTACTATTTAAAAAATATATTTGTGAACGAATATTCGTTCACTACTACAGAATGTGAGCTGATGTGAACGAAATTTCGTTCACAGGCCAATTTCATTCATGCGGTGAACAAATTTTTGGTTCACCATTAAACATGCTCTAAAGACGTTCTCTCACATGTCTATGATATTGATGGCTTTGAAATGGTAGCTGGAGATATTTACGTTGAAATTTATAAGTCCGTGGTAGGCTGTTATTTGCAATTTAAGTACAAATCCTGTTTTAAAATGAAACATTTCTTTCATCATAAAATGGATGACGTTTTGGATTTCAAATGTGTCGTTGAGTGATTATTTTTTTCTTTCCAGAAATGTGTTTTTTTGCACAATTTTAAAACTTTCACTTGCAATTTAAATATTTATTCACAATGACATTTTCACTCTTTTAAAAATAAATTGTTTTAATGTGTATTTTACAATATAGCTAAACATTTTTTTTTAATAGAACTCAAACTTTAATTAGTAAATTTCAAGCGGATAGTGTCCCACAACATTCGGAGGCTCGTCCTAAAGCTGAGGATTTCGATCAAGACGTGCAAGCGTCGTTAAACTGTCCGCTTTCACAAAAAAACCGAACTCGTCTACATAATGAGGCCTTACCTTGTACTAAATCTCTATTAGACGCCCTTATGAACAATGTCAGGTTTGTGTTAAATATAAATTACTTTTGCAGACGAAATACCAAGTTTATTTTATTCTTAAGATAAAGTGAGTATTACTCTACCAAACTAATTTATGGAATATGGATGTATATTTGGTTTAGTTGTTCAAGCATTATTTCTCAGATCAGATCAGTAATGGAGCCAAAAAAAATTGTTTAAATGAAAGCAAAATTATTTTTACAAAATTGCATTAACTAACTAATGCCAATGGGAGTAAACTGTGTGAGTTCACACATGGAGTAATCTTTAGTTGTTGGTCAAAAGCATGACTAATTTAGTGCATGAATGCATGGGGCGAGCAATTTACGTGCATTAATTTTTACTCCCTCTCTCTGTCCCTAAATGAGTGTCTAAATTTTATTTTAAGGGATACTGAAAATCTTAACTTTTTGAACAATTTGGTAACAACGATTCATATATAATCTTGTAATCTCCTTTCCAAACCTTTAGTTTTGCACGTATAAAGAAACCGGTGAAAAAAAACGTTTAGGGAGAAAGTTATGTTAAAAAAAGACACTCATTTAGGGACAAAGATTTCTTGAAAATGGACACTCATTTTAGGACAGAGGGAGTACTATTTATTTTTAGAAAACGTTCATTCATTCAAAAGTAAAAAGTGGATGGGACTGATTTACAAACGAAAAGGAAAGGTCTTTTGAATTGTAGTAGTCTAGATTGAATCTGGAATATGTCATGTAGATAAGGTGGTTGTTTTGGTTTACGTCGCTATATATATTAAAAGTTAAGGAAGAGTCTTTTAAGTTGTGTTATGTGGACAAGTTTTGGGTAACTTTTGCTTTTGGTAGTGCCACATCATACATAACATTTTAATTAGGCGACTTTTCATTTTTCTCTTATTAGCTAATAGTATTAATTAATTGTAATAGTTACTATATTAGTTAACTATTACTATTAATAGTATTAGTTTATTATAATAGTTAACTATATAAGGTAACTATCTATATCTATATAATGGCATAAGTAATCTTAACACACTTACTAAACATGGCAATTTGGCGCCAAAAAACTATTTCCTATGAATAGCAACTTTTGATGAAACATCATTAAATGTATGTCTTGGTATTAAATATATCACTTAAATAATGCTTAGAAAATGAGAGTATTTATTACAATTACAAACATGCAATAAAAGCTTGAACTACTTTCTGGAAAATGCACCCTAGAAGACCTATAGTCAGCCAAGCAATTAAACATACCCCTTACATAGTCCTTTTTTTGTCGAAAAAATATTAAAGTCCTACAAATTGGAATTCCTAAGTGTTGGTGTTGTATGCTCTAGGCACGTTATTTGAACGATTAATGTTATCACTTGCTTTATGCTTTAATAAAGATATTGAATGTTTGATTATTATATCTTTTGCATGTTTATTATAATAATCCCCATTCCTATTAATTATGAATTACTAGTATAAGTTTAATGGATAATCATATGATGATTATATGTATGAGATACAATTAGACTTATGGGTATTTGTTGGAGAACAAATACTGGATTGACCTCTATGAGATTTATGGCATGGTCACAATGTCATAATTCAGTCTCATATAGTTATATCACTTGAATCTTTAGACCTGAGGTTATTACCGTCTTCCACTTGATGAACATTATGTTTGACGTATTCAATTGTTACCTTTAAACGGGTAGCTATAAAGGATATGATTGACATGATCGGAATCATGTAGGGAAAGGTAATAAACCAAGATGGGATTTGTTCCTCTTTAAGAGAGATGTCAAGCTGGGGCCCCTCAATAAATAGTATTGATGAAATGCTTGGTCGCGCTCAAATGAATTGATTGGATCAATATCATTTGTATTATCAATATATTCGGGATCGAGAAAGCATTGAACAAGTAAGTTGACCATTGACCATGGCTTACGTTCAATAGACATCGTGTAACAAAGAGATTATGATATGTTCTATTTAGGAAACTTTGGATTTCAAAGTTATACTAATCGGGTAGTCATAATGGCTTGCTAGAGTCCGCTTATGACTTACGAGGTTTGAATGGTTCGGACTCGTTGCCAACTTAGTGTAATCCTATTGGGTCACACACGCAGAACGGACAATTAAAAGGAGCGAAAAACGAGGAAACTGAAGGAAGCAACCGTACGGCTGATTAGGCCTCGTACGGCTCCAGAGCTGCCGTACGGCTGCCCCCCCCCCCCCCCGCAATGCAGTTTATTTTAAGTCTTTTCTTTTGGACAAGAAGACCTAAGTCCTAATAGGTTTTGGAAACTCCTTGTACATAATGTGGACTGACGGGAATTGTTCCCATAACATTGATTTGATCAATTCCAAACTTTTTCTTGAGAGGGAAAATACACATTATATTCTTGATGTTATTGTGAATGATAATTCTCAATCATCAAGTCACAATAATCATTGAGAGCTTTGAATGATCGTTCTTCAACATCGTTTTTCAAACCGAAGGCCTAGCAGTCAAGTTCAAAAAGGCGCTCTTGAAATCTGTTCTTTGTGTGGATCACCGGTAGAGGGCGTTTCTCTTAACGTCTAATCCAAGTTTTATCTTGATCTACAAGGGTTAGTTTCTTTCATCTTCATATTATGAATTATTGTTCATAACAGATCTAGGCTATTGGGTTTTCTTCAAGAATGGTGTTCAAACTATAAAAGGGCATGTTGGGTTTTGAGGCAACATGCGCAGCGGAAGACGGCAATATAAAATAAACAAAATCCTAAGCCCCAAGATCCATTCATGATGATTAAATTAATAGCAAGATGAATTTAGAATACTAACCGTTGTTGAGCGTTTAAATTTTCCGGATCTTCAAATCTTCAAGTCTTCAAGCTTTAGATTTGATCTCCACATTCTTCGCGTTCTTCGGATCACGATCACAGGAACACGAACTTAAGATGCTAAAGCGAGCATCCTCTATGTGTATCCACACGCGAACGAATATCTAGAACCATTCTAGATATGGATTGCTAGACCCATTAGAAAACACGTTTTTCTAATCTTCAAAGGCTACATGAATTTATTGGTGTTCTTGAGCTTTTGATTCTCAATCTAAACTCAAGAATGTGTTTCTCAAATATATGGAGGCTACCAATAATGATACAATATCAACTCTTACTGATTAGGGTTAAGAGAGGGGTGTTTATGCTCATTAATCCTAAACCCTTTAGGAGAAATAGGTCAAAACTCGTCAAAACACGAAATCAGAAAACTGGGCCTGAACAGGGCTGCTCGGCGAGTCCTTTAAGGTGCTCGGCGAGCACCTCTGTGCCAGAACTTTCTGTTTGTTGGTGTTATGCCCTAGGCATGTTGTTTGTAAAATTAATGTTATTATTTATAAAGATATTGAATGGTTGATTATTATATCTTTTGCATGTTTATTATAATAATCTCCGTCCCTGATAATTATGATTGATTATTAGTATAAGTTTAATAGATAATCATATGCTGATTATGGTGTATGGGATACAATTAGACTTATGTGTATTTGTTGGAGAACAAATACTGGACTGGCCCCTATGAGATTTATGTCATGGTCACAATATCATAATTAAGTCCATATAGTTATATCACTGGAATCTCTAGAGCTGAGGTTATTACAGTCTTCCACATAGTGAACATTATGTTTGACATATTCAAACGTTATCCCTAACCGGATAGCTATAAAGAAAATGATTGGCGTAATCGGAATCATGTAGGGAAGAGTAATAAGCCAAGATGAGATTTGTTCCTCGTCAAGAGAGATGTCAAGCTTTGGCCACTCGATGAATGGTATTGATGAAATGAATGACCGTGCTCAAATATGATTTGTATTATCAATACATTCGGGATCGAGAAAGCATTGAACAAATGTAAGTTGACAATTGACCATGGCTTACGTTCAATAGACATCGTGTAACAAGAGATCGTGTTATGTTCTATTTTAGGAAACTTTGGATATCAAAGTTATACTAATTGGGTAGTCATAATGGCTTGCTAGAGTCCGCTTATGATTTATGAGGTTTGACTGGTTCGGATTCGTTGCCAACTTAGTATAATCCTATTGGGTCACACACGCAGAAAAGATAATTAAAAGGAGCGAAAAACGAGGAGACTGACCAGGCCCACCGTACGGCTAAACAGGCGCCGCACGCCTGCCTAGGAGCCGTACGGCTGCGGGTCCGGCTGACAGATTTATTTTCAGCAGTTCTTGTTGATCAAGAATACCTAAGTCCTAAAGGGTTTTGGACACCCTTAGTATATAATGTAAACTGACGGGAATTGTTCCCTAATTATTGATTTGATCAATTCCAAACTCTTTCTTTGAGAAAGAAAATACACATAATATACTAGGATCATTGTGTTTGATAATCCCCAATCATCAAACATAATTATCTTTGGGAGCTTTGAAGAATCGTTCTTCATCATCGTTGATCAATCCGAATACCTAGCGGTCAAGTTCAAGAAGGCGTTCTTGAAATCTGTTCGTTGTGTGGATCACCGGTAGAGGGCGTTTATCTTAACGCTTAATCCAAGTTTTACATAACGATCTACAAGGGTTAGTTTCTTTCATCTTGTTATTATGAATTATTGTTCATAGCGGATCTAGGCTATTGAGTTTTGTTCATGTATTTCTTCGCTGCGCATGATTGCACGAAACCCAACACTGTTGCTCATGCTCGGCCGAGTCAAGTGATGTGCTCGGCCGAGCACCCCCAGAAATTTGATTTTAGCCTTTTAAACAATTCGTTCTTTTGTGTGTGACCCCATAGGATTATATTAAGTTGATAATGAATCCGACCAAGGTCAAACTCATAAGTCATGAGCGGACTCTAGCAAGCCATCATGACTACACAATTAATATAATTTAAAGACGTACGTTCATTCTTATAGAACATATCACAATCCTTTTGTCACGCGATATCATATTGGACATAAGTCATGGTCCACGTCAATTTATGTTGTCCAATACTTTTTCGATCCCAAATAGATTGATATGAACAAATAACATTTAACCGTTCATTCATTCAAAAAGTAAAAAGTGGATGGGACTATGATTTACAAAAGAAAAAGAAAGGTCTTTTGAATTGTAGCAGTTTGTAGTAGTCTAGAATCTGGAATATGTCAGGTAGATAAGGTGGTTGTTTTGGTTTACGTCACATTGTTTTGGTTTACGTCACATCATTTTCATTTTACATCAAATCATGCTACTATTTAGACAATGAAATGAATTTTGGACTATCTTTATTACTCTCTCCGTCTCAAATTATATACTCCCTCCGTTCTTATTTACTTTACAAAAATTGCCATTTTGGGTGTCCCTATTTACATTACAAAATCTAAAAAAAAAAACTTTTTATTACTTTTTAAATAGTGGGACCCACTTGTCATACTCACAAAAACTATCCACTTACTTTTCTCTACCCCACTTTCTCTCTCCCACTCAACTATCTACACTCACAACACATCAACTTTACAACCATTTTCTTAATTTTTGTGCAAAGTCCCATTTTTGTAAAGTAAATAGGGACGGAGGGAGTATGTACCCTCTCATTTACACGGATATTTATAAATGGTTAAAGTGATATACTCCCTCCGTCCCATTTGAAACTTCACCTTTTACCCGAAATAAATGTCCCGTTGAAAACTTCATCATTTTCCTAAAATGGTAAAAAATGTAGGCCCCACTTGTCATCTCACTCACTTTTTCCTCTCACATACTTAAATTATGGGGGCCCACTTGTCATACCCACTAACTTTTCTCTCTCACATACTCCCTCCGTCCCACTAAGAGTGAGACTTATTTCCCTTTTGGGCCGTCCCACTTAAAGTGAGACTACCAAAAATGGAAATGTTTTAATATACTTATATTCATCATTCCCCACTATTTAAACCCACTCATTCTCTTTCTTCATTTTCCACCACTCATTTTATTCAACCAACACTACTATTTACCCCACTCATTCTCTCTCTTCATTTTCTACCACATATATATCACTTTATCTTAAATATCGTGCCCACTCCTCTAGTCTCACTCTCTATGGGACGGAGGGAGTATTTAAATTGTAGGCCCCACCTGTCATACTGGCTAACTTATTCCCTATCACAACCCTTCTTACACTCATCACTTTTCTTAATTTGTGTGCCATCACCAAAATGGTGAAGCTTCAAATGGGACGGAGGGAGTAAGTGTTGTGAGTATGAAAAGTAAAGTAGGAGAGAGAATATGTGGTAGGAAATAGTAAGTTGATTGGTGCTGTGAATGTAAAAGTAAAGTAGGAGAGAATGAGTGGGAGGAATAGTAAAGATTCTTTGTCATTTTAGGACCCGGAACCGCTCCACCGATTTTAGCTCCACCCCTCCACCCAACGGCTCCGATCAAGGCCACATAGGCGAGCTCATCATCTGTGCGGCTAAGATGATTTCAATTTTTTGTGGGTCCTACCGAGCTCGGACACATCTCATCCGTCGAACACAAAATCCAATGAGGTGGCTCTAATCGGAGCTATTGAGTGGAGCGGGTGGAGCTAACCGCTCGGTGAAGTGGTTCGAAATCCTTTTAGGAGTGAACATATACTCTAGGACAAATTAAAAAGGAAAGGTGGACATATACTCTGGGACGGAGGGAGTAATACTCTATAAAATTTTAAGGGAAATTAGTTTTTCTTTTTTATTAAATTGAAATAGTTCTGCTTTTTAAAATTGTTTCCAAGTGTTTGTCAAATATTTGCAAATAAAAAAAGTTTTTTTTTATATATAATTTAAGGAGAAACTAATTTTCCCCAAAACTTACTCTTAATACTCCGTATGTTGTATAATAATTTGCATTATTATTTTCATATAAAAATTAAGAAAAGAATATATATTTAAAAGTACACTAAGTGGAAAATATATTTTGAGTAGATAATTTGAGATTGAGACATACTCACTCCGTCCCACCTCACTTGACACCCAAGAGGTAGGCACAATAACTAAGGAAAAATAATAATATAAAAAAAATGTGTGGTAGAAAATGAAGAGAGAAAATGAGTGGGGTAAATAATAGTGTTTGTTGAATAAATTGAGTGGTGAAAAATGAAGAGAGAGAATGAGTGGTGGGTTTTTATAGTGCCTTTAGTATATAAACCGTTTATATACTATATAACATGCTCCCAACGGGAGTAGAACCTGAGACCTCCCCCAGGGAAAGGCCATGATACCACTAGACCAAAAGGTCATTGGTGGGGTAGAGTGAATATAAAATTATAAAAAGTAGACTATTTTGGGAAGTGTCAAGTGAGCTGGGACGGACTAAAATACAAATAAGTGTCAAGTGAGCTGGGACGGACTAAAATAGAAATAAGTGTCAAGTGAGCTGGGACAGAGGGAGTATAGTACAATTTAAATATGTGAATAAAACAAATGGAGTAGGACAAATAAAAAAATGGAAATTTTGGGAAAGTAAAACTAAATTAATGAGACAACAAAAGAAAAATGAAATTCTTGCAACTCGTTATGAAACGTAAGAAAGAAGTGCATTATATTTTCAAGCATAATTCACTTCTATATGTTATACTTCCTCTTTAGTTTTTTTTTTTTTTTTTTTTTTTTTTTTTTTTTTTTTATGAATGTCTATTATCAATAATTTTTTTGTCTTAAAATAAATATTATTTTAAAGAAACATTGTCCTTAACGTTTTATTTTTCAATTTTTTAATTATTAATCTCTTTATACTCGCAAAACTAAATATTTAGAAAGAAATTGCAAGAATATATACAAATCTTTGCGACTAAATTGTCTAAAAAATAGTCAAATGTCCATTGATTGAAAATTTGGATAATCATTTAAGAACGGAGGGAGTATATTTATTTTTTGTAAAATCCATTATACTGCATATGTCTTACTCCCTCCGTCTTAAAATAGATGTCGTCTTGAGAGTTAATTTTTATCTCAAATTACTTATCGTTTTACTATTTCCAAGGCTTTTTTGTTATTGTTATACCAATTATACCCTTATTAATGATAGTGGAGTCTCTTGCACAAACATTTATTTGCCTAAGTAATTGGGTAATTTTAGGGTATATGCGACTTTTTCACATGCATTAATTGTATTTCTTAGTAATTGTGCAAATGTTCAAAACGACATATATTTTGAGACAGAGGGTGAAAGAAATATGTAGCTAGGACTGTTTCTAAGCAGAACCACTTGTGAGTACAGTTGTGCTAACAAGTGTCAAGACAGTTGTCCTGTCAACTGTCAACGGACAGAAACAAATAAACACAGAAACGCAGCGGAATAATTAAAACTCAGAATTTAAACACTTCAGCAAGAATTACTTGCTGGAAAACTTTCATTAATAAAGAACTTGCAGAATACAAGATTATGAAAGAAGCAAAAACAACTATGAAAAGATCAAACTATTCTAGATCTCTAGAATAAATGAAAACACTCAAACACCTTGAAGTCTTGATGAACAAGAACTTCAAGAACACAAGGACTCTTTCAAAAACGAAATTAAAAGGAATATGGCGCTCTTTATTTATAGGATCCCTTGGCCGCTTTCTTGATCACTTGTGATCTTCAATCAACCAATGATCCTTTCCTTGTGAGAGTCCACCTAAAATACACTCCTAAAATACATAACATCTTTCCAAAGATAACCATTAATATGTTAGTGAAATAAATCAAAAACAATATCCTAAAATAAACTACTCCTAATATACACATAATTCCTAAATTAAATAAACTCTAAATATATACACTAAATAAATCAGAATCACAAAGATACAACATAAAATATAAGAGTATTTCATACTCTTTCAATCTCCCCTATCTTTGTGGTTCTGATCAAAACATCCAAAACAATAATCTCTCCCCTTGAATTTGTACATTGGATTCTATTCCCCCTAAATGCATCGTTAGAACACACCTTTCTCCCCCTGAAAATGAAGACCACATCTTTCTCCCCCTGAGTTGTACATTGGATTCTATTCCCCTATTTTTGTGGTTCTGATCAAAACATCCAAAACAATAATCTCTCCCCCTGAATTTGTATATTTGATTCTATTCCCCCTAAATGCATCGTTAGAACACACCTTTATCCCCCTGAAAATGAAGACCACATCTTTCTCCCCATTTTTGAGAAGAACCATCAAACTCAAAGAAAGAAAATTGTGAATATCTTCCACTCCCCCTAAATTTGAATCTCCCCAACAAAAAAAATACCTTTATAGACCAGAGAGTTCTGCAGGAGATGTACTTACCCCTTAAAACAGTAGCAGACTTACCAGTTGACTGTCCAGTTGTCCGCACAGTTGTACGAACAAGTTGCTTAGCACCAGCTGGATGCTTAACAACAAAAAATGGCTGAGCTTGATCAGAGCAGCGACAAACACTCATTTTGTGTCACAATCACTCAGTGATTCTCCTGAATTCTTTGATATTTCTACAAAAATGTAGAGAGCGTGCATTTGAAGAATAGGAACAAGATGAGATGAGAGAAATTTAGCTAGAAAACATGAGAGAGAATATATACTAAACCGTAATTTACAACCAGAATTGACATGGAGGAAATATCAAGGGAGGACAGTGATTCTTCCTAATAATTCGGGTAGGCCAAGGAGTAGGGAGAACCGAGTGACTTTGAAGTACCCATTTGAATTCCAAAACAACCAAGGATTTTGATTTTAAAAATCAAAATTTTTCCATGTTTTGTGATAAATTGTCCGTCCAAGAATTAGAACTTGTCAAATTCAACTGAATCCATTTATCCACAATGTACCATAAATTCCACCAACTGCACAATGAAACTTGAACATCACGCCATTAGATTATCGTTAATCACATGAAAAGCATCAATCTTTAACATATAAGTACAACAATTCAAGTTACCGATGGAAATACCAAGGAGAGAAGAAACCTAGAAAAAAATTATGCCTAAACACACAAGTGAAGATTGTCTTAATTTTGGCGTGTTCATGACTCGATTTCAACTCACAAGAATTCAATGAGATTCACCTTCAATCATGCAGCCTTTAGAACACTCCCTTTGAAGGCTTATGACTTATGAATCAGTTACGGGGATGAGCTTTTCACTCTCTCAATACAGTGTTACACTGATTCTCAAGTTATGTATGAATACATGTCAGCACATTGCCTAAATGAGTAGTAACTTCAAAGATTGGAGGCAGCTTGTTTTTCCCGCAACCTTAGATTGAGTGCCCATTCCATGATAACACAAGGAATTAACAAGATAATTTTATTATCGAGTCAAGAAGGGTCTCACATTCAAGGGTCAAAGCTCGGAGTCAAGGAACTAAAGAAGACCATGTGATCACAAGAGACAATCGTGCAAGGATAAATGCAGTCTACAACTTTTTTTTTTGTGTTTACTGTAATATACAATTATACAGTTATGCAGTCAGTTGTCTGCACACTTGTGCAGTCAACTGGTATCACACAGTCCGAGAGACTTCTTAAGTGAATAAAATCTCTCGACATCCAAAGCCTTGGTAAAGATATCAGCAAATTGATCCGTTGTGCTTACATGTTCAAGAGTAATGATTTGTTGTTCAACGAGATCTCTAATAAAATGATGCCTAATATCTATGTGCTTTGTTCGGGAATGTTGTACCGGATTCTTGGAAATATTCTGAGCACTTAATCTATCACAAAATACAGTCAATGTTTCACTTCTAAGACCATAATCCTTGATTATTTGGTCCACCATCAACAATTGAGTACAACATGTAACAACTCCCATATATTCATTAGATGGCCTACGAACCAAGAACCTAATATCTTTCCTTTCAAATTTTACCACTTCCCCTTGCATGACATTGATCAAATTATTAACTTTTAAGGTTTCTGACTCATTCTCATGCTCAAAATTAGCAACGAAACAACAAGAGCTTACCTGATGGTACGCGGATTGCATGCATACCAAACCGGCTAATTCCCGATAATTTATTCGTTTTCCTCTTGTTTTCATTCCTTTATCCACTCCCCCCAATGACTTGGAAAGTTAGATGATCTCCCTGTATCCTTGCAGCAGCATCAGATCCTCTGCTTTCATGATCTTCTTTGATTTCAGAATCTGAACTGGAATCTGCTGCTGTATGACCATCTATCGTGGCAGTTGACTGATCATCTGGTCTGTCAACTGACCTCACAAGTGTTAAATCTGCAGATTCTTTTGTACTCTTCTGTTCAGATTCATCATTAATCTGTTCAGGATCCCAAGTGCAACCTGTAGTACAATTCTCAACACAATTGACAATAACATCAAGAGCATTATCAGAAATTGAGTTAAAACATGAATGATTTTCAACCAACTTGTAACAATGATCAAATGATCTTACGCCTTTGAAAACACAACTGTTTGAATCATCGAAGACCTCACAGATCTTCTTATCAAACTTGACATGTAGATCATCATCACACAATTGGCTTATGCTAATTAGGTTTGCCTTTAACCCATTAACATGCAAGACATTATACAAGTTAGGCAAACCATTAACATTCAGCGTACCTTTGCCAATTACCTCACTTTAAGCACCTCCACCAAAATTGACTTTTCCACCTTTAAAGGCTTCATAGTCTTTGAAATGCTCAAGAGAGCCAGTCATGTGGCGGGAGCAGCCACTGTCAAAGTACCAGGCTCCTTCCACACTGCTCTTGAAGGAGGTAAACACCACTTGACACTTTAGAGTGTCCTTTCTTACCCATGTGGCTTTTGGAGCAGACTGCTATTGACTGGGCAGTTGTGTCTCTAACTGTGCCCACAACTGTCCTGTCAGGTGGCCGCTGTTCTTCTCCAAGCTAAGTTCCTGTTTCAACTTGTAACAAAATGGATGTATATGTCCAGGGGCAAAACAATGGTGACACACGTATCTCCTTTTTCTATTTCTTCTGTTTTTGTGAGGAGACACATGATTAGCATTAAATCTCTCATTGTTTTTCGAAGTGCCCTCACCTTCCTTAACAAACACTGGATCTCCATAGCCTAAACCTGATTTTCCTTGGTTCCCCATGTTCAGAACCTCTTCCAATTTAGCCTTTCCATTGTTAAGTTTATTGAGTGTAATGGTTTCTTTTTCAAGATTGCTATTATATTTCCCACACTCATTGTCTTTTTTTGGTAAGCATGACTTCTAACCTAGCTATGGAGTCCTTTTGAGAATCATTTTCACTTGACAACCTCTCATTCCCATACTTTAATTTCAGATTATCAGAGATGAGTTTTTCATTTACCTTCTTGAACTCCTTGCGTTGTTCCATTCGTTTGGACCAGTCTGTAAACAACTCAACGTATGTATTGTGCAAGTCCTCATACGTGGCACTATCCTCTTCTTCATGTGAGGATTGTTCAGATTCTCCTGTAGTTGTAGCATTCAAACAGTTATACACATCAGTGTCAGTTGTGTTGTCAGTTGTGCAGTCAGTTGACAACACATCTTCACTATCAGACTCACTATCATAACGTGAATACTGCGATGAACGTAAAAATGACAGATTTGCTGTCTGATCGTCATCATCAGAGTCACTTAGAGTAGCAGACAAACTCATCCCTCTCTTTTTTTAGTGTGTTTACTGTGTTAGCACGCTCATTGCCATAGTGTCCAAATCCTAGACACGCCCTACACTGAATAGATTCAATCGGCGTTTTGCTTTCAGAAAAATGATTTTTCACACTAGGGGTTAATTCATAAATGGTTAAGACCCCAATAAGTTGGTCAAAACTTAGAGTCTGGACATCATAAAATTCCTCTACCAAAGAGATTATCATGTTGAATCTTTCTGGCAGGGATCTTAATATTTTGCTTACGAGTCTAGCATTAGAGATTGATTCCCCTAACACATATAATTCATTTGCAATATTTATCAATTTAGAAGAAAAATCATTGATGGTTTCATTATCTTCCATTCTCATATTTTCAAACACAATTATTAAAACTTTAAACTTGGTCTGTTGACAGTCCATTATGGCTACTTTCAAGGATCACTTCTCAGTGTATCGAGATCAGGCTCTGGTGCCAATTGAAAGAAATATGTAGCTAGGACTGTTTCTAGGCAGAACCACTTGTGAGTACAGTTATGAGTACAGTTGTGCTCATAAGTGACAAGACAGTTGTCCTGTCAAATGTTAACGGTCAGAAACAAATAAACACAGAAACGCAGCGGAATAATTAAAACTCAGAATTTAAACATTTCAGCAATAATTACTTGCTGGAAAACTTTCATTAATAAAGATCTTGCAGAATACAAGATTATGAAAGAAGCAAAAACTACTATGAAAAGATCAAACTATTCTAGATCTCTAGAATAAATGAAAACACTCAAACACCTTGAAGTCTTGATGAACAAGAACTTCAAGAACACAAGGACTCTTTCAAAAACAAAATTAACACTCTCTGAATCTCAGAATCCGTGAAGAGCAAAGGAATATGGCGCTCTTTATTTATATGATCCCTTGGCCGCTTTCTTGATCACTTGTGATTTTCAATCAACCAATGATCATTTCTTTGTGAGAGTCCACCTAAAATATACTTCTAAAATACATAACAACTTTTCAAAGATAACCATTAATATGTTAGTGAAATAAATAAAAAACAATATCCTAAAATAAACTACTCCTACTATACACATAATTCATAAATTAAATAAACTCTAAATATATACACTAAATAAATCAGAATCACAAAGATACAACATAAAATATAAGAGTATTTCATACTCTTTCAGAGGGAGTACATTTTAGAACGGAACATTAATTGATGCAGATGTCCATGTAAGATAATAAACTTTAAAATCTAACCCCATTCTTTCACAGAAAAAAAAAATGAAAAAACAAACCAGCTCATTAAAAATTTAACGAATTAAATAATTTTGTTATAAAAAATGCAGTGATTTTAGTAGAAAAGTTGATCCCTTAATGCAATCCCATCTCAACATAAATGCCTAATCATCTTCAGCACAAACTCATTTAAATAAAAGAAACTCACTACTATCATATTTCCCAATCCACCATCCAAATTTTACAACAACTCAAAATGAAGTTTTAATTTCTCAAGAACAAATTTAGTATCTCGAGAAAAAAATCCCCCATAATCAAATTAAATGTCTCAATGACCAACTATACCAGCCCTAATGTTGATGAATCCATACTGATAGAACTCCAATTTGATGGATTACATTTGCAATGTCAATTGGTGAAAGCTCTATAAACAAAATTGAATGGCATTGAAATTCGAGCTAAAAGATGAATAATCTAGGGCTTAGAATAATGGATGGCCAAACCGGCCCGAAACCAAAGACGTCTAGCCTGGAACTAGCATGACCTTTTAAGAAAATTGAAACTGCTAAAATTGGAACTGGAATTCTTCCGATCCGATTCCAATTTAAGTATTTGAAAACCGGTGAACCGCCGGTTCCGAACCGGGTGAACCGGAACCGCTGAACCATGTCAGAAACAGTTCTTTTCGTCAGATTCGTAAGATTCATTCCATAATATTTTGGTTATCCTAACATATTTACTCAACTATAAATACCACCCCCTCCCCTCACAATTCTTTCACACAAACTCCATTATCTCTCTTAACTTTTTCTAACGAATTTCGTTAACTTTTTTGATTCTCAAGCTCAAATCATTATCCAACTTTTCTATTTCCATCTACTATCTATATTTCCACCCAACGTAACATATTTATTTCATCTTCATTTCATATATTTTTAACAATCTGATTTTGCTTGAAAAATTCACAAGCAAGAAGGGTAGATGGCAAGGGCAACACTTACCTTCCTCATCCCAAGCACCACCACCACCACCATTTGTTGAACATGAAGGTCTCTATTATGATGAAACTAAATAGGGAAGCGATTATGGTATGTAAAATGATTTATTTAATTTTTACTACATTTTTATAGGTTAGAATTTAGATAAATATTGTAATAAAAAGAGGTAAATGTTCCTAACGTCCTCCCTTAATTATAAAAGATTAAGGTTTGGTCCTCGTTGTAATTTTTCCCAATAATTAATAAAATTTAAAGGGTACCATCCTTTTTTTCTTCTATATCCTTTCATTTGTTAATTTTTTTTCTAACATTTTTTGTATAATTTTTTGGAAAAAAAACTTCAGTAATAAAAAAAGTTTAAGAATAATTTTCCTAGTCAATAAATAAAAATAATTAACAAATTTTCAAGGGTACCATCGTCCTTCTTTTCATTTATATACTTCCATTTCTTTTTGTAAAAAAATATTCTAATATTTTGTATATAACTTGTTATAAGAAGTTTCAGTAATAAAAAAAGTCTAAGTCATTTTTTTCTATTCAATAAATATATAAAATATATATTAAAGGGTACCGTCTATTCCTTTTTTCCTTTTATATACTTTTATTTTTTTAATTTTTCTTACATTTTTTGTAAAAAAAATTAGTAATAAAATAATTTAGTAGCTTCTATGTAAAAAAATAAATACATAAAGAGGACAGCCGTTGAACCCCTGAACCGGAACCAACAATTTAAGATCAGAACTGGAAACAAGGTTACTCGGTTCGGTTTTGGTTTACATATTCCTCGATCCGATGGTTCAAAACCGAAACAAGAATTTGGTCATCCTACTTGGAATGATATGATATGACTTGGGGGATTTTGCTCATTTTTAAGTTTGTTTGAGTAATGCTTTCAGAGAAGGTGGTGGATGGGAAAGATAGTAAAGTGTGATAAAAACTTGTACGAGAACACCATGACGGGTCATTTTCGACCTACGACCAGTGTTTTTTTTTTTTTTTTTTTCGGTTTGCCAAAGGCAATAGTTACTATAACTAAATGTAACAAACGTGTTACTTATATGTAACAGTTTGTATACATAAAAGTAATACATATATACAGAAAAGTAACAGTATTTTTTTATGTTTTCTTTATTTGCCAAAAGTAATATTTATTATACTAAAACGTAACGAACGTGTTATACATAATTGTAATACATATGTATAGAAAAGTAATAATTCAACCATTTACACTTTAGAACTAAAAACACTTGTGTTAGTAACATTGTAAAAATAAAAAAGTAACAATTTTTATAAGCGAATGTTACATTTTACTTGTATAATTGTTGGGTTTTGATGCATCATGCGCAGCGGAATAAAATATAAGATCAAACACCCATGACCCCGGATCCGTGCATGTTGATTAAATTAAATACAAGATGAAAGAAACATACCCTTAAAGATCGAATCCATGAACACGGACTTTAAGGTGCTAAAGTAAACACCCTCTATCGGTATCCACAAGTCGAACGGATATCAAGAACTCCTTCTTGATCTGGATTGCTAGACCCAAGGCTTGATGAAGAAACGATTTCTTTGTAGGAATTATTATGCTTCATTGATTATTGTAGTTTGATGATTCCAAATCTCAAACTAAATAATCCTACCTCTCTATATTTTATTGTTTCTAAAACAATTGTTATTGATTTCTAAAATCAATATTAGAGGCTGTCAAACCCGGCTGCATATATTTATATGAGGTTAGACCTAATTCCGTTTGGGATCGGGATTCATTGTCGTACAAGAATTCTGAACAAACTGACCAGGGCCGGGCATAGCAGCCGTACGACTGATATAGAGCCGTACAGCACAATAGCCGCTGTACGGTGGTTGTCCAGAAAATCCCATATTTTCAGCCTTTTCAATCCTTTCTATTGTGTGTGATCCAATAGGATTATACTAAGTTGGCAACGAGTCCGAACCATTCAGAACCCGTAAGTCATAAGCGGACTCTAGCAAGCAATTATGACACCCAATTAGTATAACTTTGAAAGTCCAAAGTTACCTTATAGAACATACCACAATCCCTTTGTCACTCAATTTCATATTGGACATAAGTCATGGTCCATGTAAACTTATGTTGTCCAATGTTTTCTCGATCCCGAGTAGATTGATATGAGCAAATGACATTGAACTCATCAATTCATTTGGGTATGGCCATACACTATCATCAATCTCACTCATCGAGTGGCCAAGCAGATATCTCTCTTGAGAGAGGGACAAATCCCATCTTGACTTATTATTCTTCCCTACAAGAATCCGATTATGCCAATCGTAACCTTTATAACCAACCGGTTAATGGTAGCGTTTGAGTACGTCAAACATAATGTTCATCATGTGGAAGACCATGATAATCTCAGGTCTAAGGATTCAAATGGTATGACTATCATGAGATTTAATTATGACATTTGACCATGACATAAATCTCATAACGGGTCAATCCAGTACCTTGTTCTCCAACAAGTACCCACAAGTTTAATCCGCATCCTATGCGCCATAATCATCATATGATTATCCATTAAACTCAGGCTAGCCCTTCATAAGTGCTAGGGACAATAATTATTATAATAAACATGCAAAAGATATAATAATCGGGGTTTTTTATCTCTATAACAATGAAGCCATGATATAACGCATAGGCCTTTCTCAAGGGCCTAGGGCATAATATCCAACAATAATAACATTGTAAAACAGTTACGTTTACTTGTATAATAGTATATCCATATGTTTTCAAATAATAAGTTACAATGGTTCAATTTATCATGATACATGTAAAAGTATTACATTATTTATAGAAATCTGTTACAATTTCATCTACTAAAGTGTTACATTTAGTTATTGTTAGTGTTACACGTATTTATAGTTGGCATTACAGTTGAAAGATGAGCATAATGAGCTATTTTTTTTTTGTAAAACTGGTGTTACGTTTACTTATAAACGATGTTACTTTATAAGTAACACAGTTGTCACATTTAGTTATAGTAAGTATTACTTTTGACACATGAAAAAAACTACCAAAAAAACTAAAAAAAAAAACTTTAAAAAAATGATTTTTTTTTCTGGAAATAAATAAATAAAATTGGGCCATGGTCGCTGCCACGTGACAGATTTTGAGTGGAGCGTGGGTTGAGATCCTATGTTTCGCGCAAAATTTTTACCGTTGCATATGTTCTCATCCATGAGAACAAAATGAGTGTTCTCATGGGAGACCACCTCATAAAGTATTTGTATTGAAATGGGTTTGTGTTGAAATTGGGAGTTACCTTTTTGTTGGGAGTATGTCTTTGAATCAATGTCTATTGGCTAAGGATATGTCTGCGACAAGTTGAGTAATTTTTGGGACTTGAATTGGAAAAGGAAATCCTTTTGGTACAAGGATTAAGGTTTATTAGTTTAATTAGGTTTTTTATTGGTACAAGTAATTATTCAAGAATTAGAAAAACCGTTTCCTAATAAGAATAGAATTACTTTATACACAAGAAAAAGAAACAGGATTCCAATTACATTGTACACAAGGAATATGATTCCTTCTCCTTTTGGGTTTCTAGTGTTTATGCCTATAAATATTAACCCCTCCTCTAGGTTGACGGAATTATTTGCCTAAATAATTCGTGCAACTTGATTAGTGAAGATCGTCTTTTGTAATTGTCATTGAATAATAATATATTCTCCCTCCGCCCGTGTACGTAGTCAAAGTTGGTGAACCACGTAAATTCTTGTGTTCGTATTTGATTATTTCGTTAATCATCGTTCTTTTATATTTTTGCTCTAACTCAGCTACAGACCAAGCTGTCTCTATTTTTCCGTCTCTAATAAATAGCTGTTTCCTTGTAGTGCGAATCAGATTCATACTATTGAAAGTTTGGAACAAGAATAAGTGTGTAGTTTCTCAAACGTATTGATCTGATTTCAATTTCAAATTATAAAACTGATGTACTCCTTATTGATCTTGGTTTCATATTTTTTTTACTAAAAACAGAACAAATCGAATCTTATGATCATCCTTAAATGGGGGCATACATATTAAACCCCAGTTCTTGCTCCAACTTGGACAATTCTTACTCCTGGTGCAGTTCATACCAGTTGTCAAACACGGATTTCGAACTGTTGCACCCATGAGTTAACTCCACCCAATGGTGGAGATTGAAGTCACCTCATTTTAGCTACACCCAAACGGTTGAGATGTGGCCGAGCTCGGTGGGACCCACAAAAAATTGAAATCATTCTAGCCGCACAGATGAAAAGTGTGTGTATGTGGCCTTGATCGGAGTCGTTGGGTGGAGAGGTGGAGCTAACTCGGTGGAGCGGTTCCGGGTCCGTCAAACACTATCCTCCATACTTATACCTTAATTATGCCCACTATCATCCAAAGTCAACGTTTAAGAGTACAAGGAGCTGATAAGAAAATGAATAAATACTCTTATTACTTTCTGAATATTTGATTTTAGAAATATAAAATTACTAGTAAAAGAAATTTGTAAAAATACATTTAAAGAATTTTTTATTTTGCAAAAAAAAAAAATCATTCATTTTAAGACATATATTTTTGAAAATATACATTTATTTAGGTCCTGTTTAGCAAAACTGAAAAATATAGAGTTGAAATTATTAAGTTGTTGAATTTTAAGATTTGAGTTTGTTTGATAACGATAAATCACTTACACCTTTTTTTTTATTCAAGATTCCAACTCAATACATTAAAAAATTATTTTAATAATCTCAATGATTGTATAATAAAATACAGTCACCAATCACATGTACGTCATCATCATAATATTTACATATTTTTTATTAGTCAAACTAGTTAGTAACCCGTCGATACTCGACGGGGCATCGTGAATTTTTTTAGTTAAAAAATTGAGGATAAAACTTAAAATGCGTACAAAATTAATAAATATAAAAATGTAATCTTTTAAAAGTAAATCCAGTTACAATAAACAAGTTGTAACTATAAACTGATAAAAACAGATGAATTGATTTGTCAAATTATATCTCCACTGCTCAACCTGAAAATATTAACAATTTTAGTAATAAAAAGTAATTGAATACTTCAAAACTACACTAAAAACTAATGAACATATAAAATAAATGTAGTTAAGATAAATTTTTCATATTAAAATAAAAATTTATATTCAAGATTACCTAACAACTTGAGAAATACTTCTTTATACGCCACATTGGTTATTGTATCATGTGTCTTACCATCATTTTTACAAATAGTGTCCATTCAAATTATATCTCCGCGGCTAAATCTGAAAATATTAAAAATATTTTTTAGTAATAAACAAATAATTTAATACTTCTTTAGGATTTCATTTTTTTTTTCAATAGGTAAATAAAACATTTTCTATTTATTTGTACACCTTACATTAGAACATTTGCTATTACTATTTATATTTTCACTTTCACCCCTCTTTTTAATGGATTTTTTAACTAAGCTTAAATGTGCCACGTCAGCATCATGTGTAGAGAAATTAATTTCCGTCAGGAGGAATGATCCAAAACCGCTATGAATGTCATATCTTAGTGAACATTTCAAAAATAATTACACTTCAAGGATGAAATAGAGAAAAATTTCAAAGGCCAGTGATGAAATATGAAATAAGGAAATCCATTCATTAAACAATTGTTGTTTATTAAAAGTAAAATTTGAATATCTTTTGATCAAATATTTGAAATATGAAATAAGGAAATCCATGTATCAACAACACAAATATCACATTACTAAAATTATACTTCCTTCATCCCAAAATAAATTCCCAAAAATATTTAAATTTATTTTTGATTAAAAGAAAATTTTTAAAAAGTTTGAACATTTATTTTGAAATAGAAAGAGTATGACATCTATAAGAAGAATGATTTGTACGGATATGTAATATTGCTATGAGATGCAATCAATTAAATTCACCCCTTGTTCCTGCATGGGAAAAAAAAAAATCAAATATTGTATAAGCAAATATGTGTGAAATTCAAAATAACTAATATAATTAATTGATCTAGAACTTGAAAAGTAGAAAGCCTATAAAGATTACCATCAAGCTCCTAGTGTGATTCATTAGAGTGCAATATAATCACAAGTTTTGTATATAATTCCTTGAGTCTGCAAAGTAATTCACAATTAGAAAATTAAAATTCCACTGAAAACATAAAAATGCAACTAAAGAAATCTACAAGACAACGATACAAAGCGTTGAATAGTCCATTGATCTACCATTTTCAAATTAACAAAAACATTGATCTACCATTTTCAAATTAACAAAAACTATGTAACTGCTTAATTAATTTTATGGTCATCTAAAATCCACCGTAAACTCACAAAACATAATCGAAAATGGACTTCATCTTGCATGCCGAGTGATTCCGCCCCTAACATATGTTCTTTATATCAAGAAAAAACATTGCAGGAATAAATGATGATTTCATAAACATATACTACATGAAACATTCAATACAAAATGCATGAATGAATTAATGATGATTTGATGGTATTAACATTATTATATGAGGCTCTTATTAAAAAGTATACAAACACAAAACTAATAGAGAGAAAAAAAAACAATTTGAAATTACCCGGAGGAGATAACGTAACAGTCAAACTGGGTTGAGAACACATTGTGGATCGATCATTAATAATGTGAAGAGATCATTTTGTGACGGAATGAGTACTTCTATAAGATTACTTGTAGCCTTACCAATTGCTCAAAAAGATTCGAAAGTTGCCAAGCATTGATGTGATGATTCTTATATTCACATTAAATGATGATGTAAATAACAAATCAAACAAGGAAAAAGAAGGAAAATATATCAATTGTTGAGGAGACAATAGTCGTTTGCAAGACTCATGAGAATGAAAATGATTTGAGTTCTCAAATAAGGAAAAGAAAATGGTACTTATTTAAGTTTAAAATTTCTTTTATCAACATCGTGATTATCCAATATTGAAATATGACATTTAAAATTCGGTTTTATTTGAAAATTCAATATCCTTAACTGATTAAATAAATCTGCTATGTATTTGATTTTAGAATGAAATTTGATTTACAGTTAGTTTGCTATTAATTAGATTAACTAACTAAATCCATACAATAGTTAAATTGTAAGATTATAAGGAATTATCCCAAATTTGAAAATTTGGTCTACCTCAAGAGTCACACGCCATAGATAAGATTATAAAGTTATAAGAAGATATTAGGATTTTCTTAACTAATTTGATTCGAAATATACTATCCAAACTTTAATCAAATAAATTATTATATATTTTTAAATTAAAAAAAATCAAAATTAAAATCCAACTAAGATCCAACTAAGCCTATTGTGCCACATGGAATTATGACATGGAATTCCATGTGGCTTAATGTGGGAATGACATTTTAGTCTCCTATATAATATATAAAGATTATGCGATTGTTTTATTGAAGAGAAACATAGTGATATTTTAATATTTTTTTAGTGGTACTCATTTTATTTATCTTAACTATTTTAGTCACAATGACTGAACTTCTTTTTTTAAAAAAAAAAAAAAAACTTAAATTACGATATTGTATCAAAACTATTATTAAAATAATTATAATTTTAATAATTATTTGGTCAAATATAATTTGTATAAGAAAATGAAATTTCAACAAAAGAAAGAAGAAATAAATAAATAAATATAATGTTTGATGGATGGACTTGAACCCATTCCTTTTCTTTCACTTTCACCCTCTTATCTTGTTAAGACCCTCCTTTCCAACTTTAAAATAACTAGTTAGTAACCCGTCGATACTCGACATGCATAGTAAAATTAGTTAATTAAAAATTAACGTAAAATTAAAATTAGTATTTTAAATTTATAAAATTAATAAGTTCTACTTTTATCTCCACCACCATGACTTCCTGGATTCTTTCCTCGACTAATTAGATTATATCCTACACCAACCGGTATAATTGTAACGGTTTTAAGGTAATACATATGTGTCAATCTTACACAACAACGTTAAATCTTAATTGGATGAGAGTTGATTCCCTTATGGTCTTACCCCGCTCGAATCAATTAGTAGACATTCAATATAATGTTCGGATATTGATGTTTTAAAAAACACTTATGTGGAAGTTTGAAGAGAAAAGTGTGGAAGTAAGTCCATGAGATGCAACTGTCGATCGTCTATTAGCATAAAATCATCTTGTGTAGAAATAATTGAATGTGACATATGATAAAGGTTTAGGCATATATAATTTGTCCTAAGAAGTCTAAAAAAAACTTGAAATGAATTTATGTAAAAGTCATTACAACAAAAATGCCTTTTAGCGGCACTTTAAAAAAGTGGCGGAAACGGAAAAAATTGCCCAAAAAACTATTTCCAACACATTTTCCGGCACTTACAAATAAGTGGTGTCGGCAATACTTTCTGGCTCTTTAAAAGTGCAGCAAAATTTCCGGCGCTTTTCAAAAGTATCGCTAATTTTTCGGCACTTTTCAAAAGTATGTACTTGTATCAGAATATCGTTTGTCACACTTATGCATGATGTCCCTTAAACTCAAAGATGAAGCTAGCAATGGGGTAAATTACCCCCCCCCCTTTAAATTTATAAAGATTGCACATTTAGACCTTTAAATTTAACTTTTTACAGTTTGTATACAATTTTGACCCCTCATTTTCTAAGAAATTGCAAAATTTTACCTTTAAATAAAATATAAAATATTCTCCCATAACTCACCCCCTAAAAGTTATTATAGCATTAGCACTTTTTTTTTTCTCTTTACATGTTATATACTGAACCTCCTCAGTTGGAATCCTGGCTACCTCCCTGCTTAAACTCATTTTGAGATCCTCAAAGGAGTGCTTATGGGTCGTTGGCATCTCACCCAACTTATGAGTTTGTTTTATTTAGAAGATGAGATATCCTTCAGAGAGGCAACAAAGCGCTATCGCAGGAAGCCGAGTAATATCTCAGAAGGCCACCAGAATAATTATTTTACATTATGTTTCGTAAGGACGGTCATAATAAAGATCTTTCCCGTGCCTCCATATGCATTCAAAAATAAGAGTCCACCACTTTCTCCATAAATATATAATAAGAGACAAATTTGTATTAGTAACAATCTTTCGCTCCTAAGTCAAATGTAGATATAACTTTGAGTGCTCAACTTTCATCTCATCTATTTTATAGGATGTTTCTTTAAATATGAGCATATTTTCAACATTATGGATGATAGAGACATTTGTTTTATATCCTCTATGCCTTTTTTTTATCTATTCGACCTTCGACCAAAACACGAATATTAAAGAAAAACGTTTAATATTAGCTGTTGAAAAAAAATGAATTTATATTACATATTTATTTCATGGTTTATTTTTTTTTCAGTGAAGAAATTAAGAAATCATAAAAATAATTGGATACCTATTTCTAATTGAAAAGCATCTATGAAATTTGGAAAAGTATTGTTTTTTTTTGTTCTTGGGTATTTAAATTCTGAAACTAAAATAAGAATGTATATTTTTTTTGAAGCAGAATAGGATTTTAGTTAGACATGTTACCTTAATTAAAACTAAGCTTATCATCCGAAATTTCATCTGCAATTACTTGATGTTATTCTGACAGTAAATACTTGAAAGTTATGTCATTCATGCTCAAATAAATGTTTTTTTTAAAGGAATTAATAAAGTTATAAAAAAAATGTTACAAAATCTGGTTTACAAAATACTCCCTCTTTCCCTCACTTTTCAAACTCATAATACCTACACCACAAACATTTGTTAATTTGCGTGAAAATAGTAATTGTGAAGTTCCTAGCGTGACGGAGGGAATGTGTACCAACTATCTTTTTTAGTTTACACCTAAAATCATATTTTTTATGGCAAGCTCATTATGAATATTTATACACAACAGTACACCTATGTGATGCACGACACAATTAATACTTTAATAATATAAATAAATAGAATAAATAAACAACTAAGAGAAAGGTAATACTTTAAAATTAAAAATATTGTTAATGATAAAAAAGTATATAATTTTTTTAAAAAATCAAAATTGTCATTCCTCAAAAATAGCTAGCGAAGATATTAATAAAATTAGAAGAACTTATGTGAAAAAAAAATTGTTCAATATTCATTCTTTTAATTTATTCATCAGTATATATTTATTATTGAAAAAATTTACCCATTAATTTGTCTAAATTCATGTTTTTTAAATTATAAGTTTTAATTTCATCCCTTAATGATACAAACTCAAAACCATCTCCTTTAACACGGTCTAATTATCGAGATTATGAATCAAACAATTGCAGTCCTTGATAAATGAAGATTGATCAAATGGAAAACTCTATTCGCCTTTAATGTAGCCCGGCAAGAATAAAGTATATCACCCAATTCTGACAAAATCTCTACTATCCGAGGCAACACCATTGTAGACTATTTTTTAATCAATTTTATTGTTCACCCACCAAAATAAGTTCAAAACTGTTCCAATTCATCCAAAAAAGCGGTCTGGAAACTACAATTGAAAGTTCAAAATAATAATATGCGATAGAGAAATATGTAAGCTACTTTACTTAAATTTAATGATATGACATGTAGAGCCCATAAAAGACAACCAATGAGAAAATGAGGTTAATTTGACCAGTAAAACCTTATTTACATTCAAACAAAAACATGCATATTGCCAATGAAAGACACATACCTCCTCTCCATGTTGGATACGTTCTTCCATATTCTCCTAGATCAAAACTTTATTTAATTACGAATTATCTATGCACCTTACTCAATTATCTAGAGTTTCAGCAAGCTTGATGTGGCCTTAACTCGTTTTAGAAAGAAAAAAAAAACTTTGAACGTAATTGTATTCAAAATATGAAATCTTCAGATATCAACATATCCTAAACCGTTTTTCTTTAAGATCCACATATCCCTTTATTTAATTATTTTGTTATTCCTTTTAAAGATTATTTTCCTATTTTGTTAAGGTACATATCTTATTTTGCATAATTTTATGATAAACTTATTGAGATTTGAAATTATGTTGCTTACTTTTAGAATTACCTTATTAAAATTTGAAATTATTTTGCTTAATTTTAGGATTAATTTGTTTTCATTGATATAGAGTTATCTTTACACTTGTGCTGAGGCCTATGGACTGATGACACATGGACTTCCAAGACATAATTCCATGTGGCAAGATGTGGGAATAGAATTTGACTTGCTTCTATACATTATATAGACTAGTGGGTAACCCGTGCCATGCACGGGTAACTAATTATTAATTTTATTATATTTTGTTCGTTTATATTTTTATTTAATAATATTAGTTAATTATCAATCATAATAATGGAGTATATAATTTTAATTATAATAGTTATCTATTAATAGTTAAATATAACTATTAAATAAATAGTTAATTATTAATAGTTAGATATAATAGTTAATTTATATAATAACTATTATAATAAATAGTAATTATAATAATAATAGTTACTATAATAAGTAACTATTACTTATAATAATAATAATAGTTACTATAATAGTTAACAATAATAGTAACTATTACTTATAATAGTAATAGTTAACTATAATAGTTACTATAATAGTTAACAATAATAGTAACTATTACTTATAATAGTAATAGTTAACTATAATAGTTAACAATAATAGTAACTATTACTTATAATAGTAACAGTTAACTATAATAGTTAACTTTATAGTTACTATTACTATTATAAGTAATAGTTACTTATTATAGTAACTATTACTATTATATGTATTATTTATTATAATAGTTAACTATAATAGATACCTCATTTAGTAACTAACATTATTAGCTAATACTATTAGCTAATAGAAAAAAAATGAAAAGTCACTTATTTATTAGGGTAGATTTGATGTGGCATCACCAAATTCATCCTTCCTCCATGACCTGTACACATGGCAACACCACATCCCTCTTCACCAACTTTAATATATATATATATATATAAGATTTAGATATCATTTTCCCGCAATCCCCATTTTCCACATTAATGTCAAACCCAAATTAAGAAAGTAATACTCCCTCCGTCACAGACTAAAGTTCTTACTTTCCTTTTTGTTTTGTCTTAGACTAAGGTTTTTAGTTGTTTTATTACTTAAAATGGATAATGGGACCCACTTGTCACTCTCACAAGAAAAACTTTTTACACACTTTCTCTCTCCTACTTTACTTTTCATACTCACAACATTTATCTTTTCTTAAACTCCGTGTAAAATCAAACTAAGAACCTTAATCGGGGACATAGGGAGTAAGAACTTGAAATTCATACTCGAAAATCACGTCACTTACCCAAGATTGTTTTGTTTTTTAATTTTTGGGGTTAATTCTTTAATGTACCAAATTATGGTGTTCATATGTTATCCTTTCAAAATTTACATGTGTATTATACATGATATTTAACTGAAATAAAATGAATATCTTTAGCCTCAGGTGCCTTATATGCAACCAAAAATTAGGTGAAGTACTTTCTTTTTAACAAAAATTGTTAAAAATAAGTTTAGGTGGCAAATCCAACAAACCAGCAATTCGAATATTTTTCTTGCAATTTTTCCTTATATTTAATATCTTATGCAAAATAAATCTAAGCAAAAAAATTAAAACATTAACTATTCACATAAGACCAATGTTTTCTAAAAAAAATTCTTTTGGTATTCAAATAATTTCCTTAACTGATTAAATGAGTCAACTCTCATCCACAAAACTTTAAGTAAAAATCTGTCCATTTTTTTAATTAGTCTTAATAATTGAAGGCTTATGTCAACGCTTATTTATGTCAACGCTTATTAACTAAGGAAATGGGCATAAATAAGGTAATTAGGTTAGCTTTTAGCCATGATATACTCCATGTGATGTATCCAATTTATGATTCTTATTCATGAGTAGTTGCTAAAAAGATAAAAGCTTCAAAATTTAAAATTTAAATTTAAAATTTAATCTTTGAATCAGCATAATAATTTAAAATGTAGGTTGTTTTTTTGAAATCATCAAACTTGTGCTGACGAATTAAATGCCGCCACGTGGCTTTCCACGTCACAATTTCATGTGGCGCGCTGTGAGGCCTGTAAATGTTCCTGCTTTTATATAGGGTTAATGATAATTTAGACCCTAAAGTACCATACCACCCTTCCAATCGAGCCCCGGATGTCTTTTTTTCGCCAGATCGGACCCTGGGGTGATTCATTTTCGCCAGTTTGGGCCTTTTTAACGGAATTCGTTAGAAACTCAGTTAAAAGGCATGTGCCGTGCACGTGATTAACGGAAATGGGTTGTTTGAATTGTCCATACTTCTAAAGGGGTTAAAATGACACATTTAAAATGATGGGAGGGTAAATAAAAAAAGATGAACAATATATCCCGAAACACCCCACGCTCCCACAGACTGCGATAGTGCGATCCAACCCTTCCTCCATATTTTCCGGTGTCCCACCCCATTCCCAGCTCCGACCAACACCAACATCTCCGACGGCCTCCTCTTTTCTTCATTCTCATCACAGTATATTACGACTGCAATCCCGTATACCACCCATTTCAATCTTTGATTTTTGATTTGAGTTTCGATTTTTGATATGGGTTTCCATCATTTCCGACCGGCCTCCTCTTTTCTTCATTCTCATCATAGTATATTACGACTGCAATCCCGTATACCACCCCATTTCAATCTTTGATTTTTGTTTTGAGTTTCGATTTTTGATTTGGGTTTTGATTTGGAAACCCAGATCAAGGTTTGTGTCTTTTTTATTTTGATTTCGACTTCGATTTGATTTCGATATCTGAGTTTGATTTCAATTATGATTTTGATTTGGGTTTGATTTAGGTTTCGATCTTTGATTTTTGATTTAGGTTTCGATTTTTGATTTAGGTTTTGATTTTGGTTTTGAATCCCCAATTTCGCCGGTGACGCCTCTGCCCCAAAATCAGCATCGAAATCGAGATCCACGGGCCTCCATGGGTGGTGCGGTGGTGGTGTGGTTGTGTGGTGGTCCAGTGGTAGTAATGGTGGGTAGAAGCTGGAAGGATGTGGGAAAGGGTTGGTCACCGAGGAAGGAAAGGGGTGGGGTTTGGTCGGGTTGTTAAAGATGATGGTGGCTGCTATTCTAAGATTTTTTTTTCTTCCTAAAAAAAAATGTAAAATAAATGATTGTAACTTATTTTAATTTCCTATTACAAATATAAAATGTTGCATATTTATTTAATCTAAGATACTCAGACTCTTTTGTTTACCTCGTCGGACTCGTCTCGACAAGACTAAAATACGTGTGTCCGACACGGCTACGGCGGAGTAAATTAAAGAGTCCGAGCATCAGAGTATTTAAAACCCTTTTATTTACTATTTGAACAAAATTCTTAATTAATATTCTTGGTCAAACAATTTACACTTTGACCAACAATTTGAACAAAAATAATTATCTAATGAAAATCTAAAATAGTTATTTAGTTTATTAGTAATCGTGATACAATAAAAAGTTTTAAAATAAAATTCTTAATTAATTTTCTTTTTTATTATAAATTATAAAATGTTGCATATTTATTGATGAAGTTTTTTTTGGTAATGTAAATTTTGATTTATTTTGTTTATAAAATAAAATTCTTATTTAATTTTCTTTTTTATTAATATTTTGAAAATAACTTTAAAAACCCTTTTATTTACTATTTTATTAATTATTTTTATTTTTAGCCCTATTAAGTTTCGAATTTTCATTAAACCCCTTAAAAGAAACATCAACTTCAAACAACCCAATTCCGTTAGTCACGTGCGCGGCACATGCCTTTTAACTGACTTTTTAACGAATTCCGTCAAAAAGGCCCTAACTGGCGAAAATGAATCACCCAGGGTCCGATCTGGCGAAAAAAACATGCAAGGCTCGATTAGAAGGGTGGTATGGTATTTCAGGGTCTAAATTGTCATTAACCCTTTTATATATTATATAGATTTATAGCATCTTTTAAAACAATTTTAATTAGGTGAGTGATTTATTCTTTTCACATTAAAAAAATTAATTTTTTTAATTCTTTAAAATATTTCAATTAAAAGCTTAACTAAATAAAATTACCAAACGACAAATCGAGACAAAGAAAAGTGAGTATTAATATTATAAGTCCCACCAACATGTTTCCAAGTCAGTCTAACAAAAACAAAAATACAGCTCATTTCTTTAAGTATGTGGAATAACATGTTCTCATGTTCTCAGTCAAGGGGTGGACCGATGTGAGACGGCCGCACGCCGTGCGACCGTTCATGCCAAATGCCTTTTTTTCCCCTAACTTTTTCCCCCGTTATTTTTTACTCGCCAACAGAAGTAACACTTTATATACCAAGATGTAACATTTTTTATAAGGGAATGAAACACTTTTTTCTCACATGTAACATTTTTTAATTTTTTTTTCAAAAATTTACCAAAATTTTACTGAAATAAATTAAAGATAACATAAGATTGACAACTAAACTAATGTAACATTTTATAATAAATGAATGTAACATTTTTTTTCTCAATTGTAACACTTTTCTAGGGTTTTACATTCAATTGAAATGCAAAACCGATTATATACATGATTTTTTACTTTTTTTTTCTTTTTAAAATTTTTTTTTGTAACATTTAACCTATAAACTGTTACATTCATCTATATAACATATTACAATCATATATGCACTGTGTTACATTCAATTATTACTTTTTCTAACCACAAAAACTATTTATATTATTTTGCAAAATTGCTGTTACATCTTACAATAAAGTGTTACTTTTTTAAGACCAACTGTTACTTTCTTCATAAGAAATTGTTACATTTTATTATGACGAGCATCTCACTTGTTTTGTATGTTAAAAAATGTTTTTTTTTTAAAAAAAAATCAAACCATATCATGACCTATATAGTTTTATTCGTCTCGTCGAGACGAACACAACGATATTTTTTTTTAAAAGAAATCCAACTTATAAATCTTAAGATATAGCATTTTAAATTTTTTAGTTTTTTTTTTCTTTTTAAAGGATGACACGTGTCGCGGTCTGGGAAGTGAGAGGACTGGATCCAGCGGTCGGTTGTAGGGGAGCAACTGGATGTGAGAAGCAGCGGAACAAATATCTCATGGAGCGGTCCGTCTCAGCACGGAAGCTTTTGTCCTTAGTCAAATCTTTTTCTTTATCCGAGGTAAGTTTATTTTATCTCATCTCGTGAATTACCATTGACGCATCTTAGAATTGAATTGAAAGACTTTTCGTCTCATTTCAAACCGTAAAATTTGTTATGTTACGTGTCACACTTAAAATTAAAATTATAAAAGTTTAAAATAAAAAAATTATAATGATTTTAAATTTATGGGATCCATTTGTCATATTCACATAATCTAACTCACTTATTAGTTTTTATCTCATTTTCTCTCTCATATATAACTATCAACACTCACATACATCATATTTTTAGTATTTTTTTAATTTTATATTATTTTTATAATTTGAAATGAGAGAAAGACCGTTACCAATTACTACTAACTACTGATAAGAGAACTAAAAGAAAGATACGTACAATTCAGTGCTTTCGTTTTCTACTACAGTACTAGGAGTATTTCATTATTCTTAATAGTCAATAATATAATGGTTGGTACTTGGCATTAACTTATTAATAGGATTGATGATAGGACAAATTTTGTGATCTATTGCATATTTTTTTTTAGGGGGCGGATTTTTTTTTTTTTTTAGGGGTTTTTCCGCCGAGATTAATCCTTCAAAAGTGGAGACTCATTTCCCCAAAGGAGTGGCCCAGTGGTAAAGCCAAGTTTCACCCTCGGTGAGCGCTATGATTCGATCCCTTTCCTCGCCTCCTTTTGGCGTGAACATCGTAAAAGAAAAGAAAAAGTCAAGACTCCTTTCAATTTAATTTTCTGTATACACAAAAAATTAAGGCAAATATCTTGATTAAGTGACCATAATCTCTTTCAATCGGACTTACCATCGTTAGTGAAAATCTTAAGTGGTACTACTTTCATTTAGCTTAAGCTCGACTCGATCCAAGTAATCCAAATAAATGCATGTTTAACTAACATTAATGTACCGAATGAACCTAATAGACTTGAGCTGCGTGCGTAATGAGATTTGGACCCTAGGCCCCCTGGGCCAGATTATAAACCCACCAGAACCCAAGGCGAGATTGAAATTCCACATAAACCCAATCAGCTAAATTGACGATTATGCCCTCGATTAATACACACGCCTTTCTCACGCAACCAACCTCCCCCATCACCTTCATTTCAGTTTCTCATTTCGAAAACACTCTCTCACTCTCTCCTACGAACCAGACGAAGATTAAACCGCCATTGATGACCAAATCAACCTCCATTCCAGAAGATTAAACCGCAATTGGCGACCTAATCAACCTCCATTCCAGAAGAAAACCTAAAATCCCTACTCAGACGAAGACGAAAAGGTAATTTCGAACCAAACTTGATTTATCGAAATTCCTTATTATGGCGGTCGTTTTTCCTATAGTTTATTATGAGACCTGTTGTATGAGACCTGCAAACGGTTGTTTTTGAATGATTTTCTACTAATTTTATTTTTGCAATATTTTTGCAATATTTATGGCTGTTGTATGAGACCTGCAAATGGTCTCATAAATATCTCATAAGTGCATTTTTGTTTTTGTAAAAGACCTGGTGTGATGTGATTTTTTATGACTCTATTTTTGTTTTTTACCACATATATTTTGGCTTTGGTATAAGATCATGCACTCATGAGTCTGGTATGAGACCTTGTAAATAGCTTTCATAAGTCTGATATGAGACCTATATCATGAGACATGTAAATTGTCTCATATCAGACTTATGAGACCATTTATAGGTCTCATATCAGACTTACTTGTCTCATAAATGGTCTCGTAAGTGCATTTTTGTTATGAGACATTTGTAAATAGGTCTCATGAGTATGTTACGAGACCTGTAAAATGGACTTCTTATGACTGAGATATTATGAGACATGTGAATGGCATAATAACAGACTTATGAGTCTGGTATGAGACCTTGTAAATAGCTCTCATAAGTCTGATATGAGACCTATATCATGAGACATGTAAATTGTCTCATATCAGACTTATGAGACCATTTATAGGTCTCATATCAGACTTACTTGTCTCATAAATGGTCTCGTAAGTGCATTTTTGTTATGGGACATTTGTAAATAGGTCTCATGAGTATTTTATGAGACCTGTAAAAAGTCCATTTACAGGTCTCATAACAGACTCATGAGACCTATTTACAAAGGTCTCATACTAGACTTGTCTCTTAAAGGTCTCATAAGTTCATTTTTTAGGTCTTATAATTGGTATCAAAGTCTTGTAAATTCTTATGAGACATGTAATTGTCTCATAATAGACTTATGAGTCTATTTACAAAAGTCTCATAATATCAGACTCATAGCAGAGTTATGAGTCTAAGTCTCATAAATATCTCATAAGTGCATTTTTGTTATGAGACCTTTGTAAATAGCTCTCATAAGTATGTTATGAGACATGTGAATGGCATAATAACAGTCATAAAAGGCCATTTACAGGTCTCATAACAGACTCATGAGTCTATTTATAAGGTCTCATACCAGATTTATGAGGCCATTCACATGTCTCATAAGATGGGACTAGGGCAACTAATCATTGGACTTTGCTTGCGCTGGATACGGAGACTGGAAAGTACAATTCTACAACTCCATGATTCCAAGAGAAAGAAGGACCCTTACATTGCACTAGCTAAAAATATGGTAAATACAAAATAAAATGTCTTTATTTACTATACAAAATACATATACTGATTCTCATTCTTGTTTTGTTATGTCAGTATAATTACTCAAGGAAAGTCCTATCATGCAAATACAATGAGGTGCCTTCGAAAGAAGTTGCAAAGGAGATGTTCATAGCAGTTGAAATACACCACAACAAGAGTATGCAAGTGTTGATTGTGCAGTACATATGCTAATGATGGCTGAAGATATATTTGAAAAAGGAGAAGTAAGTGAAAGATATGAAGTTGGTGCTGCCTCTCGGTTTAGGGCGAAGATTTTTCATGACTTTTTGCACCACAAGTGCACTCTCCCTTATAAAGTACTTTAGTTTGTTGAATTTTTAGAATGTAATTTCTGAACATCATATGAAGATGTATTGCCTTCATTTTGTGGACATATTGTCTAAGATGTTTGTTAAAAGTTGTTAACGGTTGAACTGATTAGTTTCTTATATTGGCATGAAAAAAATGGTGGTTGGAATTTCTGAAAATCATGTGGAATGATGTTTGTGTAATTTTTCTGTTGCTGTTAACATTGAAGGTCTGACATTTGAAAGTGAGGTGGATGTATGAGACTAATGAATGATATTGTCCGGTTTAATTAAAAGGTCTTATAGGTTATGTATAAGACCTGTATATAACATCAAATATATGTTATAATCAGAATTATAGGTGATATATAATATATAAGACCTTTGAGACAGAATTTATATGATGTAATCAGAATACCAGGTCTTATAGGTGATGTATAAGACCTTTGAAACATAGTGTATATGTTGTAATCAGTTTAAAAAAGCCACATTTTACTCAAAAACCTGTGAACATCAAAAAAAAATAAAAAAAATCATAAATCAAACAATGATATCATAAATCCAACAATGATAACAATAGAAGTCATATAATAGCTATAAAATTCAAATAAAAATGTTATTTCATTCAAAAAAAAAAAGACCAAAATAATGAAATGAGAATCTACTCCAACTGCAGCGGCTCCTTGCATGATCTCCGATTATGATATCCTTCTTTTTCCAAACAATCCCATCGACTACAAATAAATTCCACAAGAGATTCTAAGGAAACGAATTGATCAAACCTAGCAACCAAAGAGGAGACACCATACTTTAACAAAACCATGACATTAGAATCCATAATCTGCAAAATATAAAAAACAGATTATAAACAATCAGTATTCATCCGCCTCGTCTCATTTGGACAGACACATTTAACTCACATAACTAGGTCTCATAAGTTATGTATAAGAGCTGTAATCAGTTTAACAAATGACACATTATACTAAAATATGTGTGTATACATTAAACAAATATATAAACAATTCATAAATCCAACAATAAGAATTTATATAATAGATGAATTGTAAATTACACCCAACTTTAGGACTCATTAAGTCTACAAAAAAAATCATCAATAATCTCTATTCTTCATTTAGTATGAAAAAAATAACGAGATACATACGTGTGTTGAGTACGAAATCTCCAAAAAAAATCCTTAAGCAATGATTTCTGAAGCTCAATCCATGGAGATCGATGAAAGTGTCGCCGTAATAGCCACTCGGAGGAAGACGACGGCAAAAAAGAAGAACAAAAATCGAAATAGATAAATAGGGCATTATATCCGAGGGCATTTTCGGAATATCGAATTTCATTAAGCCCAGCTCAAATAGCCATTGCCCAGGCCCAATACACACGCTGGGTTTTTTGTGGAATTTTAATCTCGGCTCAAGGGTTAGGCGGGCTTAATGATATGGGATGGGTTTTTATAGCCTTATGATTCTGGGCCTTGGGTCCTTATGGAATTATGCTGTGCGTAATCCAAGTAAGTTCAAGTTTGACTAACATTAACTATGGTTATATAAATAATAAAAAAAAAACTATGGTTATCATTGTTATAAATTATGTTTCGTTCTGATTAAAAATGAATACGAAACGAGATAAATTTTATTTCGTTTAAATTTCAGCCTGTTACGGCTTAATCCGTCGTCTGTTCCGTTTTGAACTAGTCGAGATGGGTACTTTGTTCCGTCGAAGACCGAAAAGTGACATTTTAAACTCATTTAATGAAAGGCGTGAATCAGAAAGATATAAAGTTGATGACGAATTGAGAAAATAAGTTTTCGTTGGTATATGTCTGAGATACATTTATTATAAAATATACTTATAAGTATTGTAAATTCGAAACAGTACGACGGTGCGTTCCATCGATCCATTCAAGAGGTAAATCGACCGGAAACGGTAGTATATTCATAGCGGTAGAAGAGCGTTTATCAAAAGTATATGTATAGTGAAAACTAAAAGTGAAGTCATAGTGAAACTCTGTAATCCGTATGATTGTAATAACTCTTTGTAAACCCAGTTATAAAAACTTATCCAATGAATTACATAATTTCACTATAATTTTCATTTTGAGTTTTCACTTTCCGTATCATTGTCCTTATTCCTTATTCGGTACAGTACTCAACGCTGAATTTTACCAAATATACACTGAGTCTGGAATTTGGATCACCATGTTCAGTTAGCTTAATTAATTTGAATTTCAAGATTTTTTAAATTTTGGGGGGGTATATTTAACCTTAACTTGCATGTGAATTTTGGCGTTTTTATTTTTTATTTTAGCCTATAAATAGTGACGTAATTTTCCTTAACAAAGTTAGCTGATAATCGTAAGAAAATTATAGTCTTCTAAACGACATGGCTTATACTATAGAGTACAGTACTATCTTATTCAGGTCCCAACTGGCGGCCATTATCATCTCCTGTTTTGTATAGACTTGCAAGTAGTTGTTTTATTTGTTCATTGAATACTCCCTCCCTCTAATTTTAATATTAGACAAATTCTTATATGCACCGGATGCACGGGCGCGAGACGGGCAAACCCGCGCCGACCCGACCCGCACGATCCACCAGCCCGCCTATCCTCCAGCCCCAACATGACACGTGGCGCGCTGTGAGCCACTCGCTAGTTCACCCAGCCGCGCGCTGCCACGTGTCCCATTTTTTTTTTAAAAAACCTCCATTAACTTTAAAATGCTATATCTTGAGATTTATAACTCAAGAAAAAAAATTAAAAATACCGTTTTGTTCGCCTCGACGAGACGAATAAAACTACATATGTCATAATATGGTTTGATTTTTTTTTTTTTTAAAAAACATTTTTTACACACAAAAAATTTGAGTTGCTTTGTCAGCTGAGATGTAACACTCTGTTTTGATAAAAGTAACATTTTCATATTCAGAAAGTAACACTTTTTACAGTCAAATATAACAGCAATTTTACAAAAAAAAAATTGGGTTTGCATTTCAATTGTTACTTTCTCAATAAAAAATTGTTACATTTCAAATATAATGTTACATTTAAGAATATAAACTGTTACAATTGAGAAAAAAAATGTTATATTCATTTTTTTATAAAATGTAACACTAGTTTAGTTTGTAAATCTTATGTTAATTTTGAAAAAAAAGTGTTACATTTGAAAAAAAAAAGGTGTTACATTCCTTTATAAAAAGTGTGACATTGGTTTAGTTGTCAATATTTATGTTATCTTTAATCTATTGCAGCAAAATTGTGGTACATTTTGGAAAAGAAAGTGTTACATTTGAAAGAAAAAAGTGTTACATTTCGTTATAATAAGTGTTACTTTTGTTGGGAGGAAAAAAGGTGGGAGTGGCAAAAAAAAAAAAAAAAAGGAAAAAAGGGGGGGGGGGAAGGTCGGCCATCTCCTGTTGCACGGTACAACTGGTGCACAGGAGACCGACTCTTAATATTAAACGTTGCAGTTGACTTGTCAAACTTTTTATTAAATGTGTTTTACTTATTTGTACAATCTTTGTAGCATAATAAATTGCGCTAAAGATAATTTTCTTATTTGAAAACGCAACGTTTGTTTTAAAACAGACGAAAAGGAAAAATGAAACACTTATTATTATTATGAGACGGACTAAATAAAAACGTACCAACCGAGATTTTTTTTTATTTTTAAATGCATTATAATCCTAAATATTGGCATTAATTAAACCTGGCCTCTCTCTTCTATAGCAGCTAACCCATTGTTGTCATGTACTATTCATAGTCAACCCAAACCTCAAAAGTCTTTCTCCAAGGAATTTATCACATCCATTAAGTTTCATTTAGATCTCTTGTTCAACAATACAATGATCAACTACCATGCTCCAAGAATGTATCAATCCTTCTACGTTCAAGTGAGATAGTGAAAATTCTTGTTAATTCAGACAACGTTTATTAATTATCTCAAAACATGATTTTCCAACCGGGATTAATCTCAACTCTCGTGATTTTATTCGCGAGCTCGCTTGTCTATGGAGCAACTCTCCCAGCTGTTGAAAGTAAGTGTCAGTATATTCTATATTGTGTTAGTTACATAGCTAAAAGGGCAGAAGAGATTCATATATTTATTTTTTTTTCAGTTGCTGCATTGCAGCAAATAGCAAATACTTTGGGGAAGACAGATTGGAATTTCAGCGCGGATCCATGTAGCGGACAGTGGGGTTGGGTTACACCAAATGTTGATAAAGAGTTTGAAAACGCGGTTACTTGTAACTGTTCTTTCTCCAACAACACCGTCTGTCATATTATTAGCATGTAAGTAACTGCTCCTACATCCACATCTCTCTTTGTTATAGTTGCGATTGGAAAATGATGAAATTTTATCTCCCGTTTTGCGCGAATTGACATTCACTAATTCCAGTAATTTTACATAATTAATTGCTTTTCAATTATTCTTTGTTGTCAAATGTTCTAAAAGAATTATGTGTTTTGCACTCAAAGTTTCAAAATCTTATCTTATGTCATTTATATTTCTGTGTGAAATCATTTCACCGAGGAGGTATTATTCTTAATACACATATTACAGTGAAAATATACCAACTAATAGACATGGGAAAACTATAAAAATTTGTAATTATATATATAGTGGGTTAAAAATCTAACAATCGTTAGTCAAAATGAAACATTTGTTAACGACAATGTTAGTTTAAGTGCAAATTTGATACTCCCCCTGTCCTAAAATGAGTGTCAATTTCAGGAAATTTTTATCCCAAAATGAGTGTCCATTTTGATCATAACTTTGTCCCTAAATGTTTTTTTTCGAATTTTTTTCACCCGTCTCTTTATACTTGCAAAAACTAAATGTTTGTAAAAAAATTATAAGATTATATATGAATTTTGCCACCAAATTATACAAGTTATGTTTGTTAAAATGAAATTTGGACACTCGTAGCCTAGGTAGTAGTAGAAACAAATGCGAAGATATTAGATGGCAAATTATGTTTACATTACATATTGCATTATTCAGTTTCACTTGATTTGAGGATGTGGAACATGAAAGTTTATATCTGCCTCTTTTCAATTGCGTTTTTAAACCCTAATTCAATTGTTTTGGGAAATCAGAGTTTTGAAATCCCAAAATCTTCAAGGAAAACTTCCATCGGAATTGGTCAAATTACCATTCCTCGAACAAATGTAAGTAACTTAATTTTCCCGCTCAAATCTTCATCTTCATCTTCTCAATTTTCATTTGCTTGTGGATGATATATATTTCAATCTATTTCTTTGTTCATACAGTGACCTAACTCGCAATTACCTTAACGGTACTATCCCTCCAGAATGGGGTTCCATGAAAACTTGTCAATGTGTATGTTCCTTAATCCCTACACACACACAATCCTCTAATTCAAACTGACATTGTCGATGTAATGTTGCGAGAATTGTTGTTTTAATGCAGGTCGCTCCTCGGGAACCGAATCACGGGATCAATCCCGAAAGAATTTGGCAATATTTCCACCCTTGTCTCTCTGTAATTTCTGATTCACCAATTTTGTTCAACTTTTTTTTTTTTGTTGGTAGTATTTGATTTTTAATTTTGCTTTTTTTTTTTTGTTTCTCATTTTCTCATAATTAACGATTGAGATGATTTTGTGTGCTTTGATTCATAGAACCGTAGAGTTCAATCAAATGTCAGGAGTTCTACCTCCAGAGCTTGGCAATCTTCCTCAAGTAGAACGAATGTACAACTCCCATCACACTAGTTTATTTTTGTTGAATTTATGTACATAGTTTACTTTTTTCTAGTAGTATTTCTCGGAATATTGTTTCTGAAAATGATCAAGTTGATTTTGAAAGGTCTTAAATAATATACTCTCTTTAGGATAGTTCATAGTTGTGATCTGTTGTATACTCCTTCAGTCAAATATGTCCCATTTGACAACTCAACATTTTATGTTCCATGCTTTACTTGTTTGCACCTTCTTTAAATTACACTGCAAATATTTTTATTTTTTTTAGAAATGAGATTTGGACAAACCAAACAAGGAATGTATGTAGGTCTGTTTATGTTTTGTTTTGTTTTATTTTATTTTATTTTATTTTATTTTATTTTATTTTATTATTATTATTTTTTGAGGAGGGAGTACGACACTAAGTAATGCATAACTGGAACTGATTTATGTCCCATTTTATTGCTAAAGCCTTTTAAGCTCGAATAATTTCACCGGGGAACTGCCTTCAACCTTTGCAAAGTTGACCACCATGAAGGACTTGTAAGTTCTACAATTTCTTTTTCTTTTGTGGAGGTTTTTTATGCTTATACTACTGTGCTTTGTATATTAATACTCCCTCTGTCACGGAAAGTTTGTCCCTTTTTACCTTTTATGGTCAGCACAAATGAACTTTGACTAAACATTGGTGTCGATCTAATCATTCTAGTAAAACTCAAAAAATTGTAATTGATAAATCATAAAGTGATTTATCAATAATAATTTTTAGAATTTCATTGTCATCATTAGATTTACACCAATATTTGGTCAAAGTTATTTATAATGACCATAAAATCAAAATAGGACAAACTTTCCGGGACAGAGGGAGTACTAAATTGCTTATTAGTCAATATTGGATCAATGCAGTCGAATTAGTGATAACCAGTTCACAGGAAAGATACCTGAGTTCATACAGAACTGGATAAAGCTTGAAAAAATGTGAGGCCTTGCCTTCATTTTGATCTTTCTTGCTTTTATTCTAAATTTAATCACTTGAAACCTGATTTTGATGTTTCCTGTTTCTATTCTGTATCCAATTGCTTAAAACACATATACAATGATTTCAGAGTTATTCAGGCCAGTGGTTTGGATGGGCCAATACCTCCTATCTTTGCTCTTTGACAAACTTGACTGACCTGTGAGTATTGCCTTATACTATTGGTGATTTCCTTACTTTTTACGGAACTGGATGTTATAGTTTTTATCTTGTGATTGGGTGGAATAAATCATGCAGGAGAATCAGTGATTTAAATGGAAACGAATCAACTTTTCCACTTCTCAGTAATATAAGAATCTTAAGACACTGTGAGTACCGATTGTTGTATTCTATTCTTTTATCATGAAAACTCGAGACTCCAAGCTTCTCTCACTTAAATGTTTATTGGCTTCCTTTCTAATTTATGGAACGAAAATAGAGTGATCTGATTTGAACTTGCAGCATATTGAGGAGTTGCAATATTATCGGACAGCTACCGGATTATCTCGGGACAATGACAAAATCAAAAGTCATGTTAGTTGATCTAGCCTTTCCTCCTTTATTCTTTTGCCACTCAGTAAAAGGATTTCGCCCAGATTTCTTAAATAAATAGCTCAATATTTTGGTTATTGAGCATACTAGTGACGGAGAACATCCTTGATTCTTGCAGGGATCTAAGCTATAACAAACTAAATGGACCAATACCAAGAAGCTTTTCTGGTCTGTCAAAGACAAATTATATGTGAGACTTCTACTTCTCAATCTCTGCAATGATCTATTATAGAAATAAAAATAACAATAATTGTAGAAATTGCTAAGCATTCATGTCTAACAATTTTCACTGCTCGGATTTGTCCAACAACTTAGACTCCCATAACAACTGAGGTTGATATACTTGATGACTTCAGTTACCAGAATCATACCACCTTGTGGTTTAGCCATAACAGGGAATTTTGTTACCGTTCCGGTATCTATTCGTGGACATTAAGTGATGCTATTGAACTGCTTCGTCGAACTAATCTATGAATCTGACTTTGGTTTAGTTATCTAACTGGAAACATGCTGTCGGGACCCATGCCTGATTGGATGGTCAAAGACATGTAAGCTCCTTTTCCAAAATAAGTACTTCATGCTGTGAAATGTTATATGATGTTGGTTTAATGCTATCTCACAAAGCGTAACATATACTTTAGCTAGGGCCTTATTTGTTAACTGCATGTTTATTTACACCCTTGAGCTTCTCAATTCATCACTAATGGTTTGTCAGTTGTGGTTTTGTGGGGAAAGAGTGGCTTCACTATTTTTGTATCTGTAAATAGATAGCGTCTGTTGTTTCCTTGATTTCTATATATTTCTTCCAACAAACGGAGTAGATAAACTTAGTGCAGTTTCTTGATTCTCAGCTCCTTTTATCTTGTTTCTTTTTGGTTCCTAGATACAAGGTTCAAATTTTAATGTTAGTCTGTCTTTCTGAAGTAGAACTTTGTGTCAAGGACTGTCTGCAATGTAACCTTGTATTAAAGTTGAAGACAGAAGCTTCAGTTACAACTGTATTTGTCACCTAGGAATAACTGGCCCCGATTCACTTTAGAAAGCTGCCAAAATACCGACTATATTAACTTTGATGTGGAAATGTAAGCAAGCTCCACTTAAGTGCTTGACATGCAGTTAGCTCAAAACATGAAAATAATAAATCAAAGGGGGGTCAACTTGTTTGATTTCAGCGTACCATACTGTCATCGGTCCGTCCTGTTACCACTCAGATTGAGTTCCGACCGGCCAATCTGGTCTTTCATAATGAAGTGATAGACTTTCCATAACGAGCTGACAGGGGAAGCGGCTGACTATTTTGTTCGCTAAACGACAGAATCATTTTGGGATATTTAAAACAAAAATAGCTCATATAAAAACAGGGTATAATGGTTCAGAGAGTGAAGTGTTGGAATATAGGGTCGTTGTTGCTTTCTTCTTTCTGTTATGAAGTAAACTTAATCATATGCAGCTCGTGAAGATTAGAAAATAAATAAGCAACTCATCTGTTATGGAAACTGATACAGGAAGTATAGGTGATATTGTGTTCCAAGCATAGCCGATACTAGTTCTCAAGTTTAGATATTGGACTCACATTCTTATAGTTTCCCTGGGTATGCATATTGTATATTTGTATGCACGCACGCGCGCACACACACGCACACACAATGAGTAGTCTAGCTTCCATGTATATCGACTTGAGTTGATGTTTGAACCGGTTACATTTCTGTCCTATGGTAAAATAAAGAAATGAACAGAATTCTGGGGACAGTGGGAACACCTTACATGGATTATGTGTGGTATTTCAAGACAATGCTTACAACTATTTGTAGACTAATTCTATCTGCCTAGATTTCTCGAGATTTTTTGTTGTTGAAATTTTGTTATAGCATCTATAACTGCCTCTGGTTTAGGTTGACAACCGGTAAATAGTCATCCTTGGGAATTAGGTTATCCACTCCTCCAGACAGTACTATAAGAACACTATCCGTCACACTCTTAAGTATGCTGTACTATAATTGTGAAGAGCAAGTGGATCATATCATATGGGAGCTAAAAGTTTTGATTGAAGTACTTACCACTTAACAATCTATCTTATAATTGATGAACATGATCATTTTTATATGTACAGTGATCTTTCATACAACAATCTTACTGAGGGAAATGCAGGCTTAGATTGTCATCAGCCAAATGTGTAAGATTACTTCCTCTCTCCTATAATTAGGGCTATTATCAACAGTATCATTTGATGTGCACTACGTTCATTTTAATTTTGACTTTCCCCTTATGTATGTAGAAATTTGTTTGCGAGCTCTTCAAGGAGCAACAATTCGTAAGTTTCTGGCCTATGTAGTATTTTCCACCATTGATATGGCTAGCAACTTACAATGTTTTGGTGAATTTGAACTTCGTAAAGTTCTTCTATTACAACTCTTCTGTTTAACATCATTTTTGACTGTTTCTCTATCCTTTTTGTTTTTGCAGTGAGATTATTTCATGCCTGAGAAGCTTTCATTGTCCTCAGAGTAAGTCAAAATCTTACTCAGTTCATCTTGACTTATTAGTTTGACAAGACCACATCAGTACCTGTTAGCCTATTCAAGTCCATGTGAAGACTAGTAAAAAATGAAGTACAGGCATAGCGTACCCCTACTCTGTGGTTTATTATAATCTAAAGAAGGCATGTATGTTGGACCTAAAGGCAAACGACAAACACATTTGTTTTTAACTAAACGTGACGTCTTCTTCCTATCATCTCCCACTTCATTGGTTGTTAGTAAACTTTTAGCTGTTTTGTATCAGATTGGTACTCTGTCCATATAAACTGTGGTGATAGGGAAGTAAATGCCGATTCAAATATCAGATATGAAGATGATACAGATTCTGCTGGGGCTTCAAAGTTCTTTCAAAGTAGGACGAACTGGGCATTTAGCAGCACTGGTCATTTTTTGGACAATGATAGCTCCTCCCACTCTTACATTATGTCAAATCTTTCTAAGCTCAACATTGTGAACAATCCTGGCTTGTACACTACTGCTCGGTTTTCTCCCCTATCTCTGACGTATTATGCCTTCTGCATGCTTAATGGAAACTACACTCTAAAGCTTCACTTTGCAGAGATCATTTTTACTGATAATCGAACTTATTATAGTCTTGGAAGGCGCATATTTGATGTTTACATTCAGGTGATTTTCAATTTAATTAAAACAAAAATTATTTGACCAGGTTTGTGCAGCAATGTTAACCTCGTTAATATCTGATGTTGCAGGGAAAACTAGTGCTGAAAGATTTCAATATTGCGGAGGAAGCAGGTGGGGTAGGAAAGGAAATCATAAAGAATTTTACTGCTGTTGTGACTGATAATACCCTAGAGATCCGCTTCTACTGGGCCGGGAAAGGGACAACTGGTATTCCTTACAAAAGTGTGTATGGTCCTCTTATTTCAGCAATTTCGGTCGATCCTGGTAAGATATAAACCGTTTGCCAGTTTCTTGCTTTTCCAGCAATGCCATATGGTTCAGATTTGACTACACCCTAATTTTCACCTACTCCCTCTGTCCCTAAATGAATGTCTAAATTCCATTTTAAGGGACATCTGAAAATCTCTACATTTCATACATTTAGTGCCAACGATTCATATATAATCATGTAATCCTCTTTCTAAACATTTAGTTTTGCAAGTATAAAGAGGCTAGTGAAAAAAAAAAAATTGGTAAAAAAACAATCAGGAACAAAATTATTTCAAAAATAGACATACATTTTGGTTCAAAAATTTCATAAGAATGGACATTCATTTAGGGACAGAGGGAGTACAAAATTACCAGTTGCTTCATTATAAATCATAATGAAATCTAGCAAATTACATTTTGCTTGAAAAAAATAAATGTGAGTTTACTAAAACATTCATGAACTTGAACGTATCATCACATCTTTGTTTATGTTTCTTTACGCAGATTTTACCCCACCACTTCCAGAACATGGAAAGAGCATTTCTGCTGCCGTTATCGTTGGGATTGTACTTGGAGTAGCATTTGTCATATTCCTGGTTCTTGGTCTTCTATGGTGGAAAGGCTGTCTACGACGCAAAGACTCTACAGAATTAGGTTCGTGCAAAACAACCTTACTCTAAAATCAATACTTGTATTTTATTTTTCCACGTTAATGGCCTATATCTTTTTTCGTTGGCTTATGCAACCAATTTTTATGACATTAGCAATATTGTTTATGGTTTGAACTACTTGACAGTTGAGGTTGCATTTATGAGATCAAATTTTCCTTGCATGTAGTTTTATATATTTGTCTCGTATTATTAAGAAAATGGCTTAAAATCTTTCTTAAGCATGTTATCTAATTAAATTAGCTTCTTCGACAGATCTGAAGAGTCTAGACCTACATACGGGTTCCTTCACCTTGCGACAAATTAAAGCCGCTACACACAATTTTGACCCTTCTAACAAGATTGGAGAAGGTGGTTTTGGTCCAGTGTTCAAGGTAATGTGCATGTGAATTTGTTTATACTTTTAATTCTTCTCTTTATTACTCTATATTTTCTTAAATAACTCCACTTTTCTGTATTTGTTAATTCATGTTTTTTTTTTGTTTTTTTTCTGGAATATAGGGACTTTTATTAGATGGTACAATAATTGCAGTTAAGCAGCTTTCTTCAAAATCGAAGCAAGGAAATCGCGAGTTTATAAATGAAATAGGCATGATTTCTGCTCTACAACACCCTCATCTCGTTAAGCTGTACGGATGTTGTACTGAAGGGAATCAATTGTTGCTAGTGTATGAATACTTGGAAAATAACAGCCTTGCTCGTGCATTGTTTGGTAAATATTAGCCTCTTGTTTTACTCAAATGTCACAATTGCTACATATGTTCATGCTTAGGGCAACTCCAATGGTAGGTATCAAAATCAAATTTTGATACCTACCTCAAGGTATTAGCATCTCCAATGGCAAACCAAGAAGGTACCAAAATTTGATGTGGTCCTAAGGAAGGTAGCAAATTTGCCACCTTCCTTAGGACCACACCAAATTTTATTTACCTTTTTATTTTGTCATTGGTAATGCTATGTGTCAAAATAAATAAGTTATTTTTTATCCAAATTTACATTTTATTTAATTATTATTTTAAAATTATTTATATTTAATTATTATAAATATTAAATTATACTACCTCTGTCCCTAAATGAGTGTCCAAATTTCATTTTAAGGGACATTGAAAATCTCAACTTTGTGTACAATTTGGTAGCAAAGATTCATATATAATCTTGTAATCTCCTTTCCAAACATTTAGTTTTGCACGTAAAAAGAAACTGGTGAAAAAAATTTCGAAAAAAAACATTAGGGACAAAGTTATGTTCAAAAAGACACTCATTTTGGACAGATTTTTTGAAAATGGACACTCATTTAGGGACAGAGGGAGTAAAAATTATTTAAATATGAAATAAAATTAATAATATGAAAATAAGAAATTGAGTCATTAATTTGATACTAATTATTGGAGATGCTAGTATTTTTTTCATAAGTATTAAATTTTGATTTTGATACCTACCATTGGAGATCCTAAGTTGATACCTTGTGAATAGTGATCATAGGTATCAAAATTTGATTTTGATACCTATGGCTTAGTACCACCCATTGGAGATGCCCATTGTTTTTTTTTTTTTTTTTTTTTTTTTCCCGCTTGGTGTATTTCAGGCCCAGAAGAATTCCAGTTAAAATTGGATTGGCCAACAAGGCAAAAGATCTGCATTGGTATAGCAAGAGGTCTGGCCTATCTCCACGAAGAATCAAGACTGAAGATAGTCCACAGAGACATAAAGGCTGCAAATGTGTTGCTTGATAAGGATCTTAACCCTAAGATATCCGACTTTGGTCTAGCTAAACTTGACGAGGAGGACAATACTCATATGAGCACCAGAATTGCTGGAACCTAGTAAGTTGAACAAATATTTTATTTCCATTTTCAGTTGTTGATTACTTATACTAATACTATATAATTTTGGGGAGCAAGCAGTAAGTAATTAAATTTATGTTTCTCAGTGGCTACATGGCACCTGAATATGCAATGCGGGGTCACCTGACTGACAAAGCAGACGTGTATAGTTTTGGAGTTGTTGCATTAGAAATTGTCAGCGGAAGGGCCAACACCACTTACAGAGCGAAAGAGGACTGTTTCTATCTTCTCGATTGGGTAATTTTCATTCCCATCAAGCAATACTGTCGCTCTAATAACAACTACCCCTTTGTCCCATAGTAAGGTTCACACTTTCCTTTTTGGTTGGTATGCCAAAGAAGTAAGGTTCACACTTTGTTTTATTTTTAAAATGGCAAAAAATGAGTAGTGTTGGACATATATGTTCTCATACCTTTTGGATAATAAAAAAGACAGCTCAATGCACAAAACATCCCCGTACAACGGTCCCGGTGCACAAAGCATCCCTACAACAAGGGTCCGGGTAAGGGTCCTCACCACAAGTGTAAATTGTAGGTTCAAACTATGCTTAACTAACGTTGAATTATGAAGTGTTTTGGACAATTATTTCCCCAATCCACTTGAATTGTTTGCACCTCTTTTATATATATATATATATATATATATATAATTTTAAATTAATGACTATCTATTACAAGTGTGACACTTGGAAAGTGAAATCTAGCATTGGTGGGAATTGAACTTTGATCTTCCAAGAGTATGAAGAGCGTCTTTAGAAGAATTTTTCTACTTAAAATGTCGTTTTTGTGTGTGTATTTTTGTCTTACAGGCTCATGAGTTGAAGGAGAATGGAGACTTGATAGAGTTGGTGGATCCTAGACTGGAAACAAACTACTCCAAAAAAGAGGCATTGACAATGATCAATTTAGCTCTCCAATGCACTCATGTCGTCTCGACAGATCGTCCCGCCATGTCCTCAGTGGTAAGCATCCTCGAAGGCAAAGCACATCTTCAAGAATCTTTTGTAGACTCCCGTGTAGTAATTGATAAAATGAAACCCAAAGACAGCCAACACAGCTATTCAACCAACACAACTGAATCCCAGACTCAAAGTATGTCAATGGACGGGCCATGGACCGCTTCTTCCACATCTGCGGCTGATCTTTACCCGCTCAATTTCGAGATTGACTATTTGGAGAACAGAGATTAAAGAAACTGTTCCTCTCGATGTGGGTCCCACTTCGGCTCAATAAATACTTTTACCTTAATTTACCCGTGGCGGTAGCTTGTCCAAGTCGCACAGCAGTTCCAAATCTCGTCCAATTGAAGTGTAATTTTTTGTTTTCGTTCATCACAAAAATGTGATAAATTTGAACCGTCGGTTTGTATATTTAGTACTCCCTCTGTCCCTAAATGAGTGTCCATTTTCAAGAAATCTTTGTCCCTAAATGAGTGTCTTTTTTGAACATAACTTTCTCCCTAAACGTTTTTTTTCGAAAATTTTTTCACCGGTTTCTTTATACGTGCAAAACTAAAGGTTTGGAAAGGAGATTACAAGATTATAAATGAATCGTTGTTACCAAATTGTTCAAAAAGTTGAGATTTTCAGTGTCCCTTAAAATGAAATTTGGACACTCATTTAGGGTCAGAGAGGGAGTATTTGGTAAGAGAATGCATATGTTCATCCAATATAAATATTGTTTAACAACTAATTGGAAATTACGCAACGACGAAGAAGACAAAGCAGTATCAGTTGGGAAAACTCATAGGTAACGAATTATTGAATTAAAAAAGAAAGAAAGATGTATACTATATATTTTAAAAAAACGTTTTCATTTTTAGTAATGTTCTGTTAAGATTTAATGGGTTCATATTATTATTGACTCAATCTCAACATATTACTGCCAAAGTTTTTTTTTTTTTTGCCCCCCCCCCCTCCCAAAAAAAATAAAAATTGCTACCGACATTTGCAGCAATTGGAATCCCAAACAAGGCGTAGACAAAATTTCTCCTTATATTTATTTGGATTCTCATGATCTCAGGTAATGTGTTTCAGATCTTATTTTTTTACCGTATTAACGAATAATAAAATTACCCCTAACGTACGAATTAAAACTGAAACGGCAGAAAATATATTTAATGTAATTTCACTTGTTACCAAACATGATTAATGGTGCCTCTCCCTTTTGCCTTATGCAATCACATGTCCACCAAAACATGATAACTCAAAATAAATTGACAAAGAAGAAATAATTTAAATAGTGGCATCAATGGCTGAAAAAGTAACAAATAAAAAAATATTAGCTATGTCCCTAAATGAGTATTCAAATTTTATTTTAAGGGCCTTAACTTTTTGTACAATTTGGTGGCAAAATTCATATATAATCTTGTAATCCTCTTTACAAACATTTAGTTTTTGCAAATATAAAGAAACCGGTGAAAAAAAATTCGGAAAAAAAACATTTAAGAACAAAGTTTTAATCAAAACGAACACTCATTTTGGGACAAAAAATTCCTGACTCATTTAGGGACAGAGTAAAAAAACAGCTAGTACATGAAAATTGTAAATAAATAATTTTAATACTAATAATACTACATGAGGACAGAAAATTAATTTGGAATTCTAAAAGAAAATGCTTATACGAAAATGTAATGACATTTATAGGGCGTCGGCGATTTTTTTCTTCAAATAATTCCCTTTTGAATCCATATATACCATAATGACACTACGAAAAATTTATGTACCAAAATGACCACTTTGAGAGAAATCGGCATTGGTAGTGCCGTTTTTAGTTTGAAGTCGGCATTGCCAATGCCGACTTTAGGCCATTTTTGAAACCCAATTTAAAAAAAAAAAAAAAAAAAAAACCCTAAAGTCGGCATTGCCAATGCCGACTTTAGGCTTTTTTTTTTTTTTTTTTTTTTTTTCAAATTGGGTTTTTCACATTTATATTTATCTGCGGCGATACGAATTGGGGTTACCCTTCTGCGATCCATTCTGTTCTGCTCGTGCGATTCATTTAGGAGTTACGACTCCAGAGCAATTTTCTGTTGTTGTTTCTGACTAAGGAAAATAAGGCACACTCAGTTACTAATCTTTTTTAGGTTCACAAAATCAATCTAACCAGAGTTACCCAAGATCAAAAAATAATTATGGCTAGTATACTTATTTGTTACACAGTCATTGTGGAGGGTTAAATCAATTTGCAAATTCAGTTTCGTACTCCCTCTGTAATCTATATTTTGGGTTTCGAAAATTGGAGTTTATTCTCCAATAATCCAATTTAAAAATTCAATTTGGAAATCTAGAAAGCAAAAGAAACAAAGTCCAATTGCGAATTCAGTTTTTTAGAATTCCATCGGTGGATCTCTGAAGCCGAGAAACATGCCCGAGTAGACGACGACCTATCTGCTGCAGGAAGAATCACAAACGAGATTGATGGGAGTTTTGCGGCCGCAGGGTATTTTAAAAACGGGCGTTTTAATTTTTTAACCCCAATTCGTATCGCCGGCAGATAAATATAAATGTGAGAAACCCAATTTGAAAAAAAAAAAAAAAAAGCCTAAAGTCGGCATTGGCAATGCCGACTTTAGGCCTTTTTTTTTTTTTTTTTTTTCAAATTGGGTTTCAAAAATGGCCTAAAGTCGGCATTGGCAATGCCGACTTCAAACAAAAAACGGCACTACCAATGCCGACTTCTCTCAAAGTGGTCATTTTGGTACATAAATTTTCCCTAGTGTCATTCTGGTACATATGGATTCAAAAGGGAATTATTTGAAAAAAAATTCGGCGTCGGCATATATATATATATATAGCATGCCCATATATCTCTCGCCCCTTCCATCTCTTATCTCTCTCACTCTCTCACACAAACACAAACACAAACAAACACACATTCCTTTCTCTCTCTGTCTTCAAGAGAGAGAAATGGAATTATGGGTTCAGGCCGCCGCCATTGCGGCTGCGTTTCTGGTTTCGGTCGCCGCCGGGCAATCGGAAAATGGATCGTGTGATTTGGTCAAAGGAAAATGGATTGTTGATTCGACATATCCACTCTACGATTCAACATTATGTCCATTTATAGAGAAAGAATTCAGTTGCCTGAAAAATGGCCGTCCTGATCACACTTATCTCAAGTATAGATGGCAGCCACTCGCCTGCGATTTACCAAGGTACATGTTGGTATACGTATACACTCTGTCTCTATCTCTTCTTCTGTTTATGGTTATCAATGGCAGCTTTTCCGCCTCCACTTTTTTTCTTTTTCTCTCTCTTGTTGTTGGTGGCCCCACTTTTCACACACTCTCTCTCCAGTGCGAGTATTTAGTAGAGAAAGAGTTGTCTGTGTGCTGTCATTATAAATATCTATTTCTCCCTGCAATGAATTGTACAAACAGTTTATGAACGGCCAAAATCGTTTTTTGCGCTCATCGATTTCATTAAAACAGTAATCTTTGTTTCAAAATAGTTTTATATTCCCATCCCGTTTAAAAATAGATACTCCCTTCCTCAAATATTTGTCGCTTTAGGTTTTGAGTTTTTCACACATATTAAAAAATACAATGAATGCACGTTGAAATGACCCAATTGCGTTGAAAATAATTCAATTTTCTATGTGATAAATGCTTGTATAAAAGATTGATTCACAATCATTAATTAAATGAGGTATCATTGAGATAAAATAGTAAAAATGCCTTGATAATAGTAAAGTGACAAATATTTTGAAACAAAATGTTACTACTTTTAAAACGACAAATATTTTGAAACGGATGGAGTATAGTTTTGAGCATTTGTACAATTTTTAAGAAACACAATTTAATTATAAAAAATTGTGAATACATAAATATTGTTTTTTAATTAAAGAAGCATTAAAAGTACAAAATTCTCCAAAACGCTATTCATCATTTCCCATTACTTGTTATTTTGGAAAATTATTTTGGAGTTAGTAAAATAAAACGTAAAACTCTAATTCTGTGAGGAAAGGAGTATAATAGTAAAGTATCAAATATTTTTAAATACGTTATCAGTTCTAATACGATAATTATTTTGAAACGATAATAGAGTATTAAAATTCTTAAATATAAAATATTACGCGAGTTTACAAGTAGCGCTATGCTAGGAGCACAAAATAAAATCACAAAATTTTAGTCACTATAAATTTTATTTAATTGTACAAAATTGTTAATAACCCAACTTAGTTTTCTGCACTTGCTTTATGAGTAGTGTTTTCAATAATTATATCATTCACTCTCTATTTATTATTAATAATTTATTTTTATTAGTTATTCATTATCGAAAACATAAATCAAACTAAGAGCTTTAAATCAAAACGGAGGTAATAATATTTGTTTGTGACGCGTAGCACTTGTCAGTAAAAAAAGAAAATTGGAGATCAGAATTGTGGGGAACCCCATACAATAATAGGACGACAAAGTTTAAGGGACCCATTTGTTTATCATTTGATCTTTGGTGGAGTGAGCAATGGAAATTAGACAAGTCAAGAAAGTCATGATTTAACGAATAACTAAATGGTTGGAGATTAATAGGCAATAAGTAGTCATTTGACACGCACAGATTGCATCAAAGAGAAACTAACTCCACGTGACAAGGAAACAACATTAGCTGTCTATATAGTCTCACACCTTCCTAGATGGGATGTTTTCCCTTTCTCCTTGGACTATTATTCTATCAATTCTTTGGATATTGTATTGGAAAGACCAAAATACCTTGTCCCTCTTAAAGTATTCAGTCAATCCCACTTTGCATCCCAAACGTAAAGTGACACTTCAATTAACTTTCAGTCCCACGTTGCACCCCGACAGCTAACGGAGTTAGAAATTTAACAAAAATTGGTCATGTACCTGTCATGTGAGGGCTATTTTTGTCATTTTCTTTGAAATGAGAAGAGTATAAATGTCAATTTGTTATTGAGGTTCTTTCTCCACCCCAACCCAAATCTAACCACCACTACTACCCAAATCCGGCTACCACCAATGCCAAAATCTAACCACCACCACTCAATCCAGCCACCACCAATTTCACAAAATCAATAACAGATTGGCAAAACAAAAGTCAAAATAAACTCATAAATCAATAATAATTCGAAAATTTAAATAAAAGATACAAAATTACATCCCAGATATGGGAAAGGTTTGGCATTGTTTTCGTCAAAAGAGCTTATGATTTTGGTATTCATAAATCTTCAATTAAAGGAGAGATGAAGACATTGAAGTGATTTGTGTTTGGGGATATGAGAGATGGACATGGAAGATGAGAAAAAATGGACATGGATGAGACATTTAGGGAGGATTGCGAAGATGGGTGGTGACGGGAAGATGCGAAGGGAGTGTCGGGGACAGGGAAGGTGGTGGTGGCGATGTCTGACATGAAAGGGAGTCGGACATGGTAAAGATGGAGGTAGACCAAAGGTTTTGGGTCACGGGCTGGAGGATGAAGGTAGGGAAGAAGAAGTGGGAGTATTGGGGTGGTTAGGGAAGATGAAGATGATGAATGTTGGGGGGATGAATCTAGACATGTGGGGTTTTGTAGTGTTTTTTTTATTTATGTTTTTGTTTTTTCGTTTATTTATGACATACTTTTCTTATAACAAAACTTTTATTTATTAATTTTGTTTATTTATATTAATTATTTTAATTTTAATAAATAAAGTTATACGAGTATACATTAAGATGATAATAAAGTTTTTACTTTTAAAAAATCTATTACTTATTAATATATGAAAATTTTATATTTTTTCTTTTCTTTTACTATAAAATAAATTTACTATTAATAAACACTATTTTACTTTAATATTAATGATGTTTGTATATTTAAAAATAAAAATAGAATGGTAAATAACAATTTTTAAAAGTTAAACTGAAAATGACCGAAGTAACTCTCACATGACATGGTGACGACCAGTTTTCGTTAAATTTCTAACTCCGTTAGCTGCTAGGGTGCGAAGTGGGACTGAAGGTTAATTGAAGTATCACTTTGGGACAAAATTGCGTTCGGGGTGCAAAATGGGATTCACTGGATATTTTAGGGGGATAAACGTATTTTGACCTATTGGAAAGGACTACTCTGTATTTAATTGATTGATTACTTAAGTTAAAAGTAAAATTCATTTTGCTGAGAAGTGAATTTTTGAGTTTTGTTTTGGGCCAATTGTAATTTGGTTACCCGTGTTTGTAACACTTTTGCAATTTGATTTTCGTGTTGTAAATGTTGTAACTCAATTCTTGTGTTTGTCATTTTGTTGCAAATTAATATAAGAACTAACGAAATGATAGTTTTTTTAATGGGAAAACAGTCATGTCCATATCACATGACTTTTAAGCGTATAATTGTCTTTGCGAGCGCAGAGGTGCAAGTCGCGTGTGTGTTATGTGTAAATAAAGGCTGGTCCGTTGTCACCTTCTTAATAAAACGACAACAACCTCACCATTCCTCCATTAATGGTGGAATTAAGTCTCACACAATAAATTCTAAATACCTCGCTTTTCTCCTTCCAAAAGGAGCAATTCCTTTCGACCCTTCCAACCATTAACACATACACTCGAGAAATGACAATTATACTCTTAAAAAGTCATTAAAAGGTCATGTGATATGCATATGAACTGTTTTTTCATTAAAAAAACTAACAATTTCGTTAATTTTTATATCAATTTGCAACGAAATGACAAACATAGGAATCGGGTTGCAACATTTACAAATACAGGAACCAAATTACAAAAGTGATACAAACATATGTTACCAAATTGTATTTAGCCCTTTTGTTTTTACTTCTTCTTCCGTCCTTAAATAAATATCTAATTTTATTTTAAAAATTATATTTTTATAAATTAAATGAAAAGATTTATAAATATTTTTGGCATCCATTTTCCAACCATTTAATTTTATAAATATAAAGAGACTAGTAAAAAAAATAGAGATTTTTTTTTTTTGAAAAATACTTTGAAAAAAAAATCTTGAAAAGTTGGCATTCATTTAAAAACAAAGTGAGTATCAAATATTTGATGATGCTTTTCTCAATGTGAATTTGGTTTATATGATTTTGGACTAATAAAATGCTTTTTCTTTGTTTGTTTTATTTGGTTGTTGTAGATTTGATGGTGGAGTGCTGTTGGAGAGTGTGAGAGGGAAAAACATTATGTTTGTAGGAGATTCACTAAGCAAAAACCAGTTTTTATCTTTCTTGTGCTTGCTTCATTCTTCTCTCCCCACTGCCAAATACAACTACACTATCTCCGTCCCACAAGCTCTCACCACCATCACTTTCCCGGTACTATTAACTTATAACAATACTCTTTACACTCATTATAAAAACTTTTTTGGTCTACTATTCTAAAATAATACCGTATTTTTAAATAATTAAACAGTCTCAGTGTATTGTTTATGTTACTACGCCACAAGTTATACATTAACAACTAAAGCACATTTTTTTTTTTTCAAATATTGACAAGTCAACAGTTCAACAGTGACGCTTATTTGGCGACATAATGAGTAATAGCCTATTTCAGCTCTCATTTTATTTACCCTTTTTCTTGCTAATGATATTAAATTGCACTTGGCTGCAGGAATATGGAGTGAAGGTGATGCTAAATCGCAACGTGTTTTTAGTGGATGTGGTGAGGGAAAAAATAGGGAGAGTCTTAAAATTGGATTCAGTTCAAGTGAGTAGTAAGATATGGAAGGGTGTTGATTTCTTCATCTTCAACACTTGGCATTGGTGGAACCGTAGAGGCCCTGGCCAGCCGTAAGCATATTGAACTTCTTTAACTATATTTTTTTCGCTCTTTCTTTCTAGCAATTGTTGAGATGAATAATTTTTGTAGATGGGACTACGTAGAGGTAGGTAACAGAATATATAAAGACATAAATCGGATGTTCGCGTTTGAGAAGGCTCTCGGCACATGGGGCAAATGGGTCGACACCAACATAGATCCAAGCAAAACTATGGTTTTCTTTCAAGGGATTTCACCTTCTCATTACAAGTAAGTAATTATTCGTAAGCTCATATAAAATAAACAAACAAATTAAGTCATATAAAAAACATTTTATTTCTAAGAATAAAGGGGTTTTTAGGGTTTTAATACTATCCATTTATCACATAAAAAAATACCACTTTACTTAAAAGTGTTGGTTCGTCAGTTAACGGTTAAAACCTTTAATTCGAAGCATGTCTGATTGGCGGTTTTAAACTGAACTGACAATTTTAACTGAAAGACTGAACTTTTAAACCCCTAGTATTTATTGAATTAGTCATAACGTACGTGTTTGATGTAATTTGTTGCACTCAGTGGAACAGAATAGGGGGAGCCACGGGCAAAGTCATGTGTAGGGCAACAACAACCATTGTTAGGGTCAGCATACCCCGGAGGACTACCACCAGTTGTCGGGGTTTTAAAGCGTGCACTTAGCAAAATCAAGAACGCGGTGTTATTGCTTGATATAAAACCTTTCATTACTGCGTAAAGACGGGCATCCTTCTAAATATGGTTTGGGAGGCCCCATTGGTATGGATTGCAGCCATTGGTGCCTCCCTGGAGTTCCAGATACTTGGAACATCTTCCTTTACAATCGATTAGTTTGATTTAATTAATTAGTTAATTACCGTTAGTAATTAGTAATTGTTCATCAAAATTGAGTTATAAATGAATACCTAGTTTTACATTGAAAGAATTATTTTAGAATATCTCACAGAAAATAAAATGATTATTTTCTAGTTTGTGATCATTTTGATTTTGGGTAAAAGTTGGAGAAGTTGATGTTGGATGAACTTGAATACTTGATTCCTTTACAATTGCACCTCATCATACTAAAAGTTGCATCATTTAGGAAATGTGTTGCTTTGTGATTGAAATAATATAGCCATTAAATTGGGTACTTCTATTAACGTTTTGACAAAAACTTGTATGAGAACACCATGACACGTCTCATAGTAGAGGCAGATCATTTTTTACCGATGACCCGGACCTATGACTCACGGGCAATTTTTTTTTTTTTTTTTAATATTATTTTTTTTCGGTTTGCAAAGGTAACAGTTACTATAACTAAATGTAACAAACGTGTTACTTATATGTAACAGTTTGTATACATAAAAGTAATACATATATACAGAAAAGTAACATTGTTTTTTTGTATGTTTTCTTCATTTGTCAAAGTAATACTTATTATAACTAAAATGTAACGAACGTGTTAATTATATGTAACAGTGTTTATACATAATTGTAACACATATGTATAGAAAAGTAATAATTCAACCATTTACACTTTAGAACTAAAAACATTTGTGTGAGTAACATTGTAAAAATAAGAAAGTAACAATTTTTATAAGCGAATGCTACATTTTACTTGTATAATAACATTGTAAAACAGTTACGTTTACTTGTATAATAATATATCCATATGTTTTCAAATAATAAGTTACAATGGGTTCAATTCATCATGATACATGTAAAAGTATTACATTATCTATAGAAATCTGTTACAATATCATCTACTAAAGTGTTACATTTACTTGTACAAATAATTACATTCATGTATATAAGTTGTTATTTTTCAAATGTTACTTTCTTTCAAAAAAAATCAAAATACTAAAAAAAAAAAAAACTGGAAAAACACTATTGCAGTTGAAAGATGAGTAAAATGAGTTTTTTTTTTTTTTAAAAAAAAATGGTGTTACGTTTACTTATAAACAACGTTACTTTATAAGTAACACAGTTGTACACGGGTCATGGGTCGACTCGTGTCTTCTATGAGACAGATCTAAGTGTTCTCACAAGAGACCACATCTAAGGTTTTGTTGGAAACTTGCTGCGTTGGTGGTATGTACTATGCAGTGGAAATAAATGAATAAATATGCTTATTTATTAGAAAAGTCAATTTCAGACCATGAAGGAACCTTTTTTTTTTTTTTGAGGGATCATTTTTATGAAAACTGCACTAACTAAAAGAGGGGGGAAAATTATAACGTATTTTTTATAGATGCTGACACCTTTTATTGAACACGCTTTTGCGTCTATCTACGAACAAGTGAACTCTGATATTGAAACTCTCAGAAGAAAAAGGCAATCGAAGCCTTTGAGAAACCTTTTTTTGGGACGTTGGATGACAAGTTCTCACATTAGAGGCTTTTCTATGGAGGTCGTTAGATTGGAATTTGGCAAATTCAATTTCAAAGGTGCGTTTAAGTTCGGTTACATAAATCATAAGCACATGCTTATTCAATTGTGATGGTTAGGTCTAACCTCCTATCACCCTTTATTTATAGTTTTCATCAATAAATTTTAAGGTGCAATGCTCATTTCGCTGAGAAATAAAAAAATATTTTTTTAAGACATAAATTTGCACTAAATTCCCTATATTACTGATATTTGCAATAATTTAACAGGAAAATTGCATATTGGTTACCTGAACTTTCCCCATAGTTGCAATTCGATTCCCAACATATCATTTTTTGCAAACCCTTCCCAAACTTGACTTTTTGTTTCAATTCAATGTAAATTGGGTTAAAAAACTAACTTTCGTCAAATACTCATGTCATGTGCCTCGCACATGATTTTTAATGGGCAAAAATGACATTTCCTAAAAATATAATACCCCAAAAAAATACAAATCTCTCTTCCACATAGCCAGCTCTCACAAGTCTCAAGCCTCCATTATTTCCGGCAACCCCTTACCCCCGCCTTTGCCATCTCTCCCCTCTCCCTTCTCTATTTTCCCCTCCATAATTTCCCTTCCCTTTCTTCTCTTTCCCTCTCGCTCCTAATCCCACAAATCCTAAATCTAGAAAGATTTAAAAATCTGCCTCCACCCTCCTCATTTCCCTACCATTTTCATTGCCGCTTCCTTTTCCCTTTTCTCCGCCTCCCTCGTCCCACGCTACCCCTCCTGAAGGAAATCATGAATGAGATCAACGATATCTCATAGGAGGATATGGAGGATTTGATAGTATCTCCCCATATCTCCAAGATATTAGGTTGATCATCTTTGATTAGGTATATCTCATTCCTAGTTTAAATTATATTGTTTCCTTATTCTTAGGTATTACAAGTAGTATAAATAGGAGTCTTGTAATCAGTTTTAAATCATCAAGAATAGAATTCAAGCATTCTTTATTTCATAAAGAATAAACATGAAATTTCTCTTCTTGTTCATACTTCTCTACGCCAAATTCATTATGGTATCAGAGCTGTGAAAAATCCAAAACGCTTCCGCACATGTTTTGTTTTCTCTGTTTTGATTTTTTTTTTTGTTCGGTTTTTTTTTTTTTTTTTGTTATTTTTCGTCTTTTACTCCTTCCCAAATCCATGACGGCAGCAACGAGACCAAAGCCGAAGTTTCAGATCTATCGGTTTGGAGACGATGCAAAATCCGATGGTGAAGGGTTTCATGAAGAATGAAATATTGTCAAGCTTCTAAAGACGGCGCGAGAGATTTGTGGAGACTTGCAAACGTGTAGGGAGTGAGAGTATGCACATGGCAGATAAGCTGAAGCGTGCTATAACCCGAGCGAAGCATGGAACGAAACAAATCTGTAGAGCCGGTATGCAGCCGTCAACCAGTTGTTGAGACAGTTGTGCAATAGGTTGTTCAGTCAAGTGTCCAATCATTTCTGCAGACAGAAAAGCCCAAGTGTACGTGCTGTGTAATATGTGCTATACTGTGGGAAACTGCTATGCGAAGGACGTAAGAAGACGTGAAGGAGCGACACAGATTATGAGACACCTTGCAGATAAGGTGCAGGCGAACATAGATCTCTGGTTGGAATGATTGATTTTTTTTAAGTTTCAAGTTGGGCGTTTGTATCCTTCACGCGCCAACTTGAGGGGGGGGGGTGTGAAGGAAATCATGAATGGGATCAACGATATCTCATAGGAGGATATGGAGGATTTGATATTATCTCCCCATATCTCCAAGATATTAGGTTGATCATCTTTTGATTAGGTATATCTCATTCCTAGTTTAAATTATATTGTTTCCTTATTCTTAGGTATTACAAGTAGTATAAATAGGAGTCTTGTAATCAGTTTTTAATCATCAAGAATAGAATTCAAGCATTATTTATTTCATAAAGAATAAACAATTATTTATTTCATAAAGAATAAACATGAAATTTCTCTTCTTGTTCATACTTCTCTACGCCAAATTCATCACCTCCCCCACCCAGATTTTTTGGTTCGCTGCCACATCCCCGAAATCAAGATATAGATCGAGATTTAAAAGTGTGTGCCTATCTGATTTTGTGTGTGTGTGTGGGTTTGAAAGATTTTAAAGTTTGTTGGTGGCTTTGAGATAGAGCTTGGCTTGACGGTTTGTTGGTGGTAGTGGGTGGTGGAAGAAGAGAGTGAGAGGAAGTGGAAATGGCAGAGAGGGAGGGGAGGGGAGGTGAACGTGGACTGTTTTGAATTCATGGAGTTTTTCTAGTGAGTAGTGGTTGTGTTGGTGGTGGCCGGTGGGTTGTAGAAAAAGAAAGGGGAAGAAGATGATAAAAACCGGAGGAAATGTCACTTTTGCCCTTTAAAAAATGTGCATGGCACAAGAGCAAAATTTTTAACGAAAGTTAATTTTTTAAACCCAATTTCATTAGATTGCAACGAAAAGTCAAGTTTAGGAAGGAGCTTGCAAAAAATAATATGTGGGGAATCGAATTGCAACTATGGAGAAAGTTCAGGTAACTAATATGCAATTGCCCATAATTTAATTGTTATTCTCGTATCTAAAAATAAATGTCACATTTTTTATTTTTGTATCTACCAAAATAAATGTCACATTCATAAATTAGAATAGAGTCCTATAGTGCAACTTTGTTATCATACATTTATTTTGTTGAGCCGAAAAGACCAGTGGAGTAATTTTTTATTTTATCTAAATTTCAAATTGGTCAACGGCCCCATTGAATACATGTGGCTCCCCAACCTATTTTAGCTCTATAGGTACATGTAATGTTTTAAGACAGATGCACATTACAAAACCAGTTTTTAAGAAATTAAAAGAAGTTGGAGATCGCAATAGAAGAAGATTATAAAGGAGGTGAAAAGGCTAATAAAATTGGACAAAAACTTGTGTGGGACGGTCTCACACGTGAGACGGATCTTGATGAGAGAGTAAATGGTTTACCCCCTTATGGACGGGGATGGGTAAACCCATTTCCTTTCTCACAAGATCCGTCTCATCGTGTGAGACCGTCTCACACAAGTCTTCCTCATAAAATTGTGTACCTGGTGAATGAACCATTAAATACGAGTATATTCCTAATTATTGTAATATTTTATTTGATTCTAAATGAGAATTTAATCTTTAACATTAGGTTTCCAGAAATTTTAATTGCAAAACACTCACAATATCCACCTTGTAATATAGGAATTCGCAACTGCACAATGAGATATGGTGTTTGAAACCTATTTAGAGATAACTCTCTCCGTTAATACTGTTAGCGGTTTACAACAGAAAGAACAACAATTACAGAATAATAAATTGAAAATAAACTGGAAATACAGAAAAGTAAAATTGATCGTTGTTTGCACGAGCCCAATGCTAGTCGCTGTCTTTTTAAGACTTATTCGTCCCCTCACTGTTGGAAAAAAATAGTGTATTTTTGTATTGTGTGAAGGAAATATGATTTATTTCCGTGATAAATAATTTATCGAATGACAAACTTGTTTGTGGATTTGTGTTCTACTCCGTGAGAACATTGAGATAATGTATTCATTGTCCAATTTCGAGTTGGGATGAATGAGATACAAAGGCTTGAAGTTGGTGTGTTGAAATGGGGATATTGAGTTTATCCCACATTGGAAAGAAATGTAAAAGGAAGCTAGTATAAAGGCTTGGGCACTTTAGTAGTGTTCAAGCTTGTATGGCATAGAGACTCTCTCTCGCGCGCAGGGGGGTGCAAATCATGGATCCAAATTGGCTTGGGACCATCGAACTCATGTGTGCACGCAACCTGCGGACACGAATGTAGCACCAATTTGGCTTGTCCGTGCTAGCTCACCTTTTGCAATTATTTTTGATTTTTCAGTCAAAAATTTTGTCAAAAATCAGGTTCATCCCATCATATGAACTGGAATGCAAAGTGAAGAGTTTTGCCTTATCTTATCAGAATTAATTAATTAAAAGGATTAATCTTATCCTTTTGTTAATTAATTTCGGATTATGTACAGTCCTTGGACTAGTATAAATTGAGTTGCAAACCAGTTGAAGAAACAAGCAATTGACACACGAAAAATTCAGAAACAAATACACAGTTTTCCAGCAACAAACCACAGCCTCTTTTTGTTGCATCTTTGTTCATTCCTCCTTGGCCTCCTACATCTGCATCTGTGGTGATACTGTCCAGGCACAACCTCAATTCGCCGGAGTCTCTTAGTGCAGGGAATCATCCGGTTCGTGCGAGTTATCCTGGGAGACTAGCGTCCGATAGCAACCTCAAGCACTCTCGGTGAGGGGGCGAATAAGTCTTAAGATTGTTATGAAAATTCTACAAAAGAGAACTCGAATTACATAATAAATAATAAAATTAAAATAATAAACTGGAGAATGAATAAACAGAAACTAGACTGAATGTTTTGTGCCGAGCCGTGTGTTGAACACACTGTCCTTAAGACTTATCCGCCCCCTCACTGTGAGTGCTTGAGGTTGCTATCGGACGCTAGTCTCCCAGGATAACTCGCACGAACCGGATGATTCCCTGCACTAAGAGACTCCGGCGAATTGAGGTTGTGCCTGGACAGTATCACCACAGATGCAGATGTAGGAGGCCAAGGAGGAATGAACAAAGATGCAACAAAAAGAGGCTGTGGTTTGTTGCTGGAAAACTGTGTATTTGTTTCTGAATTTTTCGTGTGTCAATTGCTTGTTTCTTCAACTGGTTTGCAACTCAATTTATACTAGTCCGAGGACTTCAATAGCCAAAATTAATTAAAAAAAGGATAAGCCTAATCCTTTGTTTAATTACTTGAGATAAAAAGAAGATAAGGCTTGGCTCTTCATTTTGTATTCCATACAGATGGGATGAATCTGTTTTTAACTGTTTTTGAGCAAAAAATTGACTGTTAAAGTCAAAAATAAAAGCAAAAGGTGAGCTAGCGCGGACAAGCCAAATAGGTGCTACATTCGTGTCCGCAGGACGCGCACACATGAGTTCGGACCTCGCAAGCCAAATTGGGTCCATGATTTGCACCCCCCCTGCGCGCGAGAGAGAGCCTCTATGCCCTACAAGCTTGAACACTACTAAAGTGCCCAAGCCTTTATACTAGCTTCCTTTCACCTTTCTTTCCAATGTGGATAAAACACAATATCCCCATTTCAACCCACCAACTTCAAGCCTTTGTATCTCATTCATCCCAACTCCAATTGGACAAATGAATACATTATCTCAATGTTCTCATGGAGTAGAACACAAACCCATAAACAACTTTGTCATTCGACAAATTATTTCTCAATTAATCAATACACAAAATTAAGGAAAATACTCATTTCCTTCACATTTTTCCAACAATTCCCCACAGCCTCTTTTTGTTGCATATTTGTTCATTCCTCCTTGGCCTCCTACATCTGCATCTGTGGTGATACTGTCCAGGCACAACCTCAATTCGCCGGAGTCTCTTAGTGCAGGGAAGCATCCGGTTCGTGCGAGTTATCCTGGGAGACTAGCGTCCGATAGCAACCTCAAGCACTCACAGTGAGGGGGCGAATAAGTCTTAAGGACAGTGTGTTCAACACACGGCTCGGCACAAAACATTCAGTCTAGTTTCTGTTTATTCATTCTCCAGTTTATTATTTTAATTTTATTATTTATTCTGTAATTCGAGTTCTCTTTTGTAGAATTTTCATAACACTCACCACTTGTGCTTGAGTTTGCTTGGAACGCTAGTCTCCCAGGATAGAACATGCGGACCGGGGGCACTTTGCACCTAAGTTTCCCGGCGAGTTGAAAATGTGCTTGGACAGTATCACCTTTTCGTAATATGCAAGGAGGCCAAAAAGAAAATTTAAAGCAATATGCAACAAAGAGAGATGGTAGAGGATCTGTTTTTTGTGTGTCACAAAATAGCTGTGAGCTCTCCCTTTTGTAGATGTGAAAAAGGCAAGAATCAAAAACTGATATCAGCCATTAACCCGAAATTAAACACAATTAATTTGGGTTTGATCAGTTTTTATTTCTGTCACTTAATACGAAATTAAGACAGCCTTGACAGTTACACTCGTTTGAAATCAAAACTGCTCATTAATTTTTTATTCACAAAATCAAAAAATTTAACAAAAGGTGAGCTTGTCTAGGAAGGCAAATTCGGTGCTACATTCGTGTCAGCATGACGCGCACATGCACGAGTACGCAACTCACAAGCCAAATTAGAACTTGATTTGCACCACCCCTGCGCGCGAGAGAGAGACTCTATGCTACATAATCTTGAACACTACTATTGTGCCCAAGTATATATGCTAGCAACAAGTTCATTTTCCTTCCAATGTGGGATAACCACATTTTCCCTTTTCAACCCACTTACTTTGAGCATTCATATTTCATTCATCCAACAACCATTTTGGACAAATAAATACTTGATTTCTTCTTCTCATGGAGTAGAACACAAACCCATAATTAATTTAATAATTTGACAAAAATTACCCTTTCGAAAATAATACTCAATTTCCTTCAAACACACTTTTTTTCCAACAATCCCCCACATGAAGGAAATTCATGAGGATAGGTGATAAAGTCCGGCAGTCAAAAACCTGCATAGGATAGGTAGGGTATGCCCTTTGAACCTTCCCTTGCAAGATATATCTACTCTATTCGCTAATCAGTAGACACGATGTCCTTGAACTGCTAGCTTTTTGTGTAGCCGATCATATACTTTGCACAGGTATCGCCCTAACACAATTCAGCTCTCATAGCTGTGTCCATTATGGCCCTGTATCACAATGCCTGGTTCTGTGAGAAGGTCTAAGAATTAAGCCTCACGCTATTCTCCTCAAAGCGGCCCACACTTCATTCTCACTTAGGTGATTCTTTTTAAGTAACCCGTTTTACTTCACATAAGAATCATTAAAAGCCAACGGCTTAACCTCATTCCTCTCGGGATGCCACTTTTAAGGAATGGGTATGGGGTAAACCCCACAGTGACGCTACAAGTCTTTTAACAGTTAGGTTGTATAGATCTTTGGATCTCCAGTCAACTAGGTTGGGTTTTCCGCTGTGTTTAACTTTTCAAGAGGCTTTAATCCCATTCTCAATGTCAACTTTGCAACCACTTCTTTACTTATGGTTAGCGGATCCGCCAAATTATCTTTTGACTTTACATAGTCAATAGATATGGTACCAGTTGCAATTAGTTGCTTAATGGTATTATGTCGTCGACGTATATGTCTAGACTTACCATTATACATATGATTTTGTGCCCTACCAATCGCAGATTGGCTATCGCAATGTATACAAATCGCTGGCACAGGTTTATCCTATTTTGGAATATCTTCTAGAAATTGTCGTAGCCATTCGGCTTCCTCACCACATTTATCTAATGCTATAAACTCAGATTCCATGGTTGATCTAGCTATAACAGTTTGCTTAGAAGATTTCCATGATATAGTTGCACCTGCCAATGCGAATACATATCCGCTCGTAGACCTTGAGTCTTTGATATATGATATCCAATTAGCATCACTATATCCTTCTATCACCGCTGGATGTCTATAGTAGTGTAATCCAAAATCACGAGTATATCTCAAGTACCTTAGTACTCTTACTATACCCTTACACTGATTTGTTCCAGGATTACTAGTATACCGGCTTAGTTTGCTAACAGCATAAGCAATATCCGATCGAGTACAACTCATTAAGTACATTAGACTTTCAATAATTCTTGAATACTCTAATTGGGACACCGGATCTTCTCTATTCTATGAAAGATGAAGATTTTGGTCAAATGGAGTACTCGCAATTCCATTGTCATCCTTACTAAATTTCTCAAGAATTTTATCCACATAATGAGTTTGACTTAATACAAGTTCATTGGATATTCTAGAAAACTCCAAGGATTACCTCCGTAACACCCAAATCCTTCATGTCAAATTTTGAATTCAACATGTCTTTTGTTGATTTAATCATCTTATCATTACTCCCAATGATAAGCATGTCGTCTACATAAAGACACAAAATGACATAGCCATTTTTCGTGGTTTTAGTTAGACACATTTGTCACATTCATTTATTTTAAATCCACTTTGCATCATGGCGTTATCAAACTTTTGATGCCATTGTTTTGGTGCTTGTTTTAAGCCATATAATGACTTTACTAACTTCTACACCTTGTTTTCTTGTCCATGTGCAACAAACCCCTCGGGTTGTTCCATGTAAATTTCTTCTTCTAAATCTCCATTTAGAAAAGCCGTTTTTAAATTCATTTGATGTATTTCAAGATTTCTCAAAGCGGCAATTGCAAGTACAACTCTTATTGATGTTATTCTTGTGACGGGAGAATATGTATCAAAATAGTCTAGGCCTTCTTTTGTCTATAACCTTTAATTACAAGACGGGCCTTATACTTGTCAATTGTTCCGTCCGCTTTCATTTTTCTTTTGAAAATCCACTTATATCCTAGTGGTTTACTTCCCGGAGGAAGATCCACTAATTCCCAAGTGTGATTTTGCAAAATGGAATCAATTTCACTTTTAATTGCTTCCTTCCACAAGGTCCTTCCGAAGAGCTAACGACTTCTTTATAACTTTGTGGCTCACTTTTTGCCATATAGGTTAGAAATTCCGGACCAAAGGATTTTTCAACCCTAGCTCTTTTGCTTCACCGAGGTTCCACCTCAGCTCCTTTTCAATCTCTTCATCCGTTTTGATCTCGCTTACTGCACCGACCAGCATTGTCTCCGACGCTCTTTTTGCTTTGACCTCGACTCCAACGGAGTCTTGCTCGAGCTTTCTCTTCATCTTCCTAGTTTCCATCAGGTACTCTAGAAATTCCTGGGCTCGGCTCCGCAGACAACCCACTCCGGTCGGAGTTGGAAACTTGACTCGCTGGTGAGGTAAAGAAACAACCATCCCAAGCTTGACTTGGCTCGGGATCCCTAAAATAGCATGGTAATCACTCGCCACGTCAATGACCATGAAGGTGATCGTTTCCTGGACCTTATAAGGTGAAGTACCTATCTCAACGAGGAGGCTCACGGTCCCTTTGACATCCACCTTATGATTTGTAAACCCTTCCAACCGACCTGCATAGGGGGTCAGCATGCTATCAGACAAGTCCATTTCTTTGAAGCATCTATAATACAAGATATCCCGGGCAGCTCCGGTGTCCACCAGAAGTCGGCTCGTTTCACAATTGTCAATTCTTCCCTCCAGAATGATGGATTGTTCTCTTGCTATTTTACTGGCCGCGAGCTCGTTTGGGGAGAGGGAGATGGTTTCCTCCCTTTTATTGTTCCAGGCTGGCACAAAGGGTACCTTTTTAAGACTGTAGATTTGATTCTTCAAGGCAGTGATCGACAAGGCTTCATCGTGGATCACCCAATTCTTTTCCTAGGTGGTCGCTCCTGCCGTTGTCGGTCTTCGTAATTTTCCTTGGTATCATGGCCTCTGGCGTCGCGAATTCGCTTACCATATCTCTTGATGAAACGATCCAATTCTCCCTGATCCACTCTCTGCTGAATGGCTCTCTTTAATGAGAGGCAGTTCTCCGTCTCGTGCCCAAAATCCTTGTGGAAGGCGCACAATTTTCCCGAAGCTCTTCTCCCTTCCTCGTTTCCCACCATGGGACGAGGGGGGAACATCTCTATCAAATTCATGATTTCCTTGTGGGATCTGTTCAGCGGAGTGAAAGCCTCCTCATTGATCTCCTTCCTTTCAGTACTCCTGGTTCGGTTCTTTCCCCTTCTTGACTCACTTTCTTTTGATTTCTTGGATTCGCGTTCGTTGCCTCTTCCTGATTCTTCTTTTGCCTTGGCCTTTCCTTCCTTCGAGGTTCGCTTATCCGCTAGCTCGGCCTGAGCTACGCGATATGCTCTCTCATACAAGTCTCCCTTTGTTTCCGGAGGCCTTATTTCAAACTCAAATTTCAATTGAGAGGCTCTCATGCCTGCAGTGAAGCATACCATAACCATACCATCCGTCAATCCTTCAATTTGTTCGGCCAGATCTCTAAATCTTTGGTAAAAACTCATAGACGACTCCGTTTCGCCCTGCTTCACATTCGCTAGATCAGTTGGTCGTTTCTTGTGTTCGCCCGCTGTTGAAAAGTTTTCAATGAATTTACTTCTCAAAGGACGCCCGGGACCATGTACACTGGGTCATCGTCATGGGAGACCAAAGCCATAATCGCCTCAAAAGTGTGCACATGGTCCCGGGCGTCCTCTGACCCAGTGTACTTGGTCAACGAGGGGAGCTTAAGATAAGGCTGCGGAGGGCTTTCCAAGATCCACCGAGCAAACGGGGCCATCGTTCGCAATTTTCTTGGTACTTTTCCTGCTAGACTCCATCTCATGCATTCTCCTCTGTAGATCCATGATCAGAGGATCGAGGGTCTCTCTATTTCCCGATCTGGAAATTTCTTCCTCGTTTCTCCTGTGTGTCAATTGAGAAGTATGGGGAAATCGAGGTGGTTGATCTCCATGCCGTTCCTTGTAATGCTCTCTTTCTTCCATGAGGCTCGGCCCTCGGGGCGCCGCATTCCTTGCTCCTGAGGTTTCTTCCTGGTCGTTTGGATTGTGCGCGCCTACAGTGGTCGGTGGGATCTGATTCATCCTTTGCAAACTGCCGCTGGGAACGGGAATGACAGGTGGATATTCCCGTGCCATAGGTACAACGGGAATCGCCGGGAGGTTGGCGGCATGTTCCGGACCTAAGGTTGCCAGCTCATCATAAATTTCTTGGATTTGTAAGAGCAATGTCAATCTCCGATTCAACATTGCTGCATGTTCAGCCACCGCTCCAGTATTGACACCGCTTGTTCCGGCTCCATTATGTGGGATTTCGACCGTCCGTTGTGCATAAGTTATCGGAGGGGGTATCCGATCTATCTGGTCGCCGACATGAATGGGGCGACTCTCCGTGAAGGGAACCTCTTCAATCGGGTTTAAGACGTTCACCGGGGCGGCGGTGACTGCGGTAGTGATTCCGGCAACTCCTGGGTTTTGTTGCACCAGCAAGGCGGATTGAGAGCGAGTCGTGCGGCGGTTCTCTGGATTTGGGCAAGGAGCGGGCCGATAAGGTTCTGAGTCTCCGGGAACGGTTTCTGGGTTTTCCAAAACCATGATGGAAATATCCTCCAGAACGAAAAAACTCAGGCTAACAAGACTACGTTCCCGGCAATGGAACCAAACTGATCGTGAAAATATTGCAATCAGTTGAGCCGGATCCACGGAGTGATATCTGGATGCCTGTTAGCCTGAAAGAGATGAACAAACGTTAACTCAGCCGGGGCTTCACCGGCGAAGGCCCTCCGGCGTGAGAATGAGTTAGTCTGCTTAAGTATGAAATCTGGAGAGAAAGAGTGAGGTTAGAGAGCTTAACCTCTCTCCAGCTGAATGAGGGTGTTATATATACCCCAGAATCCATGCCTTGTCACCTAGATTCATTCCTTGAACGTAGGGATTTGTACCTATCCACATCTATGACTCATCATGTTTGTATTAGGGCAACACTTCTAGAAGTCATCAATGGGCCTCATCGGAGAATTGGGCCTGGCCTCCTATTCTTCCAATCATGGAGGGGTCAGATACAAGTCCGAGCTCGTATGACCGAGCAAACATTCCGAGAAGTCCGACCTCGAGTCGGGCGTGTCCGCGGGCACCGATGAAGGGCCCTTTTAGAGTAATCTTGGTTATCGTGGTCAGCTCGGCCAACGAGCTGAAAGTCAATAGAGACGGTTTGGTCTTCGGAATCCTTGTTCGGTTCCTCTTGGCTACGACTTCCCAGATCGGTTCAAACGAGCTAATGATATCCAGGTTCGACCTGGGTTCGTTCAGTATGTGATGCTCAGGTCGGGGCGTGTTAGGCCGGACTTCCTGCCCGTTTCCTCAAGTCCGGTCGTTCCTTTCATATTGCAAATTTTTTTTAGGGGGCGTTTTTTTTTTTTTTTTTTTTTTTAAGGGTCTTTCCGCCGAGATTAATCCTTCAAAAGTGGAGACTCATCTCCCCAAAGGAGTGGCCCAGTGGTAAAGTCAAGTCTCACCCTCGGTGAGCGCTATAGTTCGATCCCTCACCTCGCCTCCTTTTGGAGTGGACATCGTAAAAGAAACGAAAAAGTCGAAACTCCTTTCAATTTAATTTTCTGTATACACGAAAAATTAAGAGCAAATATCTTGATTAAGTGACCATAATCTCTTTCAATCGGACTTACCATCGTTAGCGAAAATCTTAAGTGGTAACTACTTTCATTTAGCTTAAGCTCGACTCGATTCAAGTAATCCAAATAAATGTAAGTTTAACTAACATTAATGTACCGAATGAACCTAATAGACTTGAGCTGCGTGCGTAATCCAAGTAAGTTCAAGTTTGACTAACATTAACTATGGTTATAAAAAAAAAAAAAAAACAAAAAAAAAAACAAAAAAACTATGGTTATCATAGAAATTATGTTTCGTTCCGATTAAAAATGAATACGAAACGAGATAAATTTTATTTCGTTTAAATTTCAGCCTGTTACGGCTTAATCCGTCGTCTGTTCCGTTTTGAACTAGTCGAGATGGGTACTTTGTTCCGTCGAAGACGGAAAAGTGACATTTTAAACTCATTTAATGAAAGGCGTGAATCAGAAAAATATAAAGTTGATGACGAATTGAGAAAATAAGTTTTCGTTGGTATATGTCTGAGATACATTTATTATAAAATATACTTATAAGTATTGTAAATTCGAAACAGTACGACGGTGCGTTCCATCGATCCATTAAAGAGGCAAATCGACCGGAAACGGTAGTATATTCATAGCGGTAGAAGAGCGTTTATCAAAAGTATATGTATAGTGAAAAGTCATAGTGAAACTCTGTAATCCGTATGATTGTAATAACTCTTTGTAAACCCAGTTATAAAAACTTATCCAATGGATTACATAATTTCACTATAATTTTCAATTTGAGTTTTCACCGTCTGTATCATTGTCCTTATTCCTTATTCGGTACAGTACTCAACGCTGAATTTTACCAAATATACACTGAGTCTGGAATTTGGATCACCATGTTCAGTTAGCTTAATTAATTTGAATTTCAAGAATTTTTAAATTTTGGGGGGTATATTTAACCTTAACTTGCATGTGAATTTTGGCGTTTTTATTTTTTATTTTAGCCTATAAATAGTGATGTAATTTTCCTTAACAAAGTTAGCTGATAATCGTAAGAAAATTATAGTCTTCTAAACGACATGGCTTATACTATAGAGTACTCACTCCGTCTCAAAATATATGTCGTTTTGGAGTGCTTCACAAATATTAAGAAATGTCATTAATGCATGTAAAGAAGTCCCAAATACCCCTAAAATAATTCAACTACCTAAGTAATTAAATGGTTAGGTAAGAGATAGTTCACTATCATTATTAAGGGTATAATTGGCACAGTACTATCTTATTAAGGTCCCAACTGGCGGCCATTATCATCTCCTGTTTTGTATAGACTTGCAAGTAGTTGTTTTATTTGTTCATTGAATACTCCCTCCCTCATATTAATATTAGACCATGTCCAATAACTCAACCCCCTAAAAACATTCAACTACCTTAATATCACGACACATCATCTTCTCTCTCCATCCACTTAATCATTCAACTACCCTCTCAACTACACCCCCCACAATAAGCTAGTTTAGTTTAAAATTCAACTCCTCCCAACTCATCATTCTATACCCCACTACTTTTTATTTTATTTATAATCTTTATTTTTATGATTAATAAATAATAATTATTATTATATCATTTATAATTTAAAAATATTTCACACTTAATTAATTTTTTAAATTGAAAATTAAATAAATATTAAAAATGATGATAATTATTATTAAAAAAATACTTCACACTTAAAAAGATGTTGAATTTTTTTAAATAAGGGTTAATAAAGTATAATTGAAAAATTTATATTGAGAAAAGAGGATTTTTTTTTTTGGTGTCCAAATCAAATGAAACTTACATCAATTTATAGATAAAAAAAATGATAAATTTTGGTGATTTTTTTTTTATAAAAAAATCAATTTACTATGAAATAATTGAGCTCAAAAAATTGAGATAAAAAATTAATCCGAAAATATAAATCTTTAAAAAAAAGAAAAAAAAAAGAGAGCATCAAACTCGCCTAAATGGGAGGTGTTGTGCACTCTCCTTGTGCTGGCCAATACTATGCCGCCACGTGGATTTTCTTGGGCCCCACCAAAATTTCTCAACTAGGTTGAACACTTTCAACTCTTCCCCTTCAACCCCCTCCTCTCAACCCCTTATTGCACCATGTCAACTAGTTGACACCCCATTCAACCCCCTCCCTCAACCCCTTATTGGACTTGGTCTTATACAAATTCTTATATGCACCGGATGCACGCGCGTGTGACGGACCTTGCCCCGCCCCGCCCGATCCACCAGCCCGCCTATCCTCCAGCCCCAGCATGACATGTGGCGCACTGTGAGCCACTCGCTGGTTCACCCAGCCGCGCGCTGCCACGTGTCCCATTTAAAAAAAAAATCTCCATTAACTTTAAAATGCTATATCTTGAGATTTATAACTCAGGAAAAAAAATTAAAAATACTGTTGTGTTCGTCTCGACGAGACGAATAAAACTACATAGGTCATAATATGGTTTGATTTTTTTTTTTAAAAAAAAACATTTTTTACACACAAAAAGTTTGAGTTGCTTTGTCAGCTGAGATGTAACACTCTGTTTTGATAAAAGTAACAGATTCATATTCAAAAAGTAACACTTTTTACAGTCAAATGTAACAGCAATTTTACAAAAAAAAAATTGGGTTTGCATTCAATTGTTACTTTCTCAATAAAAAATGTTACATTTCAAATATAATGTTACATTTAAGAATATAAACTGTTACAATTGAGAAAAAAAATGTTACATTCATTTTTTTATAAAATGTAACACTAGTTTAGTTTGTCAATATTATGTTAATTTTGAAAAAAAAGTGTTACATTTTAAAAAAAAGAGTGTTACATTCCTTTATAAAAAGTGTGACATTGGTTTAGTTGTCAATTTTTATGTTATCTTTAATCTATTGCAGCAAAATTGTGCTACATTTGGAAAAAAAAGTGTTACATTTGAAAAGAAAAAATGTTACATTTCGTTATAATAAGTGTTACTTTTGTTGGGAGGAAAAAAAGGTTGGGAGTGGCAAAAAAAAAAAAAAAAAAAGGAAAAAAAGGGGGGGGGGGGAAGGTCGGCCGTCTCCTGTTGCACGGTACAACTGGTGCACAGGAGACCGACTATTAATATTAAGCGTTGCAGTTGACTTGTCAAACTTTTCATTAAATGTGTTTTACTTATTTGTACAATCTTTGTAGCGTAATAAATTGCGCTAAAGATAATTTTCTTATTTGAAAACGCAACGTTTATTTTAAAACAGACAAAAAGGAAAAATGAAACACTTATTATTATTATGAGACGGACTAAATAAAAACGCACCAACCGAGTTTTTTTTTTTTAAATGCATTATAATCCTAAATATTGGCATTAATTAAACCTGGCCTCTCTCTTCTATAGCAGCTAACCCATTGTTGTCATGTACTATTCATAGTCAACCCAAACCTCAAAAGTCTTTCTCCAAGGAATTTATCACATCCATTAAGTTTCATATACATGATCAACTAGCATGCTCCAAGAATGTATCAATCCTTCTACGTTCAAGTGAGATAGTGAAAATTCTTGTTAATTCAGACGACGTTTATTAATTATCTCAAAACATGATTTTCCAACCGGGATTAATCTCAACTCTCGTGATTTTATTCGCGAGCTCGCTTGTTGGAGCAACTCTCCCAGCTGTTGAAAGTAAGTGTCAGTATATTCTATATTGTGTTAGTTACATAGCTAAAAGGGCAGAAGAGATTCATATTTTTATTTTTTTTTCAGTTGCTGCATTGCAGCAAATAGCAAATACTTTGGGGAAGACAGATTGGAATTTCAGCGCGGATCCATGTAGCGAACAGTGGGGTTGGGCTACACCGAATCCTGTTAAAGATTTTGAAAACGCGGTTACTTGTAACTGTTCTTTCTCCAACAACACCGTCTGTCATATTATTAGCATGTAAGTAACTGCTCCTACATCCACATCTCTCTTTGTTATAGTTGCGATTGGAATGATGAAATTTCTGTGTGATATCATTTCACAGAGGAGGTATTATTCTTAATACACATATTACAGTGAAAATATACCAACTAATAGACATGGGAAAACTATAAAAATTTGTAATTATATATATAGTGGGTTACCTTCATATTTGGTCACCACACTTTATTTCCATCAATATTTGTCATTGTATTAATTGTTGTTAACAAAGGAGTATTCTCTTCTCAGTAACGATATTGTTCATCTTACTTGAAAAATGGATACTCCAACTAAACAAAGCAACTCTGTACTCCATCCGTCTCAAATCAAAGTACATCTCATCTCATTTTGAGAGTTAAATTTTGTCTTAAAATACTTGTCGTTTTACTATTTCCAAAGTTTTTTGTTGTTGTTGTTGTATACCAATTACTAGTATACCCTTACTAACGATGGTGAATTATCTTTTGCACAAACATTTACTAGTTGCCTAGGTAATTTGATTAATTTAAGGGTATATGAGACTTTTTTGCATGCATTAAATGTATTTCTTGTGTGAATAAGTCTAAAACGACATTTATTTAGAGACGGATGAAGTATTGATCAGTATCGTAGATACTCCCTCTGTTCTTATATACTCCATCCGTCCCAAAATATTTGTAGTTTTAGGATTTTCACACAAATTAAGAAAAACAATCAATGCATGTCTAATAGACTAAATTGCCCTTGAAATATTTCAAGTACCAAGACAATTAAATGCTTTTACAATGACAACTACCATCATAAATAAGTATATATTTGACAAACAATCTCAAAGATGTCTAGAAAAAACAAAACTACAAATATTTTGGAACAAATTTCATGCCCTTAAACTACATATATTTTGGGACAGAGGGAATACTGTATTTGTCGTTCTAGCATGATTCTCGCATACCAATGAATGAGTCAATGATCATTTCAGTTTCCATATTTACCCATGTTTCATTTTAAATGCTTTCACACTTTCCTCCAACCTTTCTTTGAGAAGAGTCCTTTTTATGAAGAGAGAGAAAGGGGCAAACAGGAAGTAGGAAGTAGTTGATTAATAATGAGGGAAGGCATTTTGGTCCATCTGAACAAAAAAGAGCCCCAACGTCAATTATTTTGAGACAATACCAAAAACCTAAAACTATTAACACGCTAAAATCTCAAAAAAAACATGTTTTTTACTCATTTTAGTATAAAAAGTTGTTTTCAAGTTTTAATATAAAATAGACTTTCTTAATATAAAATAAGTTTTACACATTTTTTTTAGTGTAAAACAAGTTTTTCATAAGACTGTCTCGACTAATAAACAGGACGGATGGAGTATTTATTAGCAGCACAAAAGTCACGCGAGATAATAGTAGGGCCAGGAAATATTTATGACAACATTTAGGGGAAGTTTGGTTCGTGGTAAAGTGAAGGAATGGAATGCCCAATTCCGTTGGCATGTTTGGTTTTTTTTTTTTTTTTTTTAAATTTTCATTCCAATGGAATGCCCAATTCCATTCCATGTAGGAATTTATCATTCCATCCAAAAATGGGAGGAATGTTTAATTCCATCAATTTCATTCCATTGGCGGAATTGAAGAAATTCGGAATAATAATAATAATAATAAATAATAAATAATAATAATAATAATAATAAATAATAATAATAATAATAATAATAATAAATAATAAATAATAAATAATAATAAATAATAATAAATAATAATAAATAATAATAAATAATAATAATAATAAGAATAAATAATAATAAAAATAATTAAAAATAAATAATAATAATAATAAATAATAATAAATAATAATAAAAATAATAATTATAATAAATAATAATTATAATAAATAATAATAATAATAGTAATAAAAATAAATAATAATAATAATAATATGAAATAATAATAATAATAATGTTAATAATAATAATAAAAAATAATAATATTAGTAATAAAAATAAATAATAATAATAATAATAGCAAATAATAATAATGATAATAATAAATAATAATAATAGTAATAATAAATAATAATAATAATAAATAATTATTATTATAATAATAATAGTAACAATAATAAATAATAATAATAATTTATTATTTATTATTATTTATTATTTATTATTATTATTATTATTTCTTATTATTAATATTATTATTATTAATCCATTCCAACAGTTTTGTCTTGAAACCAAACATGAATTACCAAGGAATTGAATGGCAATTCAATTCCATTCCGTGCCATTCAAACACAAGGTTTGACCAATTTTTTTCCTTTCCAATTCATTCAGAATTCCAATTCCATTGACCATTCCATTCATTTAATAAAATTCCGCCGAACCAAACGGCCCTTAGACTCAGCTAGGTGCCATTTTGTTTGCATGAATCCACATAAGATGTCACACCAGCAAAAAGGAAGTTGAGCAGTCAAAGCTTTTGTTAAAAATATAACAATCGTTAGTCAAAATGAAACATTTGTTAACGACAATGTTAGTTTAAGTGCAAATTTGATACTCCCTCTCTCTCCTAAAATGAGTGGCCAGTTCAGGAAATTTTTATCCCAAAATGAGTGTCCATTTTGATCATAACTTTGTCCCTAAATGTTTTTTTTTTTTTTCAATTTTTTTTCCACCGGTATCTTTATACTTGCATAAACTAAATGTTTGCAAAGAGGATTATAAATTATATATGAATTTTGTCACCAAATTATAGAAGTTATGTTTGTTAAAATGAAATTTGGACAATCGTGCGTAGTAGTATTAGTAGTAGTAGAAACAAATGCGAAGATATTAGATGGCAAATTATGTTTGACAAAAACTTGTGTGAGAACACTCCAACCCGTCTCATGGGTGAGACGGGTCATTTTTTTGACCCATTACCCGACCCACAACCCTGCTCCAGGACCCATGGGGGGACCCTGCCACGTGGCAGCCCCTCATTGGCCCAAATTTTTTTTTTTTTTTTTTTTTTTAAATTTTTAAATTTTTTTTTTGGTTTTTTTTTCGGTTTGTGAAAAGTAATAGTTACCATCTCTTAAAGTAATAGTGTTATTCCTATGTTTTCTTCGTTTGCCAAAAGTAATACTTATTATAACTAAAATGTAACAAACGTGTTATTTATATGTAATAGTATTTGTAAATAATTGTAATACATATGTATAGATATCTATTTGTTTTCAAACAATAAGTTACAATGGGGTCAAATTTATCATGATACATGTAAAAGTATTACATTATCTATAGAAATCTGTTACAATTTCGTCAATCAAAGTGTTACATTTACTTGTATAAACTTACTATTACATTCATATACATAAGTTATTACTTTTCAAATGGGTAAAAACGAGCTTTTGTTTTTTTAAAACAAGTATTACGTTTACTTATGAACAATGTTACTTTAAGAGATGGTAACTATTATTTTTTGCTAAACCGCTGAAAAGCCGAAAAAAAAATATAAAAACTCGAAAAAAACCAAAAAAAATTTTTTTTTTTTTTTTTTCCGGCCAATGGTGGGTTGCCACGTGGCGGGTTCGGCCCGTGGGTCATGGGGCGACCCGTCTCATGCTCATGCATGAGACGGATCCTTTGTTCTCATGGGAGACCACCTCATTATGTTTACATTACATATTGCATTATTCAGTTTCACTTGATTTGAGGATGTGGAACATGAAAGTTTATATCTGCCTCTTTTTCAATTGCGTTTTTAAACCCTAATTCAATTGTTTTGGGAAATCAGAGTTTTGAAATCCCAAAATCTTCAAGGAAAACTTCCATCGGAATTGGTCAAATTACCATTCCTCGAACAAATGTAAGTAACTTAATTTTCCCGCTCAAATCTTCATCTTCATCTTCTCAATTTTCATTTGCTTGTGGATGATATATATTTCAATCTATTTCTTTTGTTCATACAGTGACCTAACTCGCAATTACCTTAACGGTACTATCCCTCCAGAATGGGGTTCCATGAAACTTGTCAATGTGTATGTTCCTTAATCCCTACACACACACAATCCTCTAATTCAAACTGACATTGTCGATGTAATGTTGCGAGAATTGTTGTTTTAATGCAGGTCGCTCCTCGGGAACCGAATCACGGGATCAATCCCGAAAGAATTTGGCAATATTTCCACCCTTGTCTCTCTGTAATTTCTGATTCACCAATTTTGTTCAACTTTTTTTTTTTTGTTGGTAGTATTTGATTTTTAATTTTGCTTTTTTTTTTTTGTTTCTCATTTTCTCATAAATTAACGATTGAGATGATTTTGTGTGCTTTGATTCATAGAACCGTAGAGTTCAATCAAATGTCAGGAGTTCTACCTCCAGAGCTTGGCAATCTTCCTCAAGTAGAACGAATGTACAACTCCCATCACACTAGTTTATTTTTGTTGAATTTATGTACATAGTTTACTTTTTTCTAGTAGTATTTCTCGGAATATTGTTTCTGAAAATGATCAAGTTGATTTTGAAAGGTCTTAAATAATATACTCTCTTTAGGATAGTTCATAGTTGTGATCTGTTGTATACTCCTTCAGTCAAATATGTCCCATTTGACAACTCAACATTTTTATGTTCCATGCTTTACTTGTTTGCACCTTCTTTAAATTACACTGCAAATATTTTTATTTTTTTTTAGAAATGAGATTTGGACAAACCAACAAGGAATGTATGTAGGTCTGTTTATGTTTTGTTTTGTTTTATTTTATTTTATTTTATTTTATTTTATTTTATTTTATTATTATTATTTTTTGAGGAGGGAGTACGACACTAAGTAATGCATAACTGGAACTGATTTATGTCCCATTTTATTGCTAAAGCCTTTTAAGCTCGAATAATTTCACCGGGGAACTGCCTTCAACCTTTGCAAAGTTGACCACCATGAAGGACTTGTAAGTTCTACAATTTTCTTTTTCTTTTGTGGAGGTTTTTTATGCTTATACTACTGTGCTTTGTATATTAATACTCCCTCTGTCCCGGAAAGTTTGTCCCTTTTTTACTTTTTATGGTCAGCACAAATGAACTTGGACTAAACATTGGTGTCGATCTAATCATTCTAGTAAAACTCAAAAAATTGTAATTGATAAATCATAAAGTGATTTATCAATAATAATTTTTAGAATTTCATTGTCATCATTAGATTTACACCAATATTTGGTCAAAGTTATTTATAATGACCATAAAAAGTCAAAATAGGACAAACTTTCCGGGACAGAGGGAGTACTAAATTGCTTATTTAGTCAATATTGGATCAATGCAGTCGAATTAGTGATAACCAGTTCACAGGAAAGATACCTGAGTTCATACAGAACTGGACAAAGCTTGAAAAAATGTGAGGCCTTGCCTTCATTTTGATCTTTCTTGCTTTTATTCTAAATTTAATCACTTGAAACCTGATTTTGATGTTTCCTGTTTCTATTCTGTATCCAATTGCTTAAAACACATATACAATGATTTCAGAGTTATTCAGGCCAGTGGTTTGGATGGGCCAATACCTCCTGGCTTTGCTCTTTTGACAAAATTGACTGATCTGTGAGTATTGCCTTATACTATTGGTGATTTCCCTACTTTTTACGGAACTGGATGTTATAGTTTTTATCATGTGATTGGGTGGAATAAATCATACAGGAGAATCAGTGACTTAAATGGAAACGAATCAACTTTTCCACTTCTCAGTAATATTAAGAATCTTAAGACACTGTGAGTACCAATTGTTGTATTCTATTCTTTTATCATAAAAACTCGAGACTCCAAGCTTCTCTCACTTAAATGTTTATTGGCTTCCTTTCTAATTTATGGAATGAAAATCGAGTGATCTGATTTGAACTTGCAGCATATTGAGGAGTTGCAATATAATCGGACCGCTACCGGACTATCTCGGGACATTGACAAAATCAAAAGTCATGTTAGTTGATCTAGCCTTTCCTCCTTTATTCTTTTTCCACTCAGTAAAGGGATTTCACCCAGACTGCTTAAATAAATAGCTCAATCTTTTGGTTCTTGAGCATACTAGTGACGGAGAACATCCTTGATTCTTGCAGGGATCTCAGCTATAACAAACTAAATGGACCAATACCACTCAGCTTTTCTGGTCTGTCAAAAACAAATTATATGTGAGACTTCTACTTCTCAATCTCTGCAATGATTTGTTATCGGAGCCACAGAGGGGCAAGCAGGGGCAATTTCCCCCCTTAAGTTTTTTTTTTTTTTTTTTTTTTTTTGTGTGTGAGTGTGTGGGGGGGGGGGGCAAATTATCAATGGTAAAAGAGATATTTCTTAATCTCAATTAAGCCTCGGCTTTATGAACAAAAATGTATTTTATAATTTATACTACTCCTTCCGTCTCAAAAAGTTAGTTCATTTTTTTTCTTAGAAAGTTAGTTCTTTTTTTTTTTCGTTGTCACTTCAAACGAATTTTGACCAATTAAGTTTGTTTTTATTTATCATAATGAGAATTTAAAAATTGGTACTGATAAGTTTTAAATTTTCATTAGAATAATTAAAAGTAATCTAAATAATTGCTTAAAGTTCATTCAAAATAACATTGAAAACAAAGAAACTAACTTTATGAGACAGAGAGAGTATATTAATGTAATAGGCTATATACCTTGTCTTGAAAGATTAACATGTATAAAGAATTTTAATGTTTTATATTGGTAGAATAGTGTTTTTTTTTTCTTTTTTATAGGCGAAGGTTTCCACTTATTTTCATGAATCTGATAATGACTGAATGAAAAAACTGCCCAAAAAAATTTGGGGGCAACCCCCAATCATTTTCCCTTTGTTCCGAAAAATCTTGCCCCCCCTTCCTCAAATTCCTGGCTCCGCCACTGTCTGTTATAGGAAAAAAAATATAACAATAATAATAGAAATCGCTAAGCATTCATGTCTAACAATTTTCACTGCTCGGATTTGTCCAACAACCTAGACTCCCATAACAATTGAGGTTGATATACTTGATGACTTCAGACCAGAATCATACCACCTTGTGGTTTAACCATAACAGGGAATTTTGATTCAGTTCCGGTATCTATTCGTGGCCATTAAGTGATGCTATTGAACTGCTTCGTTGAACTAATCTATGAATCTGACTTTGGTTTTAGTTATCTAACTGGAAACATGCTGTCGGGACCCGTGCCTGAATGGATGCTCAAAGACGGAGAACAGATGTAAGCTCCTTTTCCAAAATAAGTACTTCATGCTGTGAAATGTTATATGATGTTGGCTTAATGCTATCTCACAAAGCGTAACATATACTTTAGCTAGGGCCTTAATTGTTAACTGCATGTTTATCTACACCCTTGAGCTTCTCAATTCATCACTAATGGTTTGTCAGTTGTGGTTTTGTGGGCGAAAAGTGGCTTCACTATTTTTCTATCTGTAAATAGACAGCGTCTATTGTTTCCTTGATTTCTATATATTTCTTCCAACAAACGGAGTGGATAAACTTAGTGTAGTTTCTTGATTCTCAGCTCCTTTTATCTTGTTTCTTTTTGGTTCCTAGATACAAGGTTGAAATTTTAATGTTTGTATGTCTTTCTGAAGTAGAACTTTGTGTCAAGGACTGTCTACAGTGTAACCTTGTATTAAAGTTGAAGACAGAAGCTTCAGTTACAATTGTATTTGTCACCTAGGAATCACTGACCCCGATTCACTTAAGAAAGCTGCCAAAATACCGACTATATTAACTTTGATGTGGAAATGTAAGCAAGCTCCACTTAAAAGCTTGACATGCAGTTAGCTCAAAACATGAAAAAAATAAATCAAAGGGGGGTCAACTTGTTTGATTTCAGCGTACCATTCTGTCATCGGTCCATCCTGGTACCACTCAGACTGAGTTCCGACCGGCCAATCTGGTCTTTCATAATAAAGTGATGGACTTTCCATAACGAGCTGACAGGGGAAGCGGCTGACTATTTTGTTCGTCTAAACGACAGAATCATTTTGGCTATTTAAAACAAAAATAGCTCATATAGAAACAGGGTATAATGGTTCAGAGAGTGAAGTGTTGGAATATAGGGTCGTTGTTGCTTTCTTCTTTCTGTTATGAAGTAAACTTAATCATATGCAGCTCGTGAAGATTAGAAAATAAATAAGCAACTCATCTGTTATGGAAACTGATACAGGAAGTCTAGGTGATATTGTGTTCCAAGTATAGCCGACACTAGTTCTCAAGTTTAAATATTGGACTCACATTTTTATCCTATCCCTGGGTATGCATATTGTCTATTTGTACGCATGCGCGCACACACACAATGAGTAGTCTAGCTTCCATGTATATCGACTTGAGTTGATGTTTGAACCAGTTACATTTCTGTCCTATGGTAAAATAAAGAAATGAACAGAATTCTGGGGACAGTGGGAACACCTTACATGGATAATGTGTGGTATTTCAAGACAATGCTTACAACTATATGTAGACCTAATTCTATCTGCCTAGATTTCTCAAGAATTTTTTTGTTGAAGTTTTGTTTTAGCATCTATAACTGCCTCTGGGTTTGGTTGACAACCCGGTAAATAGTCATCCTTGGGAATTAGGTTATCCACTCCTCCAGACAGTACTATAAGAACACTATCTTTCACGCTCTTAAGTATGCTGTACTATAATTGTGAAGAGCAAGTGGATCATATGGGAGCTAAAAGTTTTGATTGAAGTACTTACCACTCAACAATCTATCTTATATTTGATGAACATGATGATTTTTATATGTACAGTGATCTTTCATCCAACAATCTTACCGAGGGAAATGCAGGCTTAGGATGTCAACAGCGAAAAGTGTAAGATTACTTCCTCTCTCCTATAATTAGGGCTATTATCAACAGTATCATTTGATGTGTACTACTGGTAGGCTAAATCGCGCACCTAACAAATTAAACCTGGACTAGGTTCTAAAAATATAGCTAGGGCCAGTCCAGAGTCGATCCACGAAGAACGGTTATCTGTTTACGTAATTGTCACTTGACAAGATTGGGGGAAAAGTTTGATTATTAATTCCTAAAACAAGAATAAACTAAATTAAATTGAGCTAACACAATTATTAAGAAGTACTTCAGATTTGATTCCGTCCCCACCTAATTATTCAATTATCATTGATATCTCTTTTCACTTTTTACCCTATTCACTTGATCACGAGATTTATTTGAATCCCTGTTTCTTCTTTCAGAGTAGTTACTAGCAGTGGCACACTCACTAGAAACCCTAATTAATAAATTAATCTAACTGGCACAGTCTAGATCGCAATATTAATCGATTCAAGATTTAAGAAACTAAGATCAAAAATGCTTTCTATGATTATTTCACACAGATAATCATCTAATTTTACACACTTCACAATTTACCATGGCACATGCATAAATCGTAAAGATGCTACTCATGAATTTCTATACTGGCACAGTCATAGAAAATTCTAGCAAAGATCGATTACAAGGATAAATAAATTGATCAGGTTTATAAACCCTAGCAATAGATCTAAATTAACACAAGTAAAATTATGAACATGAATAAAGAGATGAAAAGAAAAATACCTCAAATTGATAAAAAGGGGTTCAAGAAATCAAACCCAAAGCTTGGATTTAGTTCCTCATCCAAAGCTTATGAATCTCCATGGAAGAAAAATAAAAACCTAATCTAATATTGTGTTCTCTCAAAATCTGAGAATCAAAAACAAAAAGAAAACCTAGTTTTTAAAACCTAAAACAAATCCTAAATCAATAAGGAAAATAAAAAAGGAATTAAGAAAATAGAGAAAATAGGAAAAATAGGGTGAAAATCTGGTCCAGCCTCGGCACACGCGCTCTCACGCGTATACCACGTGCACGCCAGCTCAGCCACGCGCCATCCCTCGCTCCAGTCAGCCGCCCACTCGCCTGGACTCGCCAAAAGCGCACCTGGTAGGTGCGTTTTCTTCAATTCTTTCACGAGTCGTGCCGCTTTGTTCCAGGCGTGATCACGGATCGCTCAAACGTGCTGATAGCTTTCTTCCTCCACGCGAATTGGGCTGCTTTGCTGGGCCGGTTTGCTTGGGCTTCATCACAGTCTTGGGCCGCTTGGGTTGCTGCTAATCTTCCTTGGTCTGGGCTAATTGCAATTCCTCCTTGGGCCACTCCATTCTTCCTTTAATTAATTAATCCACTACCTCCTCTTACTTCATTAATTTGGGATTTAAACTTTCTTTCATTTTGGAATTTCACTTGAATAATAATATATTTAATTTGGGTAAAAATATAAAAATACTAAAATAACCCCCAAATTACTATTAAACCCCAAAATTACATAATTGCCCAAAATTACATAAAAACTCTCTAAATACATAAAAATAATTAATTTAAGCTCGTAGAAACCTAGGAATTAATGGTGTAAATTCCGTCTCATCAAATTCCCCCACGCTTAGACCTTTACTCGTCCCTGAGTAAAATCCTAAATCCCCTCTAAACACCGGTCTATATAGCGTAGCATGGAGAAAAATGACTCCTAGTCTCCTCTAAACCACCAAACATCATCAATGAATAAAATCGAAGTGTAGAAACTCCATCTCCTTATAACTCCTCAAAGAAATAATAAAAATGACATTCGCTTGATACCAACACCATAATAAATGGTATCCAAACTAAATGTCCACTCAAAAGCCAAGGGGAACTAAAATGTCCTAATTTTCCCCCACGCTTATCTCACACTACAATCTCCCTCATGAAAACAAAGTTTTTGTATGATTTATAATTAAACAAAAAAAACATACCTCGTAACAAAACACCAACACCCCCTTATATCACCAAGAAAAGAACGAGGATTTCTAACCTAATCTCCACTATCCGAACCTCCTACTCCAATAGTGAATAACCTACCCGAAAACTCCAAACCTCCCTTATGTCTTCTCTCCTGTGGATGTATGATATTTTATTACTCAAACCTCACCTTTTGCCTAAGCGCTCTTTCAGGTTTTCACTTAGCCTCTCATTTTTTTATTTTTTTTTATGCACACCCTGGTTTTTGCCTAGACTGCCCTTTCGGGTTTTCAATCTAGCGGGCTTCTTTTCTTGTGCGTTTTTTTTTTTTTTTTTTGTGAAAAGAAAACTAAACTAACTATCTAGAATGAAAAATGCATACTATACAACTACAAATCCTTCCCCCACGCTTTAACTACACAGTGTCTTCAGTGTGTAAAAGTGAATAAAAAATAAGGCCAGTTTAAACGTAAGGGAATATGTGGTACCTCATTAGTGCACACTCCACCCCGTTTGAGCTCGAATTGTCTCCATGAATCCTTTCTTCTTTTTGTCCATCGTGCTCAAACCTCCTTTCTTCTCTATCGGACCACTAGCCATCATCAATTCTCCCTCACCTCCAAATGCATGCTTTCGGTGCTCAGGAAGATTCTTCACCTTTCTTGGTCCATGTTTTACCGCCGGTATCTCCAAATCATCACACACATCATCATCCCGACTACAAACCTTAGACACATCCTCTACCTTTGGCTCAACTGTATCCATGAAACATAAACACGAACATCCTAAGGGCCTTTCTTGGAGTCAAATATGTTAACTCCATTAAATCCCCATCGAACTCCATAGTCAAAGAACCATTGGAAACATCCAATTTGGTATGAGCCGTGGACATAAAAGGCCTCCCCAACAGGGAATATGAATTTACCAACCCGGACTAAAACATCCTCAACCTTCCCCTTAGGGTATGCATTAGATCTATCCGCTAACTGAATAACCACCCTAGTATCCTGTAAAGGTCCCAACTTGAGCTTTTCAAACAATGCATAAGGCATGGCATAAATTGAAGCACCCAAGTCAAGCATAGCCATATGCTCAGAATCATCACCCAAAGACACATGAATAACAAACATACCCGGATCACTGCACTTCTTAGGCATCTTCTTATGATAGACCGCAGACACATGCTCTTTCATCTTCACCTTTTTCTGACTTCTCGCTTTCTGATCCCTCTTCAATGTACACAACTCCTTCAAGAATTTAGCATATCTCGGGACAGTTTGCAATAAGTCTAAAAATGGGATGTTTACCTCAAGCCTCTTGAAAGTGTCATATATAGCCTTGTCAGGCTCCGGTTTGCGATGCTCTCTCAAGGCCTCAGGAAATGGAACATCCGGCTCAAAAACTGGTGGTTTTGGTGTAGCTTTCTTCTCCTCCTCCGGGGTCTTCTCCTCATGCACAACCTGCTCAACCTCAATCAGTGGCTCCTCCGGTACAACTTCCTTGCCAATCTCCTTACCACTACGCAAAGTCATGGCACATGCACTCTGCTTAAGGTTCGGTTCTGTTCTAGACTGTACCTTCGCTGCCTCATTAGCCTCTAGTCTCCCAACCGCAGAAGCTATTTGCCCCATTTGTCTCTCTAGATTACCAATACTCGCATCGGTCATCTGTTGATACTGTTGGAAATTACCATTCATCATACTCACTGACTGCGCTAAAGAGTGAAGCAGATCATCCGTAGACTGTCTCGGAGGGTTACTCTGATACTGCTGCTGCTGCCCATACGGTGGTCTGTACTGATTATACTGACTAGTGGGATACTGCTGACTCTGTGGTGGACCCATCAACAATTGTTTCATCATCCCCTTAAGGTCCTCTACATCTGTCTCCAGCTTACTTGGCACACCACTACTCGACCCCACTGCACTAACCTGTCTGAAGCTCGATCTTCTGCCATGTGTCCGAGTGCTCTTAGCCAACTCATCAATTATCTCATTCGCCTCCTCAGCTATTTTGTTCAGAATACTACCCCCACAGCAAGAATCCACCAAGCGTTTATCCTGAATCGTCAATCCCCCATAAAAATACATAACTAACTGTTCATCATCAAATCCGTGATACGGGCAACTCCTGCATAGCTTATGGAAGCAATTATAATACTCATATAAAGTCTCATCCACCTTCTGCTCCATGTTACTGATATCCCGCTTCATCACATTGATCGGATCTGGAGGAAAGAACTCATCAAGAAATACCTCCTTCATCTGCTGCCATGTGGTAATGCTGTTAGGCGGCAGATGGTAATACCATGTACTAGCATCATCATTCAGAGTGAAAGAAAATGCTCTGAGTAATAAGTGCTCTAAAGGAAGTGTAGCCGGCTTCATGCTTTGACATATCTGCACAAACTGGGACACATGCTGATTCGGATTCTCTTCAGGCATCCCAGTGAAGTGTGGTAACTGGCTCAACAACCCCGGCTTCAACTCAAAAGTCACTCCGGCAGGTAAGACAGGGAATTGGACGGCATGTGGTTGCTCATTCCAATTTGGTGCAGTTTTCTGCCTCAATGTCTGCGCTGCCATCTGCTTTCTAGTTCAAGACTCACAAGCAATTATCAGTAGAACGGGTGTGGACCGTACAAGGTACCACACTAAAAAAAAAATATATAAAAATAATAACAGAAAGTAAAAAGAGAACTAAATTAATAAATTAACTAAAAATAAAAAGAAAAAATAAAAAGAAAAAGAACAAGAAATAAAATAAGAACGTAAACAAATAAACACCGTTTCCCGGCAACGGCGCCAAAATTTGGTAGGCTAAATCGCGCACCTAACAAATTAAACCTGTACTAGGTTCTAAAAATATAGCTAGGGCAAGTCCAGAGTCGATCCACGAAGAACGGTTATCTGTTTACGTAATTGTCACTTGACAAGATTGGGGGAAAAGTTTGATTATTAATTCCTAAAACAAGAATAAACTAAATTAAATTGAGCTAACACAATTATTAAGAAGTACTTCAGATTTGATTCCGTCCCCACCTAATTATTCAATTATCATTGATATCTCTTTTCACTTTTTACCCTATTCACTTGATCACGAGATTTATTTGAATCCCTGTTTCTTCTTTCAGAGTAGTTACTAGCAGTGGCACACTCACTAGAAACCCTAATTAATAAATTAATCTAACTGGCACAGTCTAGATCGCAATATTAATCGATTCAAGATTTAAGAAACTAAGATCAAAAATGCTTTCTATGATTATTTCACACAGATAATCATCTAATTTTACCCACTTCACAATTTACCATGGCACATGCATAAATCGTAAAGATGCTACTCATGAATTTCTATACTGGCACAGTCATAGAAAATTCTAGCAAAGATCGATTACAAGGATAAATAAATTGATCAGGTTTATAAACCCTAGCAATAGATCTAAATTAACACAAGTAAAATTATGAACATGAATAAAGAGATGAAAAGAAAAATACCTCAAATTGATAAAAAGGGGTTCAAGAAATCAAACCCAAAGCTTGGATTTAGTTCCTCATCCAAAGCTTATGAATCTCCATGGAAGAAAAATAAAAACCTAATGTAATATTGTGTTCTCTCAAAATCTGAGAATCAAAAACACAAAGAAAACCTAGTTTTTAAAACCTAAAACAAATCCTAAATCAATAAGGAAAATAAAAAAGGAATTAAGAAAATAGAGAAAATAGGAAAAATAGGGTGAAAATCTGGTCCAGCCTCGGCACACGCGCTCTCACGCGCATACCACGCGCACGCCAGCTCAACCACGCGCCATCCCTCGCTCCAGTCCGCCGCCCACTCGCCTGGACTCGCCAAAAGCGCACCTGGTAGGTGCGTTTTCTTCAATTCTTTCACGAGTCGTGCTAATCCGTACGAGTCGTGCCGCTTTGTTCCGGGCGTGATCACGGATCGCTCAAACGTGCTGATAGCTTTCTTCCTCCACGCGAATTGGGCTGCTTTGCTGGGCCGGTTTGCTTGGGCTTCATCACAGTCTTGGGCCGCTTGGGTTGCTGCTAATCTTCCTTGGTCTGGGCTAATTGCAATTCCTCCTTGGGCCACTCCATTCTTCCTTTAATTAATTAATCCACTACCTCCTCTTACTTCATTAATTTGGGATTTAAACTTTCTTTCATTTTGGAATTTCACTTGAATAATAATATATTTAATTTGGGTAAAAATATAAAAATACTAAAATAACCCCCAAATTACTATTAAACCCCAAAATTACATAATTGCTCAAAATTACATAAAAACTCTCTAAATACATAAAAATAATTAATTTAAGCTCGTAGAAACCTAGGAATTAATGGTGTAAATTCCGTCTCATCAACTACGTTCATTCTAATTTTGACTTTCCCCTTATGTATGTAGAAACTTGTTTGAGAGCTCTTCAAGGAGCCACAATTCATAAGTTTCTGAGCCTATGTAGTATTTTCCACCATTGATATGGCTAGTAACTTACAATGTTTTGGTGAATTTGAATTTCGTAAAGTTCTTGTATTACAACTCTTCTGTTTAACATCATTTTTGACTGTTTCTCTATCCTCTTTGTTTTTGCAGTGAGATTATCTCATGCCTGAGAAGCCTTCCTTGTCCTCGGAGTACGTCAAAATCTTACTCGGTTTATCTTGACTTATTAGTTTGTCAAGACCACATTAGTACTTGTTAGCTTATTCAATTCCATGTGAAGACTAATAAAAAAATGAAGTCCAGGCATAGCATACCCCTACTCTGTGGTTTATTATAATCTAAAGAAGGCATGTATGTTGGACCTAAAGGCAAACAACAAACACATTTGTTTTTGACTAAACATGACGTTTTCTTCCTATCATTTCCCACTTCATTGGTTGTTAGTAAACTTTTAGCTGTTTTGTATCAGATTCGTACTCTCTCCATATAAACTGTGGTGGGAAGGAAGTAAATGCCGATTCAAATACCAGATATGAAGACGATATAGATTCTGCTGGGCCTTCAAAGTTCTTTCAAAGTAGTACGAACTGGGCATTTAGCAGCACTGGTCATTTTTTGGACGATGATCGCCCCTCCGACTCTTACATTTTGTCAAATAATTCGATCTATTTTGGGAACAATCCTGGCTTGTACACTACTGCGCGGCTTTCTCCCCTATCTCTGACGTATTATGCCTTCTGCATGCTTAATGGAAACTACACTGTAAAGCTTCACTTTGCAGAGATCATGTTTACAGATGACCGAACCTATAATAGCCTTGGAAGGCGCATATTTAATGTTTACATTCAGGTGATTTTCAATTTAATTCAAACAAATTCCATTTGACCGGGTTTGTGTAGCAATGTTAAGCTTGTTGATAACTGATGTTGCAGGGAAAATTAGTGCTGGAAGATTTTAATATCGCGGAGGAAGCAGGTGGGGTAAGAAAGGAAATCGTAAGGAATTGTACTTCTGTTGTGACTGATAATACCCTAGAGATCCGTTTTTACTGGGCCGGGAAAGGGACAACTGCTATTCCTCACAGAGGTGTATATGGTCCTCTTATTTCAGCCATTTCGGTTGATCCGGGTAAGATATAAACCTTCTGCAAGTTTCTTGCTTTTCCGGCAAGGCCGTATGGTTCAGATTTGACTACACTCAAATTCTCACCTACAAAGTTACCAGTTGCTTCATTGGAAAACATAACGAATTCTAGCAAATTACATTTTGCTTGAGAAAAATATATGTAATTTTACTAAAACATTTATGAAATTGAACATAATCACATCGTTGTTTACGTTTCTTTACACAGATTTTACCCCACCAGAAGATGGAAAGAGAATTTCTGCTGCCATTATTGTTGGGATTATACTTGGAGTAGCATTTGTCATATTCCTGGTTCTTGGTCTTCTATGGTGGAAAGGCTGTCTACGACGCAAAGACTCTACAGAATTAGGTGTGTGCAAAACAACCTTACTCTAAAATCAATGCTTGTTTTTTTTCACGCCGATCGCCTATACTCCCGCTGTCCCATAACAGTGTGCACAAACTTCCTTTTTGAGCGTCCCAATGATAAGTCACATTTTCCTTAAATGATTTGTATATTTCTTTATTCATTAGGACCCACTTGTCATACTCACAACAACTATCCACTACTATTCCCTACCCCACTTTCTCTCTCTTACTTCACTTTCCACACTCACAACAACGACCCACTATTATCCTCCCCTTAATTCCCGTGCACAACTCATTTTGTGCACATTGTTATGGGACGGAGGGAGTATCTTTTTTCATTGGCTTATGCAATAAATTTTTATGACATTAGTAATATTGTTTAGGGTTTGAACTACTTGACAGTTGAGTCTGCATCTATGAGATCATATTTTCCTTGCATTTAGTTTTGTATGTTTGTCTCGTATTATTAAGAAAATGTCTTAAAATATTTCTTAAGCATGTTATCTAATTAAATTAGCTTCTTCGACAGATCTGAAGGGTCTAGACTTACATACAGGTTCCTTCACCTTGCGTCAAATTAAAGCCGCTACACACAATTTTGACCCTGCCAATAAGATTGGAGAAGGTGGTTTTGGTCCAGTGTTCAAGGTAATGTACATGTGAATTTGTTTTCACCTTTAATTTTTCTCTTTATTACTGTATATTCATCTTAAATAACTCTTCAGTTTTCTTATTTTCAGTTTGTAGCCTACTTTTCTGTATTTATAATTCATGTTTTTTTTTTTCCTGGAATATAGGGACTTTTATTGGATGGTACAATAATTGCAGTTAAGCAGCTTTCTTCAAAATCGAAGCAAGGGAATCGCGAGTTTATCAATGAAATAGGCATGATTTCTGCTCTACAACACCCTCATCTCGTAAAGCTGTACGGATGTTGTACTGAAGGGAATCAATTGTTGCTAGTGTATGAATACTTGGAAAATAACAGCCTCGCTCGGGCATTGTTTGGTAAATATTTAGCCTCTTGCTTTACTCAACTCCAATGGATATCAGAATTGCTACACATACTCGTGCTCATTTGTAATTTTTTTTTTTTTTGTGTGTGTGTGTGTGTGTGTGTTTTTCACTTGGTGTATTAGGCCCAGAAGAATTCCAGTTGAAATTGGATTGGCCAACAAGGCAAAAGATCTGCATTGGTATAGCAAGGGGTCTGGCTTATCTCCATGAAGAATCAAGATTGAAGATAGTCCACAGAGACATAAAGGCTACCAATGTGTTACTTGATAAGGATCTTAACCCTAAGATATCTGACTTTGGTCTGGCTAAACTTGACGAGGAGGACAATACTCATATGAGCACCAGAATCGCAGGAACTTAGTGAGTTAAACGGATATTTTCTCCATTGTCAGTTGTTAATTACTTATAATAATATACTATAGTACTTCTTTGTGAAATATTTTCTGGGAGCGGAAAGTAACTTAATTTATGTTTTCAGTGGCTACATGGCACCTGAATATGCAATGCGGGGTTACCTGACTGACAAAGCAGATGTGTATAGTTTTGGAGTTGTTGCATTAGAAATCGTCAGCGGAAGGGCCAACACCACTTACAGAGCGAAAGAGGATTGTTTCTATCTTCTCGATTGGGTAATTTTCATTCTCATCTAGCAATATTTATCTCTCTAATAATAACTACCCCCTTCGTCAGGTTCACACTTTCCTTTTTTGTTGGTACGTTCCAGAAGTAAGGTTCACACTTTGTTTTATTTCCAAAATGGCAAAAAAAAAAATGAGTAGTGATACTTTTTGGATAAAAAAAGGGCAGCCGGGTGCACAAAGCATCCACATACAACTAGGGTCCGGGGAAGGGTCTCCACCACAAGGGTGGTTCACACTATTGCTTAACTCACCTTGAATTATGAAGCGTTTTGACAAATTTTTCCCCAATCCGCTTCAATTGTTTACCTCCTTTTATAGTGTTTCCTTAGTAAGTGTGCTAACCAAAGGCGTGAACCTTAATCTGGGAATTGAACTAGCATCAGTGGGAATTGAACTTTGATCTTCCAAGAGTATGAAGAGTGTCTTTAGAAGAATTTTGCTACTTAAAATGTCGTTTTTGTGTGAGTATTTTTCTCTTACAGGCTCATGAGTTGAAGGAGAATGGAGACTTGATAGAGTTGGTGGATCCTAGACTGGAAACAAACTACTCCAAAAAAGAGGCATTGACAATGATCAATTTAGCACTCCAATGCACTCATGTCGTCTCGACAGATCGTCCCGCCATGTCCTCAGTGGTAAGCATCCTCGAAGGCAAAGCACATCTTCAAGAATCTTTAGTAGACTCGCGTGTAGTAATTGATAAAATGAAACCCAAAGGAATGAAAGACAACCAACACAGCTATTCAACCAACACAACTGAATCCCAGACTCAAAGTATGTCAATGGACGGGCCGTGGACCGCTTCTTCCACATCTGCGGCTGATCTTTACCCGGTCAATTTCGAGATTGACTATTTGGAGAACAGAGATTAAAGAAACTGTTCCTCTCGATGTGGGTCCCACTTCGGCTCAATAAATACTTTTACCTTAATTTACCCGTGGCGGTAGCTTGTCCAAGTCGCACAGCAGTTCCAAATCTCTTCCAATTGGAGTGTAATTTTGTGTTTTCGTTCATCACAAAAATGTGATAAATTTGAACTGTCGGTTTGTATATTTAGTATTTGGTAAGAGAATGCATATGTTCATCCAATATAAATATTGTTTAACAACTAATTGGAAATTACCCAACGACGAAGAAGAAAAAGCAGTATCAGTTAGGAAAACTCATAGGTAACGAATTATTGAATTAAAAAAAAAGAAAGATGTATACTATATATTTAAAAAAAACGTTTTCATTTTTAGTAATGTTCTGTTAAGATTTAATGGGTTCATATTATTATTGACTCAATCTCAACATATTACTGCCAAAGTTTTTTTTTTTTGGCCCCCCCCCCCCCCCCCCCACCCCTCCAAAAAAAAAAAAAAAAATTGCTACCGACATTTGCAGCAATTTGGAATCCCAAACAAGGCGTAGACAAAATTTCTCCTTATATTTATTTGGATTCTCATGATCTCAGGTAATGTGTTTCAGATCTTATTTTTTTTTACCGTATTAACGAATAATAAAATTACCCCTAACGTACGAATTAAAACTGAAACGGCAGAAAATATATTTAATGTAATTTCACTTGTTACCAAACATGATTAATGGTGCCTCTCCCTTTTGCCTTATGCAATCACATGTCCACCAAAACATGATAACTCAAAATAAATTGACAAAAGAAGAAATAATTTAAATAGTGGCATCAATGGCTGAAAAAGTAACAAATAAAAAAATAATAGCTATGTCCCTAAATGAGTATTCAAATTTTATTTTAAGGGCCTTAACTTTTTGTACAATTTGGTGGCAAAATTCATATATAATCTTGTAATCCTCTTTACAAACATTTAGTTTTTGCAAATATAAAAAAATCCGGTGAAAAAAAATTTGAAAAAAAAAACATTTAAGAACAAAGTTTTAATCAAAACGAACACTCATTTTGGGACAAAAAAATGCGTGACTCATTTAGTTTAGGGACAGAGTAAAAAAAAAACAGCTAGTACATGAAAATTGTAAATAAATAATTTTAATTCTAATAATACTACATGAGGGCAGAAAATTAATTTGGAATTCTAAAAGAAAATGCTTATACGAAAATGTAATGACATTTATAGGGGCGTCGGCTATATATATACAGCATGCCCATATATCTCTCGCCCCTTCCATCTCTTATCTCTCTCATTCTCTCTCTCTCTCTCACAAACACAAACAAACACACATTCCTTTCTCTCTCTGTCTTCAAGAGAGAGAAATGGAATTATGGGTTCAGGCCGCCGCCATTGCGGCTGCGTTTCTGGTTTCGGTCGCCGCCGGGCAATCGGAAAATGGATCGTGTGATTTGTTCAAAGGAAAATGGATTGTTGATTCGACATATCCACTCTACGATTCAACATTATGTCCATTTATAGAGAAAGAATTCAGTTGCCTGAAAAATGGCCGTCCTGATCACACTTATCTCAAGTATAGATGGCAGCCACTCGCCTGCGATTTACCAAGGTACATGTTGATATACGTATACACTATGTCTCTATCTCTTCTTCTGTTTATGGTTATCAATGGCAGCTTTTCCGCCTCCACTTTTTTTCTTTTTCTCTCTCTTGTTGTTGGTGGCCCCACTTTTCACACAGTCTTCTCACCGGTGCGAGTATTTGGTAGAGAAAGAGTTGTCTGTGTGCTGTCATTATAAATATCTATTTCTCCCTGCAATGAATTGTACAAACAGTTTATGAACGGCCAAAATCGTTTTTTGCGCTCATCGATTTCATTAAAACAGTAATCTTTGTTTCAAAATAGTTTTATATTCCCATCCCGTTTAAAAATAGATACTCCCTTCCTCAAATATTTGTCGCTTTAGGTTTTGAGTTTTTCACACATATTAAAAAATGCAATGAATGAATGTTGAAATGACCCAATTGCGTTGAAAATAATTCAATTTTCTAATGTGATAAATGCTTGTATAAAAGATTGATTCACAATCATTAATTAAATGAGGTATCATTGAGATAAAATAGTAAAAATGCCTTGATAATAGTAAAGTGACAAATATTTTGAAACAAAATGTTACTACTTTTAAAACGACAAATATTTTGAAACGGATGGAGTATAGTTTTGAGCATTTGTACAATTTTTAAGAAACACAATTTAATTATAAAAAAATGTGAATACATAAATATTGTTTTTTAATTAAAGAAGCATTAAAAGTACAAAATTCTCCAAAACGCTATTCATCATTTCCCATTACTTGTTATTTTGGAAAATTATTTTGGACTTAGTAAAATAAAACGTAAAACTCTAATTCTGTGAGGAAAGGAGTATAATAGTAAAGTATCAAATATTTTTAAATACGTTATCAGTTCTAATACGATAATTATTTTGAAACGATAATAGAGTATTAAAATTCTTAAATATAAAATATTACGCGAGTTTACAAGTAGCGCTATGCTAGGAGCACAAAATAAAATCACAAAATTTTAGTCACTATAAATTTTATTTAATTGTACAAAATTGTTAATAACCCAACTTAGTTTTCTGCACTTGCTTTATGAGTAGTGTTTTCAATAATTATATCATTCACTCTCTATTTATTATTAATAATTTATTTTTATTAGTTATTCATTATCGAAAATATAAATCAAACTAAGAGCTTTAAATCAAAACGGAGGTAATAATATTTGTTTGTGACGCGTAGCACTTGTCAGTAAAAAAAGAAAATTGGAGATCAGAATTGTGGGGAACCCCATACAATAATAGGACGACAAAGTTTAAGGGACCCATTTGTTTATCATTTGATCTTTGGTGGAGTGAGCAATGGAAATTAGACAAGTCAAGAAAGTCATGATTTAACGAATAACTAAATGGTTGGAGATTAATAGGCAATAAGTAGTCATTTGACACGCACAGATTGCATCAAAGAGAAACTAACTCCACGTGACAAGGAAACAACATTAGCTGTCTATATAGTCTCACACCTTCCTAGATGGGATGTTTTCCCTTTCTCCTTGGACTATTATTCTATCAATTCTTTGGATATTGTATTGGAAAGACCAAAATACCTTGTCCCCAGTCAATCCCACTTTGCATCCCAAACGCGTAAAGTGACACTTCAATTAACTTTCAGTCCCACTTTGCACGCTGACAGCTAACGGAGTTAGAAATTTAACAAAAATTGGTCATGTGCCTGTCATGTGAGGGCTATTTTTGTCATTTTCTTTGAAATGAGAAGAGTATAAATGTCAATTTGTTATTGAGGTTCTTTCTCCACCCCAACCCAAATCTAACCACCACTACTACCCAAATCCGGCTACCACCAATGCCAAAATCTAACCACCACTACTCAATCCAGCCACCACCAATTTCACAAAATCAATAACAGATTGGCAAAACAAAAGTCAAAATAAACTCATAAATCAATAATAATTCAAAAATTTTAATAAAAGATACAAAATTACATCCCAGATATGGGAAAGGTTTGGCATTGTTTTCGTCAAAAGAGCTTATGATTTTGGTATTCATAAATCTTCAATTAAAGGAGAGATGAAGACATTGAAGTGATTTGTGTTTGGGGATATGAGAGATGGACATGGAAGATGAGAAAAATGGACATGGATGAGACATTTAGGGGGGATTGCGAAGATGGGTGGTGACGGGAAGATGCGAAGGGAGTGTCGGGGACAGGGAAGGTGGTGGTGGCGATGTCTGACATGAAAGGGAGTCGGACATGGTAAAGATGGAGGTAGACCAAAGGTTTTGGGTCACGGGCTGGAGGATGAAGGTAGGGAAGAAGAAGTGGGAGTATTGGGGTGGTTAGGGAAGATGAAGATGATGAATGTTGGGGTGGGGGGGGGGGTGAATCTAAACATGTGGGGTTTTGTAGTGTTTTTTTTAATTTATGTTTTTGTTTTTTGTTTATTTATGACATACTTTTCTTATAAAAACTTTTATTTATTAATTTTGTTTATTTATATTAATTATTTTAATTTTAATAAATAAAGTTATACGAGTATACATTAAGATGATAATAAAGTTTTTACTTTTAAAAAAATCTATTACTTCTTAATATATGAAAATTTTATATTTTTTCTTTTCTTTTACTATAAAATAAATTTACTATTAATAAACACTATTTTACTTTAATATTAATGATGTTTATATATTTAAAAATAAAAATAGAATGGTAAATAACAATTTTTAAAAGTTAAACTGAAAATGACCGAAGTAACCCTCACATGACATGGTGACGACCAGTTCTCGTTAAATTTCTAACTCCGTTAGCTGCTAGGGTGTGAAGTGGGACTGAAGGTTAATTGAAGTATCACTTTGGGACAAAATTGCGTTCGGGGTGCAAAATGGGATTCACTGGATATTTTAGGGGGATAAACTTATTTTGACCTATTGGAAAGGACTACTTTGTATTTAATTGATTGATTACTTAAGTTAAAAGTAAAATTCATTTTGCTGAGAAGTGAATTTTTGAGTTTTGTTTTGGGCCAATTGTAATTTGGTTACCCGTGTTTGTAACACTTTTGCAATTTGATTTTCGTGGTTATAAATGTTGTAACTCAATTCTTGTGTTTGTCATTTTGTTGCAAATTAATATAAGAACTAACGAAATGATAGTTTTTTTAATGAGAAAACAGTCATGTCCATATCACATGACTTTTAAGCGTATAATTGTCTTTGCGAGCGCAGAGGTGCAAGTCGCGTGTGTGTTATGTGTAAATAAAGGCTGGTCCGTTGTCACCTTCTTAATAAAACGACAACAACCTCACCATTCCTCCATTAATGGTGGAATTAAGTCTCACACAATAAATACTAAATGCCTCGCTTTTCTCCTTCCAAAAGGAGCAATTCCTTTCGACCCTTCCAACCATTAACACATACACTCGAGAAATGACAATTATACTCTTAAAAGGTCATTAAAAGGTCATGTGATATGCATATGAACTGTTTTTTCGTTAAAAAAACTAACAATTTCGTTAATTTTTATATCAATTTGCAACAAAATGACAAACATAGGAATCGGGTTGCAACATTTACAAATACAGGAACCAAATTGCAAAAGTGATACAAACATATGTTACCAAATTGTATTTAGCCCTTTTGTTTTTACTTCTTCTTCCGTCCTTAAATAAATATCTAATTTTATTTAAAAATTTATATTTTTATAAATTAAATGACAAGATTTATTAATATTTATGGCATCCATTTTTCAACCATTATAAATATAAAGAAACTGGTAAAAAAAAAAAAAAATTATAGATTTTTTTTTTTTGAAAAAAAATCTTGATAAGTTGGCATTCATTTAAAAACAAAGTGAGTATCAAATATTTGATGATGCTTTTCTCAATGTGAATTTGGTTATATGATTTTGGACTAATAAAATGCTTTTTCTTTGTTTGTTTTATTTGGTTGTTGTAGATTTGATGGTGGAGTGCTGTTGGAGAGTGTGAGAGGGAAAAACATTATGTTCGTAGGAGATTCACTAAGCAAAAACCAGTTTTTATCTTTCTTGTGCTTGCTTCATTCTTCTCTCCCCACTGCCAAATACAACTACACTATCTCCGTCCCACAAGCTCTCACCACCATCACTTTCCCGGTACTATTAACTTATAACAATACTCTTTACACTCATTATAAAAACTTTTTTGGTGTACTATTCTAAAATAATACCGCATTTTTAAATAATTAAACAATCTCAGTGTATTGTTTATGTTACTACGCCACAAGTTATACATTAACAACTAAAGCACATTTTTTTTCAAATTGCATTTGGCTGCAGGAATATGGAGTGAAGGTGATGCTAAATCGCAATGTGTTTTTAGTGGATGTGGTGAGGGAAAAAATAGGGAGAGTCTTAAAATTGGATTCAGTTCAAGTGAGTAGTAAGATATGGAAGGGTGTTGATTTCTTCATCTTCAACACTTGGCATTGGTGGAACCGTAGAGGCACTGGCCAACCGTAAGCATATTAAACTTCTTTAACTATATTTTCTTCGCGCTTTCTTTCTAGCAATTGTTGGAAGTTAGTTATTGAGATGAATAATTTTTGTAGATGGGACTACGTAGAGGTAGATAACAAAATATATAAAGACATAAATCGGATGTTCGCGTTTGAGAAGGCTCTCGGTACATGGGGCAAATGGGTCGACACCAACATAGATCCAAGAAAAACTATGGTTTTCTTTCAAGGGATTTCACCTTCTCATTACAAGTAAGTAATTATTCGTAAGCTCATATAAAATAAACAAACAAATTAAGTCATATAAAAACCATTTTATTTCTAAGAATAAAGGGTTTTTTTAGGATTTTAATACTATCCATTTATCACATAAAAATACCACTTTAATTAAAAGTGTTAGTTCGTCAGTTAACGGTTAAAACCTTTAATTCGAAGCATGACTGATTGGCGGTTTTAAACTGAACTGAACTTTTAAACCCCTAGTATTTTATTGAATTAGTCATAACGTACGTGTTTGATGTAATTTGTTGCACTCAGTGGAACAGAATGGGGGGAGCCACGGGCAAAGTCATGTGTAGGGCAACAACAACCATTGTTAGGGTCAGCATACCCCGGAGGACTACCACCAGCTGTCGGGGTTTTAAAGCGTGCACTTAGCAAAATCAAGAACGCGGTGTTATTGCTTGATATAACAAACCTTTCATTACTGCGTAAAGACGGGCATCCTTCTAAATATGGTTTGGGAGGCCCCATTGGTATGGATTGCAGCCATTGGTGCCTCCCCGGAGTTCCAGATACTTGGAACATCTTCCTTTACAATCGATTAGTTTGATTTAATTAATTAGTTAATTACCATTAGTAATTAGTAATTGTTCATCAAAATTGAGTTATAAATGAATACCTAGTTTTACATTGAAAGAATTATTTTAGAATATCTCACAGAAAATAAAATGATTATTTTCTAGTTTTTGATCATTTTGATTTTGGGTAAAAGTTGGAGAAGTTGATGTTGGATGAACTTGAATACTTGATTCCTTTACAATTGCACCTCATCATACTAAAAGTTGCATCATTTAGGAAATGTGTTGCTTTTTGATTGAAATAATATAGCCATTAAATTGGGTACTTCTATTAATGTTTTGACAAAAATTTGTATGAGAACACCATGACACGTCTCATAGTAGAGGCAGATCATTTTTGACCCATGACCCGGACCTATGACCCGCGTGCAATTTTTTTTTTTTTTTTTTTTTTTAAGATTATTATTTTTTCGGTTTGCCAAAGGTAATAGTTACTATAACTAAATGTAACAAACGTGTTACTTGTAATACATATATACAGAAAAGTAACATTGTTTTTTTTATGTTTTCTTCATTTGCCAAAAGTAATACTTATTATAACTAAAATGTAACGAACGTGTTAATTATATGTAACAGTGTTTATACATAATTGTAACACATATGTATAGAAAAGTAATAATTCAACCATTTACACTTTAGAACTAAAAACACTTGTGTGAGTAACATTGTAAAAATAAGAAAGTAACAATTTTTATAAGCGAATGCTACATTTTACTTGTATAATAACATTGTAAAACAGTTACGTTTACTTGTATAATAATATATCCATATGTTTTCAAATAATAAGTTACAATGGGTTCAATTCATCATGATACATGTAAAAGTATTACATTATCTATAGAAATCTGTTACGATATCATCTACTAAAGTGTTACATTTACTTGTACAAATAATTACATTCATGTATATAAGTTGTTATTTTTCAAATGTTACTTTCTTTCAAAAAAAAAAAAAAAAAAAAAAAAACTGGTGTTACGTTTACTTATAAACAATGTTACTTTATAAGTTATACAGTTGTACACGGGTCATGGGTCGACCCGTGTCTTCTATGAGACGGATCTAGGTGTTCTCACAAGAGACCACCTCTAAGGTTTTATTGGAAACTTGCTGCGCTGGTGATATGTACTATGCAGTGGAAATAAATGAATAAATATGCTTATTTATTAGAAAAGTCAATTTCAGACCATGACGGAACCTTTATTTTTTTATTTTTTTTTGAGGGATCATTTTTATGAAAACTGCACTAACTAAAAGAGGGGGGAAAATTATAACGTATTTTTTATAGATGCTGACACCTTTTGTTGAACACGTTTTTGCATCTATCTACGAACAAGTGAACTCTGATATTGAAACTCTTTGAAGAAAAAGGCAATAGAAGCCTTTGAGAAACCTTTTTTTGGGACGTTGGATGACAAGTTCTCACGTTAGAGGCTTTCTATGGAGGTCATTAGATTGGAATTTGGCAAATTCAATTTCAAAGGTGCGTTTAAGTTCGGTTACATAAATCATAAGCACATGCTTATTCAATTGTGATGGTTAGGTCTAACCTCCTATCACCCTTTATTTATAGTTTTCATCAATAAATTTTGGGGAGGACTGCTATGGAATGGTCGCACGCCGCCATTTTTTTATTTTTTTTATTTTCTTGGCTCGCCATTTTTTACTCGCCAACAGAAGTAACACTTTTTATACTAAGATGTAACACTTTTTATAAAGAAATGTAACACTTTTTTCTCATATGTAACACTTTTTTTTTTCCAAAAATTTACCATAATTTTGCTGAAATAAATTAAAGATAACATAAGATTGACAACTAAACTAATGTAACATTTTATAATAAATGAATGTAACATTTTTTCTCAATTGTAACACTTTTCTAGGGTTTTCATTCAATTGAAATGCAAAACTGATTATATACATGTTTTTACTCTCTTTTTTTTTAAAAAAATGTAACATTTAACCTATAAACTGTTACATTCATCTATATAACATATTACAATCATATATGCACTATGTTACATTCAATTATTATTTTTTCTAACCACAAAAACTATTTATATTATTTTGTGAAACTGCTGTTACATCTTACAATAAAGTGTTACTTTTTTAAGACTAAACTGTTACTTTCTTCATAAAAACGTGTTATATCTCAGGAGACGAACAACCCAATTTTTTTGTGTGTTAAAAAATATTTTTTTTTGAAAAAAAATCAAACCATATCATGACCTATCTAGTTTTGTTCGAACACAACGGTATTTTTTAAAAAAAAATTGACTTCAAAATCTCAAGATATAGAATTTTAAAGTTGTTGGGGTTTTTTTTATTAAGATTACACGTGTCACAATCCTGGGAAGAGGGGAAGCTTAATCCGACGGATGGCTGTAGCAGTGGAGAACAAGGCGTGAAGCAGCGGAACAAAACCATGGAGGAGCGGCCCGTCTCACAGCGTGAGACGGACGCATAAAAGTTTTCGTCATAAATTTTAAGGTGCAATGCTCATTTCGCTGAGAAATAAAAAAGATTTTTTTAAGACATAAATTTGCACTAAATTCCCTATTTTATTGATACTTGCAATAATTTAACTGTTATTCTCGTATCTAAAAATAAATGTCGCATTTTTTATTTTAGTATCTACCAAAATAAATGTCACATTCATAAATTAGAATAGAGTCCTATAGTGCTACTTTGTTTTGAGGCGGTCTCCTGTGCGGCGGTTGCACCGTGCGACAGGAGCCGACCTTCCTCTTTTTTTTTTCTTTTTTTTTTTTTTGCCACCCCCAACCTTTTTTCCTCCCAACAAAAGTAACACTAATTATACCGAAATGTAACACTTTTTTCTTTTCAAATGTAACATTTTTTTTTTCAAAATGTACCACAATTTGCTGCAATAGATTAAAGATAACATAAAGATTGACAACTAAACCAATGTCACACTTTTTATAAAAGAATGTAACACTCTTTTTTTCAAATGTAACATTTTTTTTCAAATGTAACCTTTTTTTTTTAAATGTACCACAATTCTGGTGCAACAGATAAAGATAACATAAAGATTAAGAACTAAAACTAATGTCACACTTTTTATAAAAGAATGTAACACTCTTTTTTTCAAATGTAACATTTTTTTCCTCAAAATTAACATAAAATTAACAAACTAAACTAACGTTGCATTTTATAAAAAATGAATGTAACATTTGTTTCCTCAATTGTAACAGATTATATTCTTAAATGTAACATTATATCTGAAATGTAACAATTTTTATTGAGAATGTAACAATTGAAATGCAACTCAATTATATATATGAATGTTTACTCTTTTTTTAAAGAAGAAAAGTAATATTTACCAAATAAAAATGTTACATTCACCTATATAGAAAATTATATTTATATATTCACTTTGTTACACTTCAAAATATTTCTTTTTCTAACCACAAAAACAATCAAACAATTTAAATTTTCTTGTAAAGTTGCTGTTACATTTTACTGTGAAAAGTGTTACTTTTTGAAAATGATACTGTTACTTTTATCAGAACAGAGTGTTACATCTTAGCTGATGAGCAGCTCAAATTTTTTTGTGTGTAAAAACAACGGTATTTTATTTTTCTAAGTTATAAATCTCAAGTCCTAATGAAGAAGAAATTGGTATTGATACACAATATGATGTGAATAACGATCCATATAGTTTTGTTAATGATATTTATTTTTCAAAACGTCCTAGAACGTCTCCTTCTTCTTCTTCTACCTCTAGCATTCCGTACGAGTTGGAAGCATATTTCTCTACTAGACATGAAGTTGTACAAAACACTTCAAATCCAATTTCTTTTGATATTTTGAGGTGGTGGTCACAAAGGCAAGAAACTTATAAAAGGGCAAGGATTGGTAATAAGGCTCCATTTTTTCCTCCCTTAATTATAAAAGGGCAAGGATTGGTTGTCCCCCTCTTTGTAATTTTAATTAATAAAATTTAAGGATACCGTCCCTTTTTTTACTTAAAAAATTTGTGTTATACATTATAGTTATACACTTATACATTTTAAGTTTTTAACTTAAAAACAAAAAAAACAAAAGAAAACTGTTTAATATATGTATGACTCATACATATACTCCCCTTTTTTTATATATAAAAACTGTTTTAAAAAAAAAAAAAAAAAGTTAAAAAATCTGTTAATAAAACTGTTAAAAAAATCTGTTTAAAAAAACAGTTTAATTTTTTTTTTTTACTTGAAAAAAAAAACTTTACTTGAAAAAAAAAAACCCTTTAAAAAAATGAAGTGTTTTTTTATTTTATTTTATTTTTTTTTAACAAAAAACTGTTAATAAAACTGTTTTGAAAAAAAAAAAAAAAAAAGGTAACCGGTTTAACCGCATTAACCGGTAAACCGTAACCGGACATCACCGTTAGACGATTAGGTTACGGTTAGCATTTAACGAAAAACATAACCGGCGGTTATAAACGTCAACCGCCGGTTTTAACCGGATGGACACGTCTAATTGTATGTAGTGGAGCAGGAGTGTGCGAGAAGCAGCGGAACAATGCACCCTTGCCGCACGACGTGCGGCTAGTAGAGCCGTCAATTCGGGACCGTCCCGTTATATATATGGGACGGGACGGGACAGTATATTCTTGTCCTAAAAAAATGCGGGACTATTCGGGACGTCCGGTATGGAACGCGGGACAAAACGGGATGGAACGGGACGGGACGGGACGTCCCGCATTTTTTAAAACCCAATAAAAAAAGCCAAGCCCAATGTATCACCATTTGTTGATTTCACCTATATTAAGTTAATAATAATTCAGTTTCAACTATAAGGGGGCGTTTGGTTCGTGGTAAAGTGAAGGAATGGAATGGCCAATTCCGTTTGACCAATTCCGTGGCATGTTTGTTTTTTTTTTTTTTTTTGAATTTTCATTCCAATGGAATGCCCAATTCTATTCCATGAAGGAATTTATCATTCCATCCAAAAATGGGAGGAATGTCCAATTCCATCAATTTCATTCCACTGGCGGAATTGAAGAAATTCGGAATAATAATAATAATAATAATAATAAATAATAAATAATAATAATAATAAATAATAATAATAATAAACAAATAAATAAATAATAATAATAATCATAATAATAATAAAAATAATAGTAATAATAATAAATAATAATAATAAATATTAATAAATAATTATAATAATAATTATAATAATAATACATAATAATAATAATATAAATAATAAATAATAATAATAATTAATAATAATAGTAATAAAAATAAATAATAATAATAATAATAGGAAATAATAATTATAATAATGTTAATAATAAATAATAATAATAATAAATAATAATAATAATAGTAGTAATAATAATAATAATAAAAAATAATAATAATGATAAATTATTATTATTATTATTTTTATTATAGTTACAGTAATAAATAATAATAATAATGTTAATAATAAATAATAATAATAAGTAATAATAATAATAAATAATAATAATAAATAATAATAATAGTAATAATGATAATAAATAAATAAATAATAATGATAAATTATTATTATTATTATTATTATTATTATTATTATTATTATAGTTACAGTAATAAATAATAATAATAAATATAATAATAATAATAAATAATAATGATATTATTATTATTGTTTATTATTATTACTATAATAAAATAATAATAATTATTATTATTTATTTATTATTATTATTATTATTGTTTATTATTATTATTACTATAATTATTATTATTACTATAATAAAATAATAATAATTATTATTATTTATTTATTATTATTATTATTATTGTTTATTATTATTATTACTATAATTATTATTATTATTATTATTATTTATTATTATTATTATTTAATATTTATTACTATAATATTTATTATTATTATTATTTATTTATTTATTACTATTTATTATTTCTTATTATTATTATTATTTATAATTTATTATTATTTACTATTATTATTATTATTCAATTTCAACAGTTTTGTCTTGAAACCAAACATGAATTGCCAAGGAATTGAATGACAATTCAATTCCATTCCGTGCCAACCAAACACAAGGTTTGACCAATTTTTTTCCATTCCAATTTCTTAAGTTCAATTCCATTGACCATTCCATTCCATTAAAAAATTTCATTCAAACCAAACGCCTCCTACGTACAAACAGAGAAGGAAAATGTGCGCCAATCATTACAATCCTACATACCTCAAAAACACCATTCGATATCTCCAATATAGAAACGTCAGAAGTACCACCACCAAGGTCAAAAACTGCTATGAGACCCTCCTTGTTGTTCATACCATACGAAAGTGCAGCGGCACTGGGCTCATTGATAATTCTCTGCACATCAAGCCCAGTAATTCGGCCAGCATCCTCAAAAACGCCATTAGATATCGTTATTTTGTGATCGGGTGATTGCGTCAACTTATCCCGTATTTGTCCCGCGTCCCGAGATGATTTGGGATGGGACGGGGAATTTCCGTCCCGCGATAAATTCGTCCCGTCCCGTATAGTTGGCGGGACATCATAGTTTTGTCCCGTCCCGTTGTCACGAATTGACGGCTCTAGTGGCTAGGGATGGCAACGGATCGGATCATGACCGATCCGAATCTCAAATATACTGATCCGAACCCGATCCGAAAATTCAAGAAACCGTGACCGACCCGAATCTTATTAAAAGTCTAATTTTTTTTTTAGCTCAAAATTAATTAATTAAAATATATTTTTAAGCACAATATTGAATGTTGTATGGAAAATAGCTAAAATCATCCAAATCTCACTTACAAACACAAATTAGAAAAAATAAATTTAAAATAATATAAAAAAAAAAAACACCTTTTATTAAGGGTTCGGATCGGATCATTATGGTTCGGACCGGATTGGGCCGGGTTCGGGTCGGATCATTAGCATGATCCGAATCCGATCCGAAACCGCTTGGGTTTTAAAAATTGCAAACCAAACTCTATTTTTTCGGATCAGATCGGATTCAATCAAATTGCCATCCCTACATGCGGCGGATGCACGCGAGAATTTGTCACTTTGTTATCGTACATTTATTTTGTTTGAGCCGAAAAGACCAGAGGAGTAATTTTTTATTTTATCTAAATTTTAAATTGGTGCCCCATTGAATACATGTGGCTCCCCAACCGATTTTAGCTCTATAGGTACATGTAATGTTTTAAGACAGATGCACATTACAAAACCAGTTTTTAAGAAATTAAAAGAAGTTGGAGATCGCAATAGAAGAAGATTATAAAGGAGGTGAAAAGGCTAATAAAATTGTGTACCTGGTGAATGAACCATTAAATATATTCCTAATTATTGTAATATTTTATTTGATTCTAAATGAGAATTTAATCTTTAACATTAGGTTTCCAGAAATTTTAATTGCATAACACTCACAATATCCACCTTGTAATATAGGAATTCGCAACTGCACAATGAGATATGGTGTTTGAAACCTATTTAGAGATAACTCTCTCCGTTAATACAATTATCCCACACACTGAAAATTAACAAGTCAAGTCTTTACTATTAAAAGATCAAGAACTACACCCTCTATAGCAAATTGAATTTGAGATAAAAACCTCATAGCTAGTTGGTTTTGAAATGAAATACTCCCTCCGTCTCAGAAAGATAGTCTCATTTTGACCTTTTATGATCAACAAAAATAAACTTTGACCAAGCATTGGTGTCAATTTAATGATCACAATGAAATCCTAAAAATTGTTATTGATAAATCACTTAATGATTTATCAATTACAAATTTTAGAATGTCACTAGAATGATTAAATTTATCACCAATGATTGGTCAAAGTTTACTTTTTGTTGACCATAAAAAATCAAAATGAGACTATCTTTCTGGGACAGATGGAGTATCAAATTTTATCATAAATATCGCATTTAACTTGTCAATATTTTTTAGAAAATTTGTTTTTAGTTGTTTACACATTGCTTGTATAATGATAAAATTACACTACAACACATTTCTTATTTGAAATCGCACCATTTATACTGAGAACACCAAAAATGAAAATGTGATATTTATTATAGAGGGGAAAGAGTTTTTTTTGTTTTTTTTTTTTTTTGAGAGAGAGATAAACACTTAATTAAAACGTGTGAAGTACAGACTCAATGCAAATTTAGATAGAATTAATGCAAACTCTATAGAAGATAATGCAGAGATTTATTAAATTTAACCAAGTTCTTTATAAAGTAAAGCTTGAATTATATTATATGTTGAAAATTAGCGATTACATTACGTGCATTCATTAAAGATTTCATAAATTGCAATTGTGATTTATGTAATAATATTTCAAAATGTCTACTATGTAATTTTGATTTAAGCCAGTATAGTCCATTCATTACAGAATAAGTGTCATGTTTTATGATTTCAAAATATATATACTTATACCTTTATTAATTATTAAACACTTGAACTTTTAAAAATAATACTCTCTCCGTCCCACTATAAGGTCAAAATCTTTTAAATGGGTGTCCCAACTTAAAGAGTCAAAATCTCAAAAAGTAAGTTTTTTATAATTTTTTATTTAGTAGGACATACATGTCATACATACAATATTCACTAACTATTATCTACCCAACTTTTTCTCTCACACTCACTTTCTTTACTCATAACACTCTACCATATTATCTATATTTTATAATAAAAGCATTTCTTTCTTGCCAAAATCCTGCGTAAAACGCGTTTTACGAAACGCTTAGGAATGACGTGTTTTTAAAAAACGCGCGGTGGCATTTTTTTAAATAGTTGAAACTTTTCAACTGTTCTGGATATCGATATAGTGCCTTCTGGATATGAGATTGATATCCAGAAAATGTGAAAGTGATAGCCAGGCGCGTTTTAAAAAAACGCGCTGTGTCATTCTTGTAAATGGTCAGAACTTCTCAAACGGTTCTGGATGTTAATATAAAGCCTTCTGGATATGAAATTGATAGCCAGAACCTTTGAAAGTGATAGCCAGAAGGGTTCTGGTTATCAATATAAAGCCTTCTAGATATCAATATAGAGCCTTCTGGATATGAGATTTGTTAAGTTTAATGCCTTTGAAATTGGGGACGCCTAATTTAGTGGGTTAAATTAACAAGTTCATAATTCGAAGACAGAAGGAGTAAAAGGTTTTTTGGCAAAGGCTTGAAGCTAGAGCCATAAAAACAGAAACTTTAAGCTGCAGCCATCAAGAATAACGCCAAGGAAGTAGTTGGGCCTTAGAACAAGCGTTTGGGCCAAGTGGATTATTTCTGGTTACTCTTGGCTATTGGTAGACAATACGTGGTCAACAAAAGGAGTTAAGCATCCTTAGAATTAAGGAATTAAGTTTCCTTAATTGGTTAGAATTAGTATTGAGATCTTAAGGAATCGTGTATATACATGCGTGTATATATACTCCCTCCGTCCTAAATAAAAGCAGTTAGTCAGTTTGCTCAGTTTTAACACAGAACAGAGAGATCAATAATTCTAGATCTAGGGTTTGCACAGTCAGGAATTTTGTGATCAAAATTCGTGCAAAGTAGATTAGTGTGATCTTGTGTAATTGTTTCTCCAGTGATAATAATATTCTCTCCCCTCCCCGTGGACGTAGCCAAGTTGGTGAACCACGTAAATCTGTGTTCTTGTGATCGCTCTATTTTCTCATCAAGTCTAGTTCAATTGCTCTAACAAGTGGCACCAGAGCTTTGGTTCGTGGTTAGAGATTCAGGGATTCCGCTGCAGAGAACGAGAAGATGGGTCAAGGAGCAGATTCGATCGACAAGTTCAATGGGAAGAATAGTTTTTCTCTCTGGCAGATCAAGATGAAGGCTTTGTTGGTAGACAAAGATTTATGGGAACCGTTGGAGATTGCAATCAGGGATCGCAAGGATCCCAAGGGTAAGGCGATCACCACAGAAGAGTCAGAGAAGGACAAGCAGACAGCCGCGAAGGAGGCAGCAGCATTGAAGAAGTTAGATCAGAAGGCTCACGCCAAGATCATCAGACAGTTGGATGATGAGATTCTAACCAATGTTGCAGGAACAGAATCCGGAAGCGATCTTTGGTTAAAGTTGGAAGATATGTACATGACACGTTCATTGACCAACAAGTTATACCTGAAGAAGAAGCTGTATGATTGTCGTATGACAGAAGGTACGCCCATTAATGATCATCTTGATAGATTTACTTCTGCATTACTTGAACTGCGTAATATAGGAGTAGTTGTGGACGATGAGGATGCAGCCTTGCAGCTTTTAGTATCCTTACCTATGTCTTATGAACATTATGTCGATTCGTGCATAAATCGTAAGGATGGTATCTCTCTAGAGGAAGTGAAAACTTCTCTCAAGACGAGGGAATTGCGCCGAAAGGCGAGTGGGAATGAGACAGGTACCCAGTCATCAGGTTTGGTTGCTAGCAGTAGTGGTGGTAACAAGGGTTCTAGTGGGAAGAAGAACAATAAAGGTAATTCTTCACACAAGAAGGGTCCGAAGCCTGGGGATATTTGTAATTTCTGCAAAGAGAAGGGGCATTGGAAATTCGATTGTCCCAGAAAGAAGCGAGGCGAGGCACCAGTCAGAGCAGAGGCCATGGTGGCCAAGGGTAGCGGTTCAGATGAGGATTATGCTCTAGTCACATCAGAATCAGCACGTGCATCTGATGCGTGGATTCTTGATTCAGGAGCTTCTTACCATATCAGTCCGAGGAGAGAATGGTTTACTGATTACAGGCAGGTGGATGGCGGTGATATAAGCATGGCCAACAGTGCAGTCTGCAAGGTTGTCGGTATTGGTTCGATCAAAATCAGGACTCATGATGGTAGGTTTGTCACTTTGAACGAGGTTCGACACGTTCCACTTATGACAAAGAATCTGATTTCTCTTAGTCAGTTAGACAGCAAAGGGTTCAGCTTCAAAGGTAAAGGTGGAGCAGTAAGTGTATGTAACGGTTCAGAAGTGGTTCTGAGAGGCCTTAAGCGGGGCTCCTTGTATTTCCTCCAAGGAAGGACGCCTACAGGGTCAGCTATGGTAGCATCATCAGAAGTGAACGAGGGAGATATGTCTAAGCTGTGGCACATCAGGCTCGGGCACATGAGCATTCGAGGGATGCAAGAGTTGGCCAAGAGAGATCTTCTATGTGGCCATAAGATCGATGATCTTAAATTTTGTGAGCATTGCGTGCTAGGGAAGATGAAGCGTAATAGTTTTCCCAAGGGCATACATAACACAAAAGGCGTTCTGGACTACATCCACGCAGATTGTTGGGGGCCTTCTCGTCAGGAATCTCTAAGGGGGCACAGGTATTTCTTGTCTATCATTGATGACTATTCGAGGAGGACTTGGGTGATCATCATGAAGCACAAGAATGAGGCTTTAAGAAATTTCAAGGACTGGAAGACATTAGTGGAAAACCAGACAGGGAAGAAGATCAAGAAGCTCCGGACAGATAATGGTTTGGAGTTCTGCAGCACTGAGTTCGATTCGTTTTGCAGGGAGGTGGGGATTTCTAGACATCTCACCATCAGAGGCACGCCACAGCAGAATGGTGTAGCAGAGCGGATGAATCAGACATTGCTTGAGAGGGCGAGGTGCATGATCTCAAATGCAGGGTTGTCTAAGCGGTTCTGGGCAGAAGCGGTTAGTACAGCATGTTACTTGATTAATCGTGGACCTCACGCCGGTATTGGCCTCAGAGTTCCCCAAGAGGTATGGACCGGTAAACCTGTTGATTATTCTATTTTAAGAGCTTTTGGGTGTACTGCTTATTATCATGTAGATGATGGGAAGTTAGAACCTAGAGCTAGAAAGGGAGTATTCATGGGGTATGGGGACGGTGTCAAGGGATACCGTATATGGTCTCCATCAGAAAATAGGGTAATTATCAGTAGGAACGTCGTTTTTGATGAGAATTCTGTTATTAACCCTATTATGAGATCTACGATTGTTTCGAGTGTTGGCGGTGTTGATAAACAGGTGGAGCAACAAGATACTGAAGAGTTAGTTGTCCCACAGTCAGATGTTGATCAGGATCCACCGACAGAAACAGAGACTGAAGCACCAGAAAGTTCAAGTTCAGTTCCTGAAGAACATGGGTTAGCACAAGGAAGGTCTAGAAGAGCTAATTTCGGGAAGCCTCCGGAGAGGTATGGATTTGAAGACATGGTGTCTTATGCACTGCAGGTTGCTGAGGAAGTGGAGCCCGGTCTTTCGGAACCTTCCACTTTCAAGGAAGCAGTTACATGTTCAGAGTCATCTCAGTGGTATGCGGCTATGGGTGATGAGATGGAGTCTCTTCACAAGAATCAGACTTGGTATTTGACCAAAAGGCCAGAAGGCAGAAAGATTGTGACTTGCAAGTGGATCTTCAAGAAAAAGGAAGGGATGTCACCGCAGAAGGGATCAAGTATAAAGCTCGCGTTGTTGCAAGGGGTTTCACACAGAGAGAAGGGGTGGACTATAATGAGATATTCTCACCAGTGGTCAGACACACTTCGATCAGAGTGTTGTTAGCAATAGTAGCACAAAGGGATTTGGAGCTTGAGCAACTAGACGTCAAGACAGCTTTCTTGCATGGAGAGTTGGAGGAAGAGATATACATGACACAGCCGGAAGGATTCCAAGTTCCTGGTAAGGAAGATTATGTTTGTAGGTTGAAGAAATCCTTGTATGGACTTAAGCAGTCGCCTAGGCAGTGGTACAAAAGGTTTGACAGCTATATGACAGAGATCGGATACACGAGGAGCCCGTATGATTGTTGTGTGTATCACAATAAGTTGGTAGATGGGTCGTACATCTATTTGGTGCTCTATGTAGATGATATGTTGATAGCAGCAGTCAAGAAGTCAGAGATTCAGAAGCTGAAAGGCTTACTGTCCGCAGAGTTTGAGATGAAGGATTTGGGTAGCGCGAAGAAAATTCTGGGTATGGAGATTTATAGAGACAGAGCCAAACGAAAGCTGTTCTTATCCCAGAAAGGTTACATCAAGAAAGTTTTAGAGAGGTTTGGTATGTCAACAGCTAAGGCTATAGATACTCCGAGTGCAGCGAATGCACGGTTGTCAGTTGCGTTTGGGCCCAAGTCGGTTGAGGAGAAAGAGTATATGGCTCGAGTACCCTATGCTAGTGCAGTTGGTAGTTTGATGTATGCTATGGTGTGCACTAGGCCGGATCTTGCACAGGCAGTTAGTGTTGTTAGTCGGTTCATGGGTAATCCGGGTAAAGAACATTGGCAGGCTGTGAAGCGGATCTTGAGGTATCTTAGAGGTACCAGTGATGTCGGTCTCATCTATGGAGGTGGAGCAGAGTGTGCAGTAGAGGGGTTCTCAGATTCGGACTATTCGGGTGATGTTGATACAAGAAGATCGATGACCGGATATGTATTCACGCTTGGTGGGTCAGTTGTCAGTTGGAAGGCTACATTGCAGGCGACAGTGACGTTGTCTACAACAGAAGCAGAATACATGGCATTGACAGAGTCCGCTAAGGAAGGAATATGGTTGAAGGGATTGATCAGCGATCTTGGAATACATCAGGATCAGGCTATTATTTATTGCGATAGTTTGAGCGCGATTTGTTTGGCCAAGGATCAAGTTCATCATGAGAGGACCAAGCACATTGATGTCAGATATCATTTCCTAAGGGATGAGAAACGGGTAAAGGTGAAGAAGGTAGGGACGGCGGACAACCCTGCAGATATGTTCACGAAACCCGTGACTGGGAGCAAGTTCCAACATTGTTTGGACTTGCTTAATGTTCGCAGCTATTAGATAGCAGAAGAGGTGAGGGGGAGGAAAGATTTGTTATTTGGGAGATTCAAAGTCAAGGTGGAGATTTGTTAAGTTTAATGCCTTTGAAATTGGGGACGCCTAATTTAGTGGGTTAAATTAACAAGTTCATAATTCGAAGACAGAAGGAGTAAAAAGGTTTTTGGCAAAGGCTTGAAGCTAGAGCCATAAAAACAGAAACTTTAAGCTGCAGCCATCAAGAATAACGCCAAGGAAGTAGTTGGGCCTTAGAACAAGCGTTTGGGCCAAGTGGATTATTTCTGGTTACTCTTGGCTATTGGTAGACAATACGTGGTCAACAAAAGGAGTTAAGCATCCTTAGAATTAAGGAATTAAGTTTCCTTAATTGGTTAGAATTAGTATTGAGATCTTAAGGAATCGTGTATATACATGCGTGTATATATACTCCCTCCGTCCTAAATAAAAGCAGTTAGTCAGTTTGCTCAGTTTTAACACAGAACAGAGAGATCAATAATTTCTAGATCTAGGGTTTGCACAGTCAGGAATTTTGTGATCAAAATTCGTGCAAAGTAGATTAGTGTGATCTTGTGTAATTGTTTCTCCAGTGATAATAATATTCTCTCCCCTCCCCGTGGACGTAGCCAAGTTGGTGAACCACGTAAATCTGTGTTCTTGTGATCGCTCTATTTTCTCATCAAGTCTAGTTCAATTGCTCTAACAAGATTGATAGCCAGAACCTTTGAAAGTGATAGCCAGAAGGTTTTTTCTGAATTTTTTTTTTAGAGTAGCAGAAATGCTAATAGATAGACAGTAACAATGTTTAGGATGACCAGTTTTTGTGTTACGAATGTCCAGTGATTGTGTTAATAAGTGCCAGACGATTTTGAAAAATACGTTTTTCCTAACCACTAGGAAAAACGCGTTTTACAGGAGACCAACTCTTCTTTCTTAATTTTTGCAAAAAAAAAAAAAAAAAAGACTTTTAGAATGGGACGGAGGGAGTACTTTTTTTATATGATACTCCCTCCATCCCAAAAAGATCTTCTCATTAGCCATTTCTCATCGTCCCAAAAAGTTATTCATATTTCTACAATTTAGGCTTAAAAATTCATAAAACATGGCTAGTGAAGCAAAAAAGTTTGAATAGTCAAGAGTGAAAATCATTTTGGGACGGAGGGAGTATTATGATTGACCTAATAAGAAAAAAAAATGAACGAGAGCAATATATATTTTTATATAGGAAAAGTATCGAGGAGATGCAAAAATAGAGAAAAAGAAAAGAGGGTCCGGGCTTGCCTTAGAAGTATGAAATGCATCGGTTATGAGAGCGACATAACAGAAGGAAAAAAAGTGCATGCATGAGATACAAAATGGCATATTATTAAAATTTTCCATTGAAATTAGGAAGAAATAAATCTTTGTTCTCACGAAATCCAACTGCTATAAAAATAGCACACTGACCAAACTCTTTCATTCGAGTGAAAATGGGAGAAACATTTCATGGTTTTTTATTTTATTTTATTTTCTTGTTTTTATGTTTTTATGGTGAGGAAATCATAGCAACAGAAACAAGCGGATGCGATTTGTTCCATGGAAGTTGGGTTTATGATAATACTAGTTCTAATGAACCTTTATACGACACTAAATCTTGTCCGTTCATTGAGAAAGAATTCGATTGTGTTGGAAATGGACGGCCTGACCGCTTCTATCTCAATTACAAATGGAAGCCCTCTTCTTGTGATTTACCGAGGTTCGTTTACCTTGCCCATGTATTTTCTTTTTTATTTTCCAAAAATATTATGAGTTTTTTCGTACATCTAATATTACTCCACGATATCGGCAACCAAATATCAGATTCGACGGTGAAGATTTATTGAAGAGGTATAAAGGGAAGAAAATAATGTTCGTAGGGGACTCTCTAAGTTTGAATCAATGGAAATCTCTCACGTGCATGTTGCATGCTTCACTTCCCCATTCCAACTTCACCCTTCAAAGGATAGGCGGCGTCTCTACTTTTACTATCCCGGTACCCTCCATAATTTCAATTGTAAAAAAAAAAAAAAAAAAATTGTCTAAACAAATCTTAATTTTTTTTTTCTCTAAAGTAATTAAATTTTGTAATATCTCAAATATATTTCCATTTAATTGAACAAGAAATTTTTAAGAGAGTTTGTCTTTGCCTGCATCGCAGGAATATGAGGTTTCATTTATAATTTCGCGCAATGCATATTTAGTGGATATTGTGAAAGAAAAGATAGGAAGAGTACTAAAGCTTGACTCGATTCAAAGTGGCAATGGGTGGAAAGGGGTCGATATGCTAATTTTTAATACTTGGCATTGGTGGGGTCACAAAGGAAGTCGCAAAGGGTACGTAATTAGATTATTACTGAAAATTAAAATTTTGTGAGATTTTTTTTTTTAATAACTTGACGTCGTGGGTGATTTCTATCTCAAAATTTGTAATTAAAGAGCAAAAAAATTATTAATGAATTGCTGCTAATTTATGATGGGGAAAAATGCTTTGTAAAATGATGTGAATTTCTTGAGTTGCAGATGGGATTACATTGAGGATGGAGGCAAAATACACAAAGACATGAACAGATTGACTGCTTTTCAGAAGGCTTTGACAACTTGGTCAAAATGGGTTGACTCAAATATTAATCCAAGCCTTACAAAAGTCTTCTTTCAGGGCATCTCCCCAAACCATTACTCGTACGTACATCTACTTAATTACACTTTGATTTTAAAGTTCAGTTTTACTGAATTTTAGTCAAAATTTGAAAAAAAAAAATTATTCACCTTAAAACATAAATCATTAACAATTTTTAATATTGTAAGAAGGTTATTAATTTTCTCTAAAAGTATACTTCTTCTTCTATCCCAGAAAGTTTGTCTCATTTTGACTTTTTATGGTCAACCTAAATCCACTTTAACCAAACATCGTTGTGGATCTAATAATTCTAGTAAAATTCTAAAAATTATTATAATGAGCAGTGATTTATAATTAACATTTTTTAGAATTTTCTTGTGATCATTACATTGACATCAATGTTTAGTTAAAGTTAATTTATAATGCCAATAAAAAGTCAAAATGAGATAAATTTTATGAGGCGGAGGGAGTATTCGAGGTAGAACCAACTACCAAGTTGACCATAAAATTAAAGTAGGACTAATTTATTTTGTGATGCACTAAAATTTTATGGGTTATGTTGCAGTGGTGATGAATGGAATGAACCAAAGTCAAGTTGTAAGGGACAAACAGAGCCGATAAGTGGATCAGAATATCCGGGAGGACAACCACGGCCTGCGGCGGTGGTGAAGGGCGTTTTGGGAAACATGTCGACGGAGGTGGGGTTGCTTGACATAACCCTACTTTCCCAATTAAGAAAAGACGGCCACCCATCCATTTATGGTCAAGGTGGGAGTAAAGGAAGTGATTGTAGCCATTGGTGTCTAGCTGGTGTTCCTGATACTTGGAACAAAATTTTGTATTCTATTCTTATCAATTCTTGAATTTTATGAACGTGAGAAAGTAAAATAAATTTATTTATACATTGTTCGGAAGAGATATAAACTTGACCAATTTCTAGTACAAGCTTCTTCCCTAATGGAGGTTGTAATTGGAAGAGCTAAAAAACTAGAATTTTGATAGGTATGGAAAAAAAAACAGTAAAATTATTTCTAACTAATACGATTGAACGTTAATATATATTTTTTTTAAAAGACAAAAAACTGAACTAGTGATGCAAGTATTCATATCCTTGATTCCTATCTTCCTAGATTAATTTCACATACTTACATTCTCTTTCTGAACAAATTATAATTTATAGAGATCACCACACTTCATATATATCTTATTTTTAGGAATACGTTATTTTTTAAAACTAAACTAAAATAAAAAGTGTGATATTTATTACAGGACGACAAATAGAGTAGAAAAAAGAAAGAGGGCCCGGGCTTGCCTTAGAAGTATGAAATGCATCAATTGTGAGTGCGAAATAACAGAAGGGAAAAAGTGCATGCATGAGATAGAAAATACTCCATCCGTCCCAAAATGATCTTCTCATTTGTCATTTCTCATTGTCCCAAAAAGTTTTTCGCATTTCTACATTTTAGGCTTAAAAATGCATAAACAAAGCTTAACTAGTGATGCAAGTGTTCATATCCTTAAAATGTTTGAATAGTCAAACGCGAAGATCATTTTGGGACGGAGGGAGTAGCATCTTATTAAAAATCGGTATTTAATTTGTTGTCATGAAATCCAGCTGCTGTATAAATAGCACACAGGCCAAACTCTTTCATTCTCTTTCTCTTTTGAGTAAAAATGGGAGAAACATTTAAAGGCTTACATTGTTTTTCACTTAATGTAATTTTCTTGATTTTATGTTTTTATGGTGAGGAAATTAGAGGAATAGGAACAAACAGATGCAATTTCTTTCGAGGAAGCTGGATTCTTGATAATAATTGTACTAATCATCCTCTATATAACTCTAAATCGTGTCCATTTATTGAGAAACAATTTAATTGCATTGGAAATGGACGACCTGATCACCTCTATCTCAATTACAAATGGAAGCCGACTTCATGTGATTTACCAAGGTTTGCCCATTTATTTTCTTTGATTTTTTTTTTTAAATTGTACCTCTAACATAATTCTTCGGCAAGCAATATGATTATTATTATGTACATAAAGAGGCAAAATTTTGTGAGTTTTTACGCCTCATACTCATAAACACCACACGCGCACCCACACATATATATTACTCACACTGGTTCTTCATTATAAAAACGAGCTTGCATATAATTATGTTACAGATTTGACGGTAAAGATTTGTTGAAGAGGTATAAAGGGAAGAAGATAATGTTCGTAGGGGACTCTTTAAGTCTGAATCAATGGAAATCTCTCACGTGCATGTTGCATGCTTCAGTTCCCAACTCCAACTTCACCCTTCAAAGGATAGGTGGCCTCTCCACTTTCACTATTCCGGTAGCCTCTATAATTCTGATCATATTAATTATTGAAATATTCTTTTCGTATTAAATAAAAAAAATGATTCACGTGCTTTTTCACAAATATAATTAAATTTATTTATACAATTTTTAAAATATATTTCCGTCTCAAAATGACAGTTTTCTTGTATTATTGTATTGTAGGAATATGAGGTTTCAATTATAATCTCACTCAATGCGTATTTAGTGGATATTGTGAAAGAGAAGATAGGGAGAGTGCTAAAGCTTGACTCTATTCAAAGTGGCAATGGATGGAAAGGGGCCGATACGCTCATTTTTAATACTTGGCATTGGTGGGGTCACGAAGGAAGCCGCAAAAAAGGGTAACTGAATCGACTTATATCGATACTCCCTCCGTTCCTTATTATTTGTCACTTTAGCCATAATTACACAAACCAAGAAAGCATTTACAATCTCTCTATTTTCCATAGTTGTCATTTCTCTCACATCTTAAATAGTTATCATCTTATTAAAAACAAATGGACTATGAAAAGTTCTTTTTAAAGACAAAGGGTAATTAGGTCTAACTAAAATATTGTTGGATAAAATCTTGTAAATATCGAAAGGAGAACAAATTACAACATTGAAAATACAATATACAACAATTATGAAAAACATAAAAGGAACGATACAACCGTATTTGATCTCTTCATTGGGTTTGTCCATCTTTGATCTCTTGTATCCGAGTCGTGTGGGAACACACTCTCCTTAAGACTAATTCGTCCTCCTCTCTACGAGTGCTTGAGGTTTTCACGGGCGTTAGTCTCCCAGGATAAAACGGATTAACCGGAACCACTTCGCACTTAAGCCTTCCGGCGAAATGAACTAATATGCTTGGACGATATCACCATTGATTTTGTTCTAGGAGGCCAAAGGAAGAAGATGAACAAATTGCAAGAGGGAGGAAGAAGATTGAAGGAAAAATTCTCAATTGTGTGTTCTTTTTTCTCATCTCTTTTTCTCTTTTTCTTTCAAAGAGTTGTGGGTATTTCTTTTATAGCTCAAAACTCCCCAATGATTAATTCTCTAATTAATCCACATATTGATGATCATCTTAATTCAACAATTAACATTGCCATCAATTTCTTTTTGGAGTTTCATTTGCCAATCATAAATGGACATTAACCTTGGAAGTTATTCTTTGAATTAATCTTGAATTAAAAGAATTATAATTCAATAAAAATGGGAATAACTATCAACTAGTTTTTCCATTCTTTTCACATGTGAGACAAACTCACATTTCCAACTTTCATCCATTTATTTAAGCTATAATATTTTTATCATCCAATCTTCAAATTGAATAAATAAAAATATCATTTTCATGTTCTCACGGAGTAGAATATGAACCCACAATAATCTTTGTCCAACGACAAACGATTCTTCCAAGGAAATGTACACAATTTCCTTCACACACAACATATTTTTCCAACAATCCCCCACATGAAGGAAATTGAGGACGAGCTTGGTGATAAAGTCCGGCAGACAAAAACTTGCATACGAAGATGTGGGGATATTGCCCATTGAATCTCCGCTCGAACTAGCATATTTACTCTACTCGCAAGTCGATAGACGCGATGTCCTTGAATCGATATGCTTTTTGTGTAGCCGATCATATACTAGACACAAGTAATGTCCTAACATATTTCATTTCTCATAGCTATGTTCATTCATGGCCTTGAACATACACCTGGTTCTGCGAGAGGGTCTAAGAATTGAGCCTCACACAATTCCCCTCGAAGCGGCCCCACTTCTCTCTCACATAGGTGACTTCTTAAAGGTAACCCGTATTACCCCGCTCGACTTTCTCGACGCGTAAGAGTCATTAAAAGCCATAGGCTTATCCTTGTCCCTTCGGAATGTCACTAATAGGAATGGACTTGGGGGATTTGACCCCCACAGTGACGCGCGAGTCTTTTAACAGTTAGGTGGTCCCTTTTGAATCTAGTTCTTGGGATCTCCAGTCATCTAGATTGGGTTTTCCGCTGTGATCAACTCTAAGAGGCTTTATGTCTCATTCCCCTCCATAATTTATAACTAACTCTCGGTTCTAACCATTTGGTTAACGGATCCGTTTTTCATTTGACTTCACATAGCCAAATTAGTTGAGAGTAGTTTCTTAATGGTGTTACGTCTTTGACATATAAGTCAAGACCTACCATTATACATAGTGCTTTGTATTCAATCAATCACCGATTGACTTCTAGCAATACAATCAATTGCTAGCACAAGCTTTATCCATTGAAATATCTTCTATAAATTGGCATAGCCTCTCGGCTTTCTCACCACATTTATCTTAAGCTATAAACTTAGATTCTGCTATGAATCTATTTATAACTTATTTATTTAGAAGACTTCTTCCATGATATAGTCGCTTCCGCTAATAAGAATACGAAACCACTCGTAGACCTTAAGTCTTTGATTTCATATATCCAAATAGTATCGCTATATCCTTCAATTATCGATAGATGTCTAGTGTAATGTAATCCGTAATCTCGATTGTAACTCAAGTACCTTAGTACTTTCACTATACATTTTGGATTACTTGTGTTCCAACTCACTAGACTTTCAATAATTCTTGAGTGTTCAACTTGAGAAATAATGTCACTTCTATTCTTCAATAGATGTTGACTCATGCCAATTGGGGTTTAGTCATTGCTAAATAATCCTTTTCAATTTCTCAAGAATTATCCATTAGATTTCTTAGAAATTTTCACTTCAAGGATTGTATCCGCTAAACCCATATCTCATGGCCTTTTCAAAATTTCCAAGAATTATATCGTAATTTGCTTAATGCAAATTCATTAGTTCTTCTTGAAATTTTAAATCCAAATGTCTCATATGCTAAACTTCTCTCAAGTTTAACATATTTTTGATAGATTTAATCAACATTATGACATAATCACTCATGTCATATTTGATTAATCCACTTTCTGACAAAATCAACTTTTTGATGTCATTATCTTTGTGCTTGTTTTAAGTCATCTAGTGACTTTACTAACTTGCACACTTTATTCTAGGTTTTACTTTGACCTATTTCATTCAAAGCATCACTTTGATCTATTTCACTCAAAGTATCATTTGTTCATTTTCATGAACTTGACATCAATACTTGATTTTCATTTTTTCCCTTTTCTTTGGTTTTATATATATATATATATATATATATATATATATATATATATATATATATATATATATATTCAAAGTCATTGAATCATATATAACAACCATTATGTAAACTCATTGTTTACATACTCACCATCTTGTACCCAAATATCAATTTTGTTGATTTTGGACTTTCTACTTTGCGAACCACCCCCCACATTCACAAGTGTACGTAGGCCTACGTTTCCATACTTCATATGGAATTTACATTTTTTCTTGGGGTAACCTATTCAATAGGTATTTATTTTTCAAATTAGACTCACGCCCACATCTTTGGGTTAGTCCTAATCCACTTGTTGAGAAAGGATTGCAGATTACAAGAATCTTGTGGCAAGGTTGCTATGAGAGAAAGGATGAAAGACGATGAGGAACAATGGGAAAGAAAGCAAGAAAATTTCTGCACAGATTTTTCTTGACCAGCTGTAGTAAAACAGCATATTCTGCTTCGTTAACCGTTGGATTGGGCCGAAATTTTTTGTACATGTTCACGACTCATAGGAGAAGATTCTGAACGGTGGCGATTGGAATCTATAATGTGAAAGTGAAGATAAAAATTTCGGAACAGAGCAGTTTTTGTGAACTAAAACACTAATTTTAATTTCTTTTTAATGAGATTAATAAAGATGGAAAGATTGATGCTCCGTGACATCAACTATGTTACAATGATTGTATAAACCAATTGTGGCTAAGCCTCATGTAGTGGTTATACATCATGTGATATGTCTCTTATGATTCATTTCGTATGAATCATAGTGAAGAGATTGGAAAGTTCATTGGAACTAAGAACGTTGGAAGATTAAGTCTTTAACGTTACGTTGACGAAAATAATAGGGCTTCTTATGAGAAGTTTTTAAAACCTATTATTGTACATGGTACGAAGTTCACAAAGATTAACATGATAGGGCTTCTTGAAAAGAAGTTGTTAAAACTTATTATTGTTAATAGTGACAAAAGTTACAAAGATAAAAACAATAGAGCTTCTTGAAAGAAGTTGTTGAATTCTATTGTTGTGAAGTCACAAATACTAAAACTATAGGGCTTCTTGGAAGAAGTTGTTAAAACCTAATAGTTGATAAGTGACTAATGTCATGAAGACAAAAAAACAATAGGACTTCTTGAAGGAAGTTGTTAAATCCTATTGTTGTTGATTATGAAAAATGACACAATGTTTAGAAGGAGGGCTTCTAAATGAAATTGTGTATTATGTGAATGAGAATGTAAATGTCTCGAATTTAGAGGTACTCCAAAATGAGACATTTAATTTTGAAATAATTAATCTCTAATAATAATTTCATTAAGGAATTAAGAGATTTATTAAGATAGGTTGTTACAAGAAATAAATTGTGATAATTCTCTTATTGAATTAGCAATTTATTCTTGGAGTAAATTCTCTAATTAAGTTAGAGAGTTATATTTGTAACAACAAAGTAATAATTTGGTTTTTAATTGTTGAAAAATTAAAGCCAATGTTTTGAGCGAAGGCTCCTTGTGTGGAGACAAATTTCCAACGGAATGTGGGTGTTCCAAGTATGTTGATCACCATTGTGAGAAGTTAGAAAATTTTGTTGGCCTCGACTTTATGTGATGGCAACAAAAGATGTTCTACTTAACCACCTTGAACTTAGTGATATTTCTTAAGGAAAATCCTACAAAGTTGGTGGAAGACGGATGTTTAATCCGTGAGTGCGGTTGAAGCATATGAGTTTCTTTTGTCGGAACTATATATTTAACGGATTTTTGGTTTCGTTATATAACATATATAGAATAGTTGGAGTTTTGGACTATAAAATAAAATCGAGAATATTGGTACAATGAAAATCATTGCAGGCTGTTTCTTGATTTAAAATAGTAGACTCCATAAGCCGTAAAAAGTCAAATGGAAGAATTGAATTAGTCTTAAGATTGTTGGATAAAATCTTGTAAATATCGAAAGGAGAACAAATTACAACATTGAAAATACAATATACAACAATTATGAAAAACATAAAAGGAACGATACAACCGTATTTGATCTCTTCATTGGGTTTGTCCATCTTTGATCTCTTGTATCCGAGTCGTGTGGGAACACACTCTCCTTAAGACTAATTCGTCCTCCTCTCTACGAGTGCTTGAGGTTTTCACGGGCGTTAGTCTCCCAGGATAAAACGGATTAACCGGAACCACTTCGCACTTAAGCCTTCCGGCGAAATGAACTAATATGCTTGGACGATATCACCATTGATTTTGTTCTAGGAGGCCAAAGGAAGAAGATGAACAAATTGCAAGAGGGAGGAAGAAGATTGAAGGAAAAATTCTCAATTGTGTGTTCTTTTTTCTCATCTCTTTTTCTCTTTTTCTTTCAAAGAGTTGTGGGTATTTCTTTTATAGCTCAAAACTCCCCAATGATTAATTCTCTAATTAATCCACATATTGATGATCATCTTAATTCAACAATTAACATTGCCATCAATTTCTTTTTGGAGTTTCATTTGCCAATCATAAATGGACATTAACCTTGGAAGTTATTCTTTGAATTAATCTTGAATTAAAAGAATTATAATTCAATAAAAATGGGAATAACTATCAACTAGTTTTTCCATTCTTTTCACATGTGAGACAAACTCACATTTCCAACTTTCATCCATTTATTTAAGCTATAATATTTTTATCATCCAATCTTCAAATTGAATAAATAAAAATATCATTTTCATGTTCTCACGGAGTAGAATATGAACCCACAATAATCTTTGTCCAACGACAAACGATTCTTCCAAGGAAATGTACACAATTTCCTTCACACACAACATATTTTTCCAACAAATATAACTACCAAAAGTGACAAATATTTAGGAACAAATTTAGATCTCTAAAAAGACAAATAATAAGGAACGGAGGGAGTAATTACTAATGTCGAATTTTGTGATCAAAATTTTGTTATATTTGGTATTTTTATTAGTATTATTCCGTAATTGTTTTGACTTAGTGATGGGCAATTTCATCTCTAAAATTATAATTCAAGGCCAAAGAATATTGTGTATTGCTGCTAGTTAGTGAAAATCTCGTGAAAACACTTGTTTTATGCTTGATTTAGTGTAAAATGTGTTTTCAAAATTAGACCCACCACTTTATAATATTAGAACTTGCACTTATTGTAAACCCGTTTTCTCATCTTTTAGTATAAAACAAGTTTTTCATAGACTGACTCTGATCCTTAAGTGTACTGTTGGAAAGGAAGAAATGCTTTGTAAAATGATGTGAATTTCTTGAGTTGCAGATGGGATTACATTGAAGATGGAGGCAAAATATACAAAGACATGGACAGATTGACTGCTTTTCAGAAGGCTTTGACAACTTGGTCAAAATGGGTTGACTCAAATATTAATCCAAGCCTTGCAAAAGTATTCTTTCAAGGCTTCTCCCCTATCCATTACTCGTAAGCCCAAATTTAATTTCAAAACGAACTATGTTAATGCTATACAATCCAGTGTTCTAAAAAGCGCTAGGAGGGCCTAGGCGGCGAAGCCGGGCCTAGCGCCTAGGCGGGGCCGAGGATTTACACATAAATTTTAAATATTTTCATATCAGTAGTCCTAACTCTTATGTATTAATATTTTTTTAACATTTAATTTTAATAACTACAATTATTTTGAGGCAGAAAGATAATATAAGTCACAAATATATACACACACAAACACAAGACATTAGAAAGAAAAAAACATAAGACATTCCAGCCCACTAACTTACCCATTCCAGCCCACTAACTTACCCAGCCCATTAGCCTAACCAACCCATTAGCTCCTCTTTAACCCTAACCCTATTCTATCACACTTTCTCTCATTTCTTGATCCAGCGCCGTCAGTCCACTCTTCTCTCTATCGTTCTTTCTCGTTTTTTTTTTCTGTTTCAAAAAGGCTCATGTGTTCTTCTCTTTTCGTCTCCCATCTCTCTTTCCTCTCTCTCATTCGCTTTCTCTACATGCCGCCGCCACCATTTTCTTTTCCGCCACCACCACTATTTTCCTCTCCACCCATCCGCTGCCCATTCGCCGCCGCTCATCAGGCGCCGCCGTGCTCCGCCTAAGGCCGCCTAGCTCCGCCTAAGCCCGATTAAGCGGCGATTTTTTCCATTGCGCCTATTTCCCCCGATTTGGTCGTAATCGCGGCGGTTGAGTGCCGCCTAGGCCGATTTTTAGAACACTGATACAATCTCTTATTATTTTTACTTATTTTTTAATGATGTGAAGAGGATCGAACTTTAGACATAAGTACAGATTGTCAGATTTGGCTTTTATCACTGAAGCACTCATTTAAGGGCTCTTAATTATTTTAGGGTTAATGACAGATTAGGGCCTGAACTCCAGGGGGGCTGTTAGGATTCATTGTTAGTGCACCCACCTTAATTTGATTGATCCATTCCACGTGTCTTTTTATGGACTTTAGGACCGCATGTAATGAAGTTCTACTTCAATTTTTAGATAAGTCCATTTCTAGATTTTTTGTTTTCAAGGCTGAGTATTGTTCGGTTGTATCATTAGCGGTTTAGTGCTTCAAGCCATCATTTTAAGAATGCCAGCATGGAGCTCTTCAATTCTCATCAAACCGCAGTTTGCATGTTTGATGAAACCGCACATCAAGACCATTCTTCAAACCGCCCTATGCTTGGTGAAACCGCAGAGCAGTTATTGAAGAATTAAAGAGATGTCATTTATTCCTTAGACAAACATTCCCTTATTGACAGTATAAGGATGTTGTTATGTCATGTCAAAATAACTCTAAGTTAACTTGGAGTTTCTGCAAGGAATGTCGGTTTGTCCATCAGTTTAAATTGTTTACCGTTAGTCCTTTCTGCAACAAAGGACAATTGTCAGGTAGTGGTGCAACAACTACCTAGGACTACAAGACAAAACCAAGGACAAAAATGACAGCTCAACCAATGGGATTTCGACAGCACTGTACCCTTCAGATTTGATTCAAATCTTTACCCAACGGTCACAAGGGTGCTCTGCCTATAAATAGCCTTCATTATTCAACAATGAAGGTTGCTGAGCTTCAAGAGATTCATTCCCAAGTATTCAAGTTTGCTTTGAAGAGTTAAACCCAGATATTCATATCTTCAACCATCACCATTGCAAACCCAGTTCTTCATCAAAGCTTCAAGCCTAACAACCACTCATACTTAGCCTTTACACAGAAAGAATTCTATTTGCTCCACCATCATTTAGATACTTAGAGCATTTGATTTCTTTTCACACACACACCCGATTTATATGATCATATAGATTATATACTTCGAAAACACCGGTTGTTATTATAGCTTAGGTTAGACTCATTGTTTAGAGTTTAGATTTATCTTGTAAAACCTCCTCTAAATTAATACAAGTCTTATAGCTATTAGAAAATCCTAGACTAACCATCTAGGTAGAGGACGTAGTTCATTTAAGAACGAACCTCTTCAATTTGTGTGTTTGATCTTTATTTTCTGTCTTGATATTTATCTTTCTTGTTTGTGGTCTTGAACTTGTTTCCATATACGAAATGACTTGAAAGATGAATTGTGTTTTCCTTTAAACTTTAAGTTTAACTATTCTGTTGCATCATAGTGTTTTCTCAATCCGAGTCAAACTTCCAAACTCTTTAACTAACCTATTTGGCCAAACCGCAAACTCCGCTGTGCATTTTATCAGTTCGGTTCTTGTGCCTTGAACCGCAGTTGGCCAAACTGATAAGTACTCGGTTGATTTTAAAGGTATTTCGAAAAAGTTTCGGACCGCTATTCACCCCCCCCCCCTCTAGCGGTTCTATACCCTTGTTGCCCTCTGGGACCAACAAGTGGTATCAGAGCGTATCCACCAAACTTGTTTTTACAAGCTTAACCGCTTGGGTGCTGATCCAATGGCAAACACAAACACCCATATGATGCAAACATCCAATTCGAATCACTTACCGATTCTGGATGAAGATAGTTTTATTTTTTGGAAAGATAGGATGATGAAACACATGATTTCATGTGATCGTAGACTGTGGACCGCGGTTACTGATGGACCATATGTCCCTATGAAAGCTAATCCACGTGCAGGAACCGCAGGAGAAGAAGCTGAAGTTAAGAAATTAGAAAGTGAATGGACTGATGCAGACCGCATCAATGTGGATTTTGATGGAAGAGCTATGTCCATGCTAGTGTCAGCTATTGACCTGAGGACTCATTCTAAGGTGCTTCACTGCAAAACCGCAAAGGCTACCTGGGATGCTATAGTTGATTTTCTGGAAGGAGATTCAGATACCAAGAAGAACCGCCTCTATCAACAGAGAAGACTCTTTGACTATTTTGTTAAAGATCCTAAGGAATCTCTTAGACAATGCTATGAGAGGTTTATTGATATTGTTAACGTTTGTTTTTCTCTTGGACATGTCTATTCTAATACAGATTTGAACATGAGATTCATGCAAGCACTTGGTAGCAAATGGCTGATCAAAACTACTAACATTGAAGACAACAAGGACTTGGAAGCTCTTGATCTTCGACACTTGTATGCCATGCTGAAGGTTTTTGAATTTAAGCTTGAAGAGGTCCATGAAACCGAAAGCAGATTTAAGACCCTCTCTCTAGCTGCATTCAACAATACCTCATCTCCTGTCTACAATCCAGACCATCATCAAACCGCTCCTCACCTCCACTTGCAAACCGCTCCTCCTGACCAAAATGTTCCTAGATATAATCCTCAAACCGCACCTTCTGAATATTACCAGCAGTCTCAACAATCCTATCCTCAATCACATCAACCATATCCTCAATCTTATCAATCTTATCAGCAGTCTCATCAATCCTACACTCCTCCTCAAAGTTCTTATGCTCAGAGTGTAGGATCACAATCCTCAAGTTCTACTCAAGTTGATTTTGATGAAATGGATGATGAAGAATTTGCTTTGTATGTGAAGAGATACACCAAGTTCAGGAAAAATAATAGATCTCAATTTCCATCCAAAGGCCCAGCAAAGTTTGTCCCTCCAACCAGATTCAACAAAACTGCAGATCCCAAGACAAGGGAAGACTTGGTTTGTTATAACTGCAGACAACCAGGTCACTTTGCGTCAAGTTGTCCTAAACCGCGCTATGAAGCCGCGCCAGCAAAGAAACCATTCAACAAGAAGTTCGTGAAAAGAAGAGGAATGGTAGCTGACCAAGGAGATCAACCGCTGACATGGATGGGTTCAGACTCAGATGAAAGTGATGATGAAGAAACTGCTAATCTCTGTCTCATGGGATTTGAAGAAAGAATTGAAATTGACGAAAGCCTTCCACTGCCAAAACAACAAATGAAGTCAGTTTCACCTAAGACTCCTGAGGCTAGATCAAGCAGAGCTCCTACAACACCAAACTACACTCCCGAGGTTCAAGCAGACCAAAGTCATGATGATCAGGTACTAGAACGTGCAAACATTATATGTCAACAACACACTGTACTTAAAAAGGCATATAAACTAATGGCTGCGGAACTTGAAGAATCCCAACGTGTATGTAAATCCCACAAGGAGGAAATTGAAAATCTCAAGCTCCAAATTGCTGGGGTATCTACTATTGTGGATGAAAACCGCTATCTGAAGGACAGAACCGAGGTACTTCTCACCCAAATCCATGATCTTACCGTACAAAGGGATGACCTCCAAAAAGTGACCGATGTATGGACCAAGTCTGGTGTCACTGTGGAACAAATCCTAAATTCACAAATTCCTACTTCGGATAAAAGTGGATTGGGGTTTAAAACCGATGATGGGTGTAAGTGTCCTTGTCTCTGTGCCGAAGGTGGTGTGAAACCTACTGAACAAACCAAAGAAATTCCTAAGGTTAATCATGCTGGTAAAAAGGGCTCAAAACAAGAAATTAAAAGGCAAAATTATTTCTTTGAGTACCCTAAAAACCAGACTGGGAGAGATTCAAAGTGGAAAGAGAAATCCATAGCGGCTGAGGCAACCAAGGAAGTATTGAGTGATGAAACCGCTCCTAGTCGGTTTAAGGAAATTCCTATCATTTTCCCTAAAGCCACACCTAAGAGGAAGGTTGAGCTCAAGAAGGTAATCTTTGTTAAAGCCAAAACCGCTGACCCAGTAAAACATGAGAAACCGAAGGTCAGTAAAGGGTTTGTAAAACCGCAACCAAAACCTGGATTTATTCATTGTGCTATTTGTGCTGATTTTGGTCATAGTGCTGGTCATTGTCTTTTAAGATTCACACCCAATGCCAAGGGACGTAAAAATCCTAAGGTCAAACAAGTGTGGGTCCCAAAAAACTGCTAACCCTAGGACCCAAGGAATAAGGGGGACCAAAACCTTTCATGTTTATTTTTCAGATTTCATGTTTTATGGCTGGAACCGCGAAGAAGAAGAAGGATCTCTGGTATTTGGATAGTGGATGCTCACGACACATGACTGGAGATTCCGAACTACTCTGCAGTTTCATCCAAATGAAAGGTCCCCCAGTAGTGTTTGGTAACAACAAGAAAGGAGAAACAGTAGGATATGGAGCAATCAAACGAGGAAAGGTGACTATTGAAAATGTGTCATTAGTAGAAGGACTCAAGCACAACCTTCTCTCCATATCTCAGTTTTGTGACAAAGGAATGAACTGCATCTTCACATCAACTAACTGTTATATCAAAGATGCTTCCTCTGAAGTCACTCTACTGACTGGCAACAGAACAGGTGATGTTTATATGATAGATTTGAGTAATATTGTTTCTATTGCTGACCTCTGTTTTGTAGCCAAAAACATAAGTGAAAGCAGCTGGTTATGGCATAAGCGGCTCAGCCACTTGAACTTCAAGTATCTAGCAAAACTGCACAGGGATGGTCTAGTAAAAGGACTACCCAAAGTGGCTGACCATCATGATGAAAAGTGCAAAGCATGCCAGCTTGGAAAGCAGCCCAAACAGTCATTTCCTAGTAAAACCGCACCTTCAACGAACCGCTGTTTGCAATTGCTGCACATGGATTTATTTGGACCTGTCCCAACCGCCAGTATTGGAGGAAACCGCTATACACTTGTGGTGGTTGATGATTATTCAAGATATACATGGGTGGAAATGATGGCCTCTAAAGATGATACTTATGGCATCGTAACCGCTCTCTTTAGACAGCTCCAAACTCAAAAATTGGATGACATTGTTGCCGTGCGTTCAGATAATGGAACCGAATTTACAAACAATGGTGTTGCTCAATATTGTGATGATCATGGAATTGATCATAACTTCTCTGCCGCTGGGGTTCCACAACAGAATGGAGTTGTAGAAAGAAAGAACAGGACTTTGATTGAAGCCGGGAAGACAATGATTGCAGAAGCAAAGCTTCCCAAATACTTCTGGGCCGAAGCCATCAATACCGCATGTTTCACCCAGAACCGCTCCCTAATCATCAAAGTTCACAATAAGACTCCTTATGAATTGTGGAGAGGCAGATCACCCAACATTGCCTTCTTCAAGATATTTGGATGCAAGTGCTACATCTTGTACAATGGCAAAGAGTATCGAGGTAAATTTGATGCTAAGGCCGATGAAGGTATTTTTGTTGGTTATTCAAAACACTCCAAAGCTTTTCGTTGTTTCAATAAGACATCTTTAAAAATTGTAGAGTCAGTCCATGTTACATTTGATGAACATAATCTTCTTGAGCCACATATGGCTCCAAATGTTGCTGATGATTTCAGTGGTTTTGAGACAGGTACATCTTACCTTAATCGTGCAACCGCAAATGACCAACCTACTCAAACCGCACCATCAGGTTCTCCAGCCGCTCCAAATCAAACCGAAGGTGTTGCTGTAGAACCGCATTCTTCTGATCCCATTCAAACCGTTGATCCAGTTCCCAACATCACCTTCAATGAAGATTTCAATGAATATCAAGAAGAGCCTCCTCTGGAAAATCTTCAAGAAATAGTGGTTCATGATGACCTCCCTCCAGAAATCAATGAGCATAGAGACCATCCAACAACTAATGTTATAGGTCCTATCAGTTCTGGTGTTCAAACAAGAGGAAGCTTAACACATAGAGATAACCACAGTTTGTTCTCAACCGCACTGATATCTCAGATGGAACCGAAGAAGGTAGATGAAGCTCTAAGTGATCCAAGTTGGGTAGCTGCAATGCAAGAAGAGCTTAATCAGTTTGAAAGATGCAGAGTTTGGACTCTAGTTCCAAGGCCCAGAGATCACACTGTAATTGGAACAAAATGGGTATACAGAAATAAGATGGATGAAAATGGTACCATTACAAGAAACAAAGCAAGGTTGGTTGCTCAAGGTTATAGGCAAGAAGAAGGGATTGATTATGATGAAACCTTTGCACCTGTAGCCAGACTTGAAGCCATTAGATTGTTCCTGGCCTATGCCTCCTTCAAGAAATTCAAGTTATATCAAATGGATGTGAAGAGTGCATTTCTGAATGGTGAACTACAAGAAGAAGTTTATGTAGCTCAACCGCCAGGATTTGAAGACAACAAATATCCCAATCATGTCTTCAAGCTCAAAAAGGCCTTGTATGGACTCAAACAAGCTCCAAGAGCATGGTATGACACTCTATCTAAATTTCTTATTGAACAAGGCTTCTCTAGAGGTAAAATTGATACAACCCTATTTATTGCTAAACACAAAGGTCATTCATTATTAGTTCAAATATATGTTGATGATATTATTTTCGGTTCTACTAATGAGACTATGTGTGTTAAGTTTGAGAAGCTTATGAAAGGTAAATTTGAGATGAGTATGATGGGAGAGTTGACATTCTTTCTTGGACTCCAAATCAAGCAATGTCATGATGGAATTTTTATCAACCAAGCCAAATATACCAAAGATTTGATCAAGAAATTTGGGCTTGAAACCGCTAAGCCAGTTGATACCCCAATGCAAAAGGCCTGCAGTTTGGATCAAGATGAACGAGGTAAGAAAGTTGATCAGTCTCTCTACCGAGGTATGATTGGTTCTTTACTTTACTTAACTGCTAGTAGGCCAGATATCATGTTCAGTGTTTGTGTTTGTGCTAGATTTCAAGCTGACCCTAGAGAATCTCATCTTATTGCTGTTAAAAGAATTATTAGATATTTATGTGGATCTGTTAACCTTGGACTTTGGTACTCCAAAGAATCTTCATTTGATCTATTAGGTTATTCAGATGCTGACTTTGCAGCATGTAAGATAAGCAGAAAGAGCACAAGTGGTACTTGTCAGTTCCTTGGAACCCGGCTTGTATCATGGTCCAGCAAGAAACAAGCATCGGTTTCAGTCTCAACCGCTGAAGCTGAATACATTGCGGCTGGAAGCTGTTGCTCTCAAATTCTCTGGATGAAACAGCAGTTGGAAGACTATGAAGTATTTGAGAAAAACTGCCCTATCTACTGTGATAGTACTGCAGCTATATCAATCTCCAACAATCCAGTACAACACTCAAAAACCAAGCACATTGACATAAGATATCATTTCCTCAAAGATCATGTTGAAAAGAAGAACATTTTCCTAGCAAAGGTGGGAACCGACGATCAAATTGCAGATATTCTCACCAAACCGCTCGAAAATTCTAGGTTCTTTCATCTACGAGGAGAAATGGGTATGCTGGAACTTACTTAATATAATTCATGCCTATTTATTCTTGTTCTAATAATATTTGTCAAGTATTTTGGCTCTATTAAGAAAATGCAAATAGTTTGCGGTTCAATAGACAAAACCGCAACAAGATGGTTCGGCTAAAGATTCCACTCAAACCGAAGAGTCAAGTAGAACAATTTCAGTTTTATCCAAACCGAATTGTCAAAGCAAGGTTTCGGTTTTCTCTACTGAAACCGAATATAGATCTGAAAGATATCGGTTTCACCAAAACCGATAATAAGGAAAAGGTAAGTCGGTTTACGCAAAACTGCTCAGGTATGAAATTGCATTTTAGTCCCTACTTTATGTCACTTCATTCATTAAGGACCTTTTTGCAATTATCTCTGCCGCATTAAATGTGAATCGACAGGTACACTGACGGTTGAGTTTCCTTAGCCGTCATGCCCGCTCCACTACCCGAGGTGGTTAATTGAGTATAAAAGACAAACCATTTTTCAATTTATCTTTTTACCTTCTTACTCTTTTTAGCAAAAACCCCTCTCTCTCCTCTGTACGCATTCATCCTTCTCTCTCTCTGTTCTCACTAAATTTTCTTACTTAAACAAAATTTTCTATGGCACCAAAGAAATCAATTGATCTTGCTTCTTCTTCTACATCATCCAAACCATCGAAGCCTGATATGGTATGAAATTCTGAACCCTAACTCAGTATATCTCACTTATCCGCCATTGTTGAAGCTTAAAAGCTTGTTCATCTTCCTTTGATCATTTTATGCTTTTTCTTCAATTTCTTGGTTGGTTTGTGTTCGCATTTACTTATATACACTGATTGATTACTTTGTTTTAAGATTTGTGTTCAATTTTGAGCAAAATCAATTTTGGGGTTATTTGGTGTTCTTGCGAAATTTTGCAGATTCTGGGTTCATGTGTTGTTATTTGTCTTAGTTTATTTAGAACTTTGTTAGAATCTACTCTCTGTGATCATTTTGATATAATTTTTCCATATTTTGGTTAAGATTTTGTTTTGCATATTCATACTCTGTTCTTCGTGTTCTTCATGCATTCAAACTCTTTTTCAAAATTTTCCCTCTTTGATCCATTTTGCCTTCAATATTCCTTCATTCTTTGTTTTTACATTTTTACCCTTACTCTCCTTGAACCGCCTGTTTTCATTGTTAGGATTCAAACTATCATTCTTTAAATTATTTCTAACTAAGAATGTCTTTCAGGATCCCTCAAACTTTGTTCCCGGTTCTAGGATTCTTGAGAATGAACTTAAACAAGATGCAGTTGGAAGGAAGCTCCTCAAACTGTTGAATGATGCTAAACTGCTACCTCTGTTTCTTATGGATGAACCGCAGTTTGTTACTATTATCTGCGCCGAATTCTTTGAGAATGGGATCTCCACGAAGGCTGAATTACTAGATGTAAGAGGAGAACCGATAAGGGATCTGGAATCCGGTGAAATTAAATTTGAAGATGCTATCAAGTCCACCGTCTGTGGCAAAGAAGTGATCCTAACCGCTTCCAAGATTGCAGTTCTAGCTGGTCTTGAGAACTCTGGAGTTATGGGGATAAAACCGGAACTTCTAAGCAATACTACAATGGAGCTGATTGGAGTTAACTCTTTCTCCACCAAGAATTCCTCCAAAAAGGACTTTGGAGAGGTGATGGCTCATCTTTGTGAACTGGTAGATTCTGGAGTTATGTGCAAGAATGGAAACCACAACAACTTTACAAGTGAACAGTATGCTTACTGTGTGGCCATTCTTAAAGGGAAGAAACTGCACTGGCCCAAGGTTGTGATGAAGGAGATTATAAATGCTCTAAACCGCCTCCATGCTGCTAAAGCCGCTGGAAAATCCAAGGTCAGAACTCATTGCAGGTTGCTGACAAAGTTCTTGCATCAAGATACTGCCATTTTCAAGTTCTCTACTGAACACAAGGACTATTGGTTGGATCCTAGTGAAAAATCTATCTTTGGACTGTCAAGACTTGATACCTTCAGAACAACCTTTGGATGGCGGTTTGCTCAAACTGTTTGGAATGAGGACCCTCTTCCTGAAGCCGAACGTGGCCCATTTCCTGAAGCTCGGCTCAACAAATCAGGGAAACCGTATGCTGGTGCCATTGCTGATTAGGCCCATGCTACGCTGCTAAGAAATGAAGGTCAAACTGCCACTCTAAACCGACTGGGGTTAAGTCATTTAGCTCAAACCGCGGTACAGGCTGAGGGGGAGCCTGCGGTTGAGGGGGAGCCTGCAGCTCGGTCTATACCTGCGGCTCGTCCCAAGGAAACCGCCGCTCCAAGGAAAAGAAAGGGAACTGCTCAAATCCCTTCGGTTATTACAAAAGCAAACCTATCCAAACCGCCTTCTAAACCCTCTATTCCCAAACCTCAAGTTAAACCCCTCTCTCCAGTACATCAAAATGTGGAGAAATCCTTAAATTTTGCTAAGGATGCCTCCTCTCTTAAAGCCGCCAAGGCAAAATCCATTCCAGAACTTATCCCCTCACCTCATCTTTTTCTTCCTATCCCTTCTCCTCCTAAACCTTCCACTTCTAAACCGCCATCTGTTCAATTCTCTGAAGAACAGTTGGCTGAAATTTTCAAAGCCTTCCCAAACCTTAAACCTTCCTCTCAAACCGATCCTGAGCAGACCGAAGTGTCTGAGGATGCGGTTCTATTTGAACAAACCGCTGTATCTACCATTGTGGTTCAGCCTGAGCAAACCAATGAGTTTGAGGCTGCAGCATTGCCTGAGCAGACTGATATGTCTGAGGCACTTGGTGAACCTGAGCAAGATGTTGAAGTTCTTGAGGTTCAACCGCCAAAGAAGAAGAGGAAGTTGGTGAAGAAAAGTGATTATGTAGAGCATTGGCAGTCAAGGCCACCAGGCGCTATTGACTTCAGTGAGGCTGACTACAAAAGAGATCACTCACCTCTTGAAGGAGCTTTTGCAAGAGAGCTAAGAGAAAGAGCTGAGATGAGGAAGGCAGGCATTGACCCAATGATGGTTGAGGTCTCTCCTCCTTCACTTAAAAGAAAGTTGGACTTTGATTCACCTGAGCATACTCCCTCTTCATCTCTTGATTTACCTTATGCTCCAACTCCGGTTTTGCCATCTACTTCTGTGTCGGTTCAACCACTGCCTCTTCCTTCAGTTCAACCGCTGGCTATTACTCAAGCTCAACCTCTCTCTCAGCCGCCAGTTCAGCTATCTCCACAGACATCGGTTTCATTCATTAAACCGAAGACAAAGAAACGAAAGAATGCTGCTGACTTAGCAAAATATTTGAAGCGGTTCAAAACTGAAACCTCTAGGGAAAGAAGGGCTGGAGCCCATGCTCGTGCCGCCGCCAAAGCCGAAGCTAGATTCTTGAAGGCTGGCCGCCCTAACCCTTTTGCTATCTTTCCCAAGGATGAGATGGAAGCCGCAGTTGAACACTTAATTATTTCAGTTGCAGACAAAGTGATGGGTGAGATTGCCGATCAGGTACTCATGGATCCCACTCTTGCTAGTCAATTCTTTCTACAATTAACTGCTAGAGCCTATCCTCCTATGTTGAATTGGAGATTTGTGCCTTCACCTTCCATTCTTTTAAATGATGATTATTTGAGATTTCCTCTTCTTCCTTCTTCACCTCCTCAAACTGCAATTATCCCTATTCATTCTTTTCCCCTCTTTGATCCCATTGAGCTTGAAACCGCCCTTAGGATCTCTATGGGTGAAACCTTAGAAGAGGCACACATTCTGTTGAAAGGTAAAGCCAAGATGCCTTCTTCCTCCCATCAATTTGATGATGCCATCCAAATTTCTGATGATGATAATTCCAGTGATGAGCACATCCCTCCCTATACTCCTTCTGATGAACCGCCCTCTTCAATTCCTTCCTATCCAATTCTACCTCTTCATGCTTCAACCGCCGATTTGATAGATGCGGTTAGAAATATTCAATTTCATCAACAAACCGCCACTTCTCGGTTTGACACTCATCTCCTCACCATTCAATCTGATCTTGATGCCATTAAGGGGGAGAGAGTAAATGAGAGATTTGAAGATAGGTCAAGCCAACAACAGCTAGATGAGAGACTGAACTTAATCTTGGAAAATCAACTGGCCCTTCAAGATCTTGTCAGAACCAACAATGATCTTTGCAACTTAAAGTTTCAAGCCGTTGATGCTTCACTTCAATCTGTTGTTGAGAAACTGGATATTCTGGCCCAGCATGCGCTTGATTCTTCTGAGCTTATACTTCATAGAACCGGGAAACTTGTCAAACAAACCGCTGCAATTGAATTGAAGATTGATGAACCGACTGAAGTTCGGCTTCGTGCAGCTGACTTTGTTTTTGAAACCACCCGTGGATCCGGTTCTAGAAATGTTGATCAAACCGCTCCCGCTGTTAATGTTCAAATTGCACAAGAACAAGCTGCTCAAGATGCTCAAACCGTTCAGAACCAAACCGCAGATGATGCTGCTGCTGCAAGGGGTTCTGTTGCAGATGAAGTAGACTAGACCTCTTTTCTTAGTCTTTCTTTTTGGTATCTCTTGTAATTCATACATTTTAAGTTACTATCCTTTATGATTGAATTATAATGAGAATGACTGCATAGCATTCTGTTTCCAAAACTTTGTTTATTCAAACTGCTTGTTTGTGAAACAATGCTTGTATTTCTTAAAACCTCATGCACTACATTCATCATGAAAATACCTTTAAGTGCATTGTGTTTTAAACATTCAGTTTAAACATGCATTTCTGATCCTCAAAATCATATCATTCTTTATGCATCTGAATGTATTTCTTTTCTATCTCTTATTCATTTCCTTTATTTTGATAGATTAGAATA